>CAUYUJ010009329.1:0-22500 GCA_963575745.1 Prorocentrum cordatum
GCGTCCTTGTTGCGACTCCGCTGACGGCACAAGTGCCCCCTGAGGGCCACGTCACCGTCACCGGGGCTACCAGCCGACCTGGTCAGGCGAACAGTGCGAAACGATTTGGGACCAGCAGCGATTGACGGTGCATGGGCCTGGCAACATGACTGCGTGTGCGCTTTCAAAACTGCACTTCTCCCCAGCGCAGCCCGAGTGGTGGCGACGTGTCACGGATGTTTCACCTTTTGGTAGCTCCCGCGTCAACGCTCAGTGGCCATACCTCGGGGTCGCCGACGCCATGAGAGGCGAAGGGGCGCAGGCCCCGCGGCGGGGAGGGATCAACCCCGAGCAACTCAGCGCGATGACGCAAGGCATTTGGGGCAAGGCCGCCGCCGCCGAGGTGAGGAACGGAACTCTTACGCTGCGTTCAGCTCGCGCTTCTCCTGGGTGCCATGCAGCTGCGTGGAACGCGTACATCGCCTTCCTCATCCCGTACCGTGCGCACTGCATTGCCCCCTCGCCCCAACTGGAAAGGACGATGGGCGCACATCTGCGCGTTGCCATATGGCTGGCTGGGGCATCCTGGGTGCCGACCTTCGTGTTCACAGGAATCAGACCGCACTGCCACATTCCTGAAAGACCGAGATGCCTGAGTGCCGCCGCACGCGCAGTAGCCGCGTTCGCGTTCTCCAGGCAGGACGCATGGGGCCCCTCCCGCTTGAAGGCGCGCGCTGACCAGATGGAACAAGCTGACCCGGCAGGCCGAAGCACGCCGTCAGCCGCACGCATCTTCAGGACCTTGGCCTGGCGTCCTGCCTCCAGCCAGAGCTGCAACCATCTTTCGACGGCACGTCGGTCAGCCAGGCGCCCCCCGGGGGTCGCAGCTGTGCCGGGCCCTCGACGTGGCCGCCTGGGCTCAGCAGCATGGGGCAGATTTAAGTCGGGCATGTCCCTCTACAGGATGAGTATACAAAAGTAGTCAGAGACAGAGTGCGGGGACTGTTTTTTTGACTGTGTTTGGTTATGTCTGAGAGTATTCTTCATTTCTCGTCCAGAGTCCCCCTGCAGGAGGACATGCCCGACCTGAGGGTCGATTTCTCTGCCTGGCGCCGCGCCGCCGGCGTGCGACGGCGGTGGCGCCCTGCACTGGGGCAGGCATGGCAGATGCCGGCGCACGCGCGGCGCTACTCGTCCGCCTTGCACGTCCTCGGGCCCAGGCCCCCGAGGTCGTGGTCGTTTCGCAGCGTCGACCCCCAGAGGCAGGGCTCCTTTGGATGCCTCCGATTCGGTTCGATTCGACTTCGATGGCTTCCGATTCCGATTCCATTCGGCTTGGGATTCCGACCTGGGTCCCAATTCATCATTGGAGGCATCCTAGTCTGCCGATGTCCACCGATTCGACTTTTCCCGACTCGGCTGCCGATTTCCGCCGATCCGATTCATGTCGATCGCCGATCCCCAGAGCTTAGTGGGCTCTGGAAACGACAGGGCCGTTTTTACCGGTTCCGCCGAAGATAGCGAAACACCTCCCGTCGCGATTTTTTTCTCACAGCGCCACAAGGCTTGGGGGCCCCTGTCCAACGGACTACCACGGCACGCCAGGCGGCGCTCCAGGCCTCCTAGCTGGGGTCGTAGTAGATGGGGTCGGAGAATCGCGCCGCATCGCCGATGCCTCGCCGATGCATCGCCGATGCGGCTCGATGTGGAGCCCGATTTGATTCACGTCGACGTCGCCAATGCATCGCCCACGGAGGATGCATCGCCAGTGCCGCACCGATGCATCGCCGGTGCATCGGCGATGCGGCGCGATCCTCCGACCCCAGCTGCTCCGACCTCATCCTAGGAGCCCTCCTGGGGCCGCGCGAGCTCGGAGTGGAGGCCGCTCGCGGAACTCGCCGTGCCTCTGGCCGCCGTAAGGTCAGCAAGCGTGGCAGAGAGAAGGGGCAGCCAGGTGGCTTCTTTTCTGGGGCGCCATCGCGGGCCTTCTCGGGGGCGGAGGGGATCTTGGTCGACGGGGGCAGCAAGTCTTCGTGTCTATTTCTCGAACGCACACGGCGCCGGACGCGCAGGCCAGCGCCCGGTGCCAGCGCGATGCCTCGGAGACTGGGGAGACCAGGCCGCGCCGCGGGTCGCCCTCCCCGGAGATCCAACGCATTGGAAAGATCACAGGGGCACGAGAAATGGCATAAACATAAAAACTCAGATGTCCGCGCGGATTTCTTGGATCCTCGCTGGACCCCCCTCCCTGGCGTGCGGAGCGCGCTAGGGGCGGCGCCGGAGGCGCCCCCAGGGGGGTCCAGAGCGGATCCGAGAAATCCGCGCGGACCTCCGAGCTTTTATGTTTATGTCATTTTTCGTCCCCCTAATAAGGAGGTTATTCGCGGTGTTTGTCCTCAGGAAACGGCTCGGGATGCAAGAGCGGTCCTGGGGAGTGGGTGGAGACTTCCGGGGGCCGCGCACAGAACACAAAAAAAACATAATTAACGTCGGATCTCTGGGGACTGGGGAGGCCAGACCGCGCAGAGGGCCGCCCTCCCCGACCATCGCATATCCCAGACCGACTGGTCGAGCTGTGCCGGGGTGCGCGGGGGGGGAGGGCAGCTTTCACCCCGTGCGGAGGTGGAGGGCAGCTCTCGCCCGTGGGCCCGAGCTCCTCCCCCGCCCGTACAGTGGAGGCCCATGCCAAGAAACACCCTGCTTGCCTCCAGGGTGCCCTGGGTTTCTTGGGTTTCGATGGTTTTGCTGTGGAAGCGATGCGTTGATGTGGAAGCGTTGCGTTGCTGTGGTTTTTCTGGGTTTCTTGGGTTTCTTGGGTTTCGATGCCCTGCGTGACGTTCCCGCACCAAAAATCGATGGACGTCGTGGGGTCTCAGGGTCGGGTTGCCTGTGGAAGGTTTCTTGTTGTCGGGCCCCCACTGTGCAGCTGTTGCCCGCTACGCGGCCAGGGGGGCACCTGTGGAGTTGGCGCGCGGCAGCTGCCCTCGCCCGGCCCCTGGTTTTCCCCGCGGGCGCGCCGCGGATCCTGGCGGAGGCGGGGATGCGGCCGGGGCCCCGCACTGCGCACTGCGCGCCGCTCTGCGTCGTGTTTCGCCAGCTGGCCTTCCGCGCAAAGCGGTCGCCCGATCCACCGTGCCCCGCTGGGCGCCGACACTGCCGCCAACCAGATCCTGTCAGGGGTGGTGGTAGACAGACTTGCGGACGGCACTGACGAGTCCACGCCCGACGACCTGCTACCGTACAACGGGGCAGACGTCACCGGCGTCCGGGACCTCGGGGGCGGAGCCTGCCCCGAGTGCATGCCCGTTGACCCCTGACAATGCCTGCGGAGTTCAGGAAGGCCGCATGCCATCAGGAGGGCGCCAAGGGCTGGATGGGGAAGTCCGCCGGCTTCCTGTCGTCTGTGCGTGCACCCCGGCGGACACTCCGCCGCTCCACCTGCAATGCGACCAGGACGCTAGAGGGCGGGTGCTTGCTGGGCCAGGATGGCCCCCATGCCTCGGGGCATCGTGCGAGGGTGCCAGCGCCAGATGGGATGCCCGATTCTGCCGCACTTGCCGGCAGCGCTGCCAGACCCTGCGCGCCAACTGGCACCTGGAATCCCTCACCGGCGTCGAGGTATAGAAAGGTCTCCTTTCCTCGACCAGGACCGCGCGCAGAGGCCTATGTTGGTCGCCTTTCATGGCGGCGCCCGCTCGATTGACAATCGGGGGAAGAAGGTTGCCGGTGCAGGAGCCACCCTGTGGCGGCACCTGCCTGGCGGAGGCCCGCCCGTGCAGGTGGCCTCCTGCGCCATCGCCACCCCAGGGGTCCGACAACGCCTAGCTGGCCGAAGCCACTGGGTGCAGGGCTGGACTCGGCATGCTCGCCAACGCGTCCCCCAGCGCCAGGGGCGCCAGCGTCGTCGGCGACAGCCTGGCCGCCATCCGCTGCGGAGCTAGCACAGGGAGGCACCGTCGCCCCCCCCCCTTGCCGCGCAGATGGGCCTCGGGGTCCGGCCGGCCCCTTGTCGAGGGGGGGGTGGGCCCTTACTTGGCAGGCTGTCAGGCGCCGCCTTCACGTTGCGAGCTAGCGGCTTGCCGCGCAAGGTGTGTGTTTGGGCCGACCAGCTTCGGCAGTCGGGCGACCTCTCCGCCCGCGCTCGGACGGTATGGCACAGCTGGAACGGGAACGGCCCCTCCCGCCCGCCCGTGCCTGCTCTCTTCCCCATGGGCTGGCGTGACCACCTCGATGCCGAAGTGGTCTCTGCCCTCGCCGAAACCCTCGAATCCAGCAGTGACCAGGCAGCCAGGAGACATGGAACTGGAGGCCCCCGTGATCGATCGTAATCTGCCGATCGCCATGCTAAGGCCCCCCGCCCTGCGACCAGCGCAGCTCTGTACACCTCTGCGTGCGAGGATCAGTCGCTCCCGGCAAACCTGGTAACCTTGTAAGAAGACCCAACCATGGTCAATCATGCAAAGGGACCCGTGCGTCGGGGGCTGTCCTGTAAGCGCCGCGACACCCAGGGGCCCCAGACGGGGCCCGACGGCAGGCCCAAGTTCCAGTGTAGGGGGGGCGCCCTGAACGCGGTGGGAAAAGTTCGACAACTTCTGGGGCTGGCATGGTGAGCTATGCCAGAAGGCAGTGGAAGAGAAGGCCTACCTCGTCTCGGAGCCGCACCCGAAACGATTCAGCCAGCAGGCCGACCGCGGGCCTCCAGACCCGCAGAACTAGCAGCAGGGAGGTAACCTATGGGCTATGACGCGGGGGCATTCCATTCGTGAAATTCCAAGGTTCCGGCACCCTGGCTGGATGGTGGTCGCAGCGCTCGAGGTCGTGGATGGCCAGCTCCGCGACGAGAGGGACTACGACGACGGCGATTGGGAGGACGCAGTCCCAACGCGCCGCCCGCCAGCCTCAGCGCCTGCTGACTGGGCTCCGCCCACGAGCTGCAGAGCTGACATTGATGACATTCACAGCCCGTGGCAGAGAGCGGGGGAGTTACAGGCCTGTGGCAAGGCAGCTGAGACACGGGCGGCCCTAGCAAGAGTCGAGCTGCCAGGCTCAGTGGGCACGGGTGCCGACGTCGCTGATGCTGCAGCTGCCTCCAGCAGTCTGGGCGCCAACCAACCTGGGGACCCAAGGAGCATGCTTTGCTGGACGACGCCGACTTCAGCATCGACAGGCCTACAACAGCGGCAGCGAAGTTCGTCCAGCTGCTGTCTGCCAAGCCATGCTCTCAACTGGCGCGCCGCCAGACGCCCGACGGGCCCCATCCCCCGCGCGGTGGCGCTCCTAGAGCGTTTGCCCACGATCGCCCAAGATCGTAGAAGACAGGGCAGCGGGCCCGGCTAGAACCTGCCGGCGATGGCACTGCCGGGGCCCGGGAAGCGCTCCGCCGACGGCGGACCTGCGCCCTCGACGTTTCCATCCAGAGATGCGACTCCGCAAGGCCGCACCCCGTTGTCCGCGAAGTTGAGCTCGAGCAGCTGTATGCCGACCAGCACGTGGGGACTGTCGCGTACAACGACCCCACCTGGCAGGGCGACTGTCAGGTATAATGGCCCAGGGAACAAGAGGCATCCGCCCCCGTCCACGTGCCCCGTAGATCTCCAGTCACTGCCCAGATCGCACACATGATTGTGGAATGGCCTCTGGTACCTGGTGGGATCGTGGGACGCGGCCGTCGCAAACGATGCCCGGCCAAGACCCTCGTCGCGAGGTTCGACGCCAGGCGGGGGACCTTCCACCCAGACAACACTGCCGCCACCAGGCCACAAGGCCCGGACGACCCCTGGCACCGCAGTGACCCCGCCCCGCCCCAGATGCAGATGAATCGAGGGTGGACGGCCGTCCAGGAAGGAGGCTTTCCCTCCCCAGGCGGCCCAGACTGCGCTGCGGGGCCCCTCGCTGGCCGTGCTTGCCTCTCGGACGGACGACCTCGCGAACAGAGACACCGCCACCTCAGTGGCCCACCTGGCCTGGGCAGGGCCCGCAGCAGGACGGCAGGCTGCCGCTGCGCCCTCGGCTGACCCGGCTGCCTCGCCCGCGCCGCCGGGCCCGCCGCCGGCCGGACCGACCCGGGCCCGCAGCCGATGAGGTCGAGGCCTGCCCTGGTCTCGTCTTGCGGCGGGTCCTCTCGGCGGCGACGACGAGGGCCAATAGCCCGGGGGCGGGCATGGCACGTATGTATTCGCCCGGGAGCCCTGTCGAAGACATCGAGCATCGGCGCCCCAGGATGCATGTATTGCTCTCCCCTCGGCGATTCGCCCCTATCGTCGCCTCTGATCCTCCACTCCCCCGCGCGGGGCAGCGCAGATGAGGTCGCCCGGAGGTGCCAGCCCGACGACGCTCAGACTGATCAGTCCACATTTGATGCACGGGCCACCTGGCCAAGACGATCAGCTTCGCCGACAGGCAGAGCGGCTCGAGGGGGCCCCGGGCCCGGGCTCGTGGCGCTCCACGATGCTGTCGCACTCCTCCTTCTGGCCCTCCACGGTCTCGATCGTGGCCTTCGCAATCCACCACAGACTCGACACAGGTGGATCTGCAGGTGCACCAAGTGCAGTCGGGTTCATGGTGTAGCTCCTCGGCATCTTCTTACGATCTCGCTTTGGTGGAGTTGGTCGAGGCAGCACCCTCGAACGACTGTGTCGGCCCAGCTTGCGTGGGGAATCGACTCCGAGCTGCCTCCCACCCAAAGAAGCTGAATCGAGAAGAACAGCCCGGCACAAGCTTAAACTTTCGGAGGTCCGCACGGATTTCTTGGATCGGCTTTGGGCCCCCCCCCTGGCGGCGCCTCCAGCGCCGCCCCTGGCGCTCTCTGCGCGCCAGGGAGGGGGGTCCAGCGCAGGTCCAAGATCCGCGCGGATCTCCGCAAGTTGAGGTTTGCGCAGTTGTTTGGGCTCCTCTGCAAGAAGATGTGGATCAGGGGGGACGCGCGCGGACTGGCGAGAGGAAGACACTTGTTCTCCCGCGCCCTCTGGAGCGTCCGCTCGCGGTGCGTGGAGGCGAAGGTCTCGGCGAATGCGACGGCTGGATTGCTCCGCGGGGACCGCGGGGGAGCGCTTCCAGCGCGGCCAAAGAGGCGCCCCTGCTTCTCCCTGCCGTGGTGGGCCGCTGGCGCCTCTCCACCGAGGGGGCCCAAGATAAAGGAGGGCCCCGGCACGACGAGGTGCGGAAGGAGTTCGCGAATCGGTGCCTGGCGAACGGTGACTCCACCACGCTTGTTGACTGTCTGGCCACACTGTGCCTGAAGCGTTCCTCACCAAGTCATGCTTCGAGTGAGCTTTCGAAGTGGCCTTCGAAGTGGCCGGCATTCGCGTTACGACGGTGGCTGTTGAAGCATGAGGTCAGCTCCCATCTTCTCCCTCAATTCAAAGTGTTATGAACGAAGCGCGGGGAATATTGCGCGTCGTAAGTAGCGGCGGGAGGGACGCACGAGGACGGGCGGAAAGGGGCGAACTCGGAGGCGTCGCGCCGTTGGACGCTCGTGGTCACCTTCGAGCAGTTTGGGGGGGAGTCGAGATGAGCACCCTGGCACGGCGAACATATTCGGCGGCCTGGAGTGGTCCCCGTCCCCTGGGCCGGAGAGCGGCGGCGGGTGGCGGGTGGCCGAGGCGGGGGGTGGGAGGTTGGGCGGCTGGGCGGGATGTGGGGGCGGGGGGCTCCCCAGCTGTCGGGACTCGTGCTCCGACCTCCGACGTGGCAGTCTCCGTGCGCGCTTGTCTCGGAGGACGCGGAGGGGAAGTTTGCGGGAAGATGGGCGGGGGGAGGAGGGGGAGAAGCAGGAGGAGGAGGAGGAGAAGTAAGAGGAGGAGGAGGAGGAGGAGGAGGAGGAGGAGGAGGAGGAGGATGAGGAGGAGGAGGAGGAGGAGGAGGAGGAGTATGAAAAGGGAGAAGGATGGAGAAGAGGAGGGGCAGCTTGCAGGTCGAGATCTGCCGAGTCGGAGGCATTGGGGCCTCTGGGGGCTGCGCGGTGTAATTCGGGGCGGCGGGGCGGATGGAGGGAGACGAGAGCGGGCGAATAAGGACAAGGGGGGAAGTACATGGTTGTCAGGAGTGGTAAGTGGAGGAAGCCGAGGGATGATAAGGACGAGGGCGATGAAGACGATGATAGGTAAAGATGAAGCTGAGGATGAGCATGAGGATTGTGAAGACTACGGGGGCTATCGAAGACGCCTGCGGCGAGTCACCGTCCCCCCCCCCCTGTCTTTTGGAAGCGCTCGTGGCGTGAGATGTCGAGCAAAAGTGCGGCCATATTACAGTCGAGCATTTGACTAACACACCTCAAGAAAAATTGGGCCCGCGTTTCTGAACCAGCTTGCAGGAAAGCGGGCCCAGTTTCTCAAGCACGCTCGCCTTTGCAGCACTGGCCGACAAAATTGGCCCAGGCTTGTTTTCAGACACTTCCAGAAGCTGACACCAACCGACACCAGCGCCAGAACCAACTCCAGCAGAGAAGCACGCTATTGCTGTCTGGCCTTTGCTTTCCCCAGCGCGTGTACGCACAGAGAGGTTACGACCTCCACGCTCCGGCCCAAGGAGGCAAAGACCATGTCCTGATGAGAGTGCGAGTGTGAATGCGAATGGCCCCGATGTCTTAGATCAGACCTTTTTTATAATCGTCTGTTCGGCTGTAGGTGGACTGCGCGTGAACCCCGAGCTGATAGCCTCCTCCTCCTGCCTCCTCCTGCCTGTTCCTGCCTCCTCCTGCCTCCTCCTCCTCCTCCTCCTCCCTCCTCTCTCCTCCTCCTCCCTCCTCCTCCTCCTCTCCTCTCATCCCTCCTCACCCTCCTACTCCTCCGCTCCTCCTCCTCCTCCTCCTCCTCCTCCTCCTCCTCCTCCTCCCTCCTCCTCCTCCTCCCCCTCCTCCTCCCCCTCCATCTCCCTCTTCCACTCCTCCCTCCCTCCTCCTGCCTGTCTCCTCCTCCTCCTCCTCCTTGCTCCTACCCTGATCCTCCTCCTCCCTCCTCCTCCTCCTGCCTCCTGCCTCCTCCTCCTCCTCCTCTCCTCCTCCTCCTCCTCTCCTCCTCCTCCTCCTCCTCCTCCTCCTCCTTCCTCCCTCCTCCTCCTCCTCCTTCTCCTCCTTCTGCTCCTCCTCCTCTCCCCCTTCCTCCTCCTCCTCCTCCTCCTCCTCCTCCTCCTCCTCCTCTCTGGCCCTCTTCGGCCGTCTTGGGGCCGTCCTGGGGGCCTTGTGGACTGTCGCTGCGCTCTCTCGGGCTGTCTTGGTGCGCTCTCTTGGGCCGTCCGGCGCTCTCGGAGGCGGTCTCGAGGGCCCCCTCTGGGCCGCCCTGGGCCCCTCCTGGGGCCCCGCGGCCCTCTCGGTGCGTCTTGGGACTCTCTTACCGCCCTCTTTTGGAGGCCTTCTGGGCCCTCTTGGGGCGATCTTGGGGGCCTCTTGGGTCGTCTTGGGCTCCCGGGAGCTCGAGGAAGTTACGGATCGGTTTCTCTCGGGGTGCCCTCCTGGGGATCTGCTTGGAGCCTTCTCGGGGCTGTGGAGATCTCTCGTGAGGGCAAGGGCTCTGTCCAAAGTCGGGCGCGCCGAGCACCAAGGCACACGGGGCGGCGGAGCTACTGGCCTGCGTCCCCTCCTGCCACCGCGCCTGGGTCGTGTGCCAGAGAGGCCTCTCTGTCGAAGCCTCCTGGGGCCTGTGGGGCCCCTCGTCCAGGATGCCGTGCCCGAGGCTTTCTGCGAGAAGCTTCCTGGAGACGTTTTGGAGCCCTCCTGATACTCCGCTCCTCCTCCTCCTCCTCCTCCTCCTTCTCCTCCTCCTCCCTTCTCCTTCTCCTCCTCCTCCTTGTCCTCCTCCTCCTCCTCCTCCTCCCCCTCCTCCTCCTGATACATTATTGGGGCACCCTCGGGGCCCTCGTGCTGTTTGTCGGGGGCGTACACGGCCAACCCATGGCCACACTGTGGCCTCTGAGGCCCGCGTGATGCTGTAAGGCACAGAAGTGCAGACGCGTGCTGCTGTTCACATGTCGTAGTTTCTCAGTGGCCTCATTGGGATGCTCTGGGGCCTCCACGGAGGCATGCTGGGTCTCCTGCGGTCATCATGGAGGTCATCTTGGGCCAAAACGAGTCATTTGGGGCTGTCTTGGAGACCAGGTCTGGCAACCTTGGCCTATTTGGGAGCTATGCTGGGCCGAACTGGAGGACTGTATTCCCAATTGTGCTCCTAGGTGTTGGAGAGCTGCCGAGGTACGCCAAGAAGTCCTGGTCAGCGGCCCCTGAACGACTGCACATCTGCAGAATTCTAGTGCAAAATGTCTAGAGGGACGTGACTCTCCTATGCAGTGCTTGCGCTAAGGCGTTCGTGCGCATGTCGGAAGGTGGGTTCGATTTTCTTGTCGTCGCTCAGAGGGTCCTTCCCGTGGGGTGCCGCCTTTGGTTGCTCATTGGGTTGGGATTGGCCGTCGTCGCCCACGGGTTCCAGCCCAAGCGTGCCGCCCTTATCTGCCCTGGGTGTCGGGGTTGCCGGTCGTCGTCGTCGCCAATAGGGTCCCGCACTTGGTCGTCCTGGGGGTTCGCCGCCATCGGCCCTAATAGAGTCCCGCCTTACTCATTCCTGATATGATGCCACTCCACATGGTGCCCTTCGGTCACGTTGGCGGATTTTCGAACGGCATGGGGTGTTTTTTGCTTCGCTCTATGGTTACGCGGACCTGTTGTTCCCTACCTAGGCTCTGCCTAGAGGGTTCTTACTTTGTTTGCTTAAATGGGGCCAGGCAGTGTAGGCCTCCCCGGGCGGTTCCCCCAGTCCCCGCCCCGCGGTTCCCCCAGTTGCGCCCCCTAGCTTTAGCTTTAGCTTCAGCTTTAGCTTTAGCTCTAACTTTAGCTTTAGTTGTAGCTGTAGCTTTAGTTTTAACTTAGATTTAGCTTAGTTTTAGCTCAGATTCAGCTTAGCGTTAGCTTAGCTTTAGCTTAGTGTTAGCTTAGCTTTAGCTTAGCTTTAGCTTAGCTTCTGCTTAGCTTTAGCTTAGTGTTAGCTTAGCTTTAGGTTTAGCTTAGCTTTAGCTTAGCTTTAACTTAGATTTAGCTCAGCTTTAGCTTAGCTTTAGCTTAGCTGTAGCTTAGCTTTAGCTTAGCTTTAGCTTAGCTTTAGCTTAGCCTTTGCTTAGCTTTAGCTTAGCTTTACCGTTACTACTAATGCTGCTTTCCCAGGGGCTCCAACTCCTAGGTAGGGTCGCACTGGGATAATTGCTTATTAGTTCAGTCACGGGAGAATTCTGCGGTTGACCGTGCTGTTCATGAGTCTTTGGATAATGGTCATTTAAAGATTATCCCAGTGCGACCCTACATAGGAGTTGGAGCCCCTAGGAAACCAGCATTAGTACGAACAGTAAAGCTAAAGCTAAGCTAAAGCTAAGTTAAAACTAAACTCAAGCTAAGCTAAAGCTAAGCTAAAGCTAAGCTAAAGCTAAGCTAAAGCTAAGCTAAGCTAAGCTAAGCTCAAGGTAAGCTAAAGCTAAGATGAAGCTAAGCTAAAGCTAAGCTAAAGATAAGCTAAAGATAAGCTAAGGCTAAGCTAAGGCTAAGCTACCGCTAAGCTAAACCTGAGCTAAAGCTAAGGTGCAGATAAGCTAAAGCTAAGCTAAAGCTACGGTAAAGGCTAAGCTAAAGCTAAGCTAAAGCTAAGCTAAAGCTACGGTAAAAGGCTAATCTACAGCTAAGCTAACACTAAGCTAAAGCTAAGCTAAAGCTAAGGTGCAGCACAGCTAAAGCCAAACTAAAGCTAAGCTAAAGCTAAGCTAACGCTAAGGTACAGCTAAGGTACAGCTAAGCTAAAGCTAAGCTAAAGCTAAGCTGAAGCTAAGCTGAAGCTAAGCTAAAGCTAAGCTGAAGCTAAGCTAAAGCTAAGCTAAAGCTAAGCGAAAGCTAAGCTAACGCTAAGGTGCCGCTAAGCTAAAGCCAAGGTAAATCTAAGCTAAAGCTAAGCTGAAACTAAGCTGAAGCTAAGCTGAAGCTAAGCTAAAGCTAAGCTGAAGCTAAGCTACAGCTAAGCTAAAGCTAAGCTAAAGCTAAAGCTAAAGCTAAAGCTCTCAGGGGACTGGGGGAACCGCGGGGCGGGGACTGGGGGAACCGCCCAGGGCGGTTAGCACTGCCCGGCCCTTTAAGCTAAGAGAGTAAGAACCCTTCTAGGCAGAGCCTATGTAGGGAATAAGGGCTGCCGATACTGCATGTTGCATGCTCTCATAGTGGTCTAATGCCCTGATGGACCTGCGGCCTTGAGCCGAGTCGACAGCAGATGCCAGGTAGGGATGGTTAGAGGAATTTGCTCCGGGAAGGTTCCAGCAGCCATGGACTTCCGGCAGAGCCACGCCCCGAACGCGAAGGGGGGCCGAAGGCCCGCTTTTGGCTTCCCTCGCTCCGCCCTCCCCGTCGGGGCCACTCTTCGCTTAGCTCCCGCTTGAGATGGAGCTTCGCCCCGAGAAGCATGTTCCCTCCTCCGACTCCCTCCTCCCTCCTCCTCCTCCCTCCTCCCTCCTCCTCCTCCTCCTCCTCCTCCGCCTCCTCCTCCTTCCTCCTCCTCCTCCTCCTCCTCCTCCTCCTCCTCCTCCTCCTCCTCCTATCCTCCTCCTCCTCCCTCTCCTCCTCTCCTGCTCCTCCTGCTCCTCCTGCTCCTCCTCCTCCTCCTCCTCCTCCTCCTCCTCCTCCTCCTCCTCCTATTCCTCCTGCTCCCCCTGCTCCTCCTGCTACTCCCCCTCCTCCTCCTCCTCCTCCTCCTCCTCCTCCTCCTCCTCCTCCCTGTCCTCTCCCTGAGGAGCCCACTCACCCCGCCATCGATCTGTCCGCAGCGCCCGCCTGCTTTCTCTGTGGTGCTCGAGGCGCACCGCGCTGCGCGCGCCCAGAGTGCATCGAGCCGAGAAGCCGTGCCCTCGCGGAGAGGAGGAGGAGGAGGAGGAGGAGGAGGAGGAGGAGGAGGAGGAGGAGGAGGAGGAGGAGGAGGAGAAGGACGAGGACGAGGACGAGGAGGAGAAGGAGGAGGAGGAGAAGGAGGAGGAGGAGGAGCAGGAGCAGGAGGAGGAGGAGGACCAGTGGAAACCCAAGAGTCATCAAGGATGTTGGAATTTACCCTCCCTGCATGCTCCCTCTTCATAGGCCCCTACAACGGTTGATTTCCATTGAGGGAACTGCCTCGTTGGAAGGCAACAGCTTGAAGATCCTAAAGCGTGCCAAAACATTGTTCTCGGGATTTCAACGCCACGTGTCAACCTGACTGATGCGTCTTGACTACCCAGAATTGTGCCAGGACGCCATGTTTGGGATTTAAACACAGCGAATCAACATAACTGTTGTGCCCGCATAATCCGGAATCTTTCCAAACACTATTTCTGGTACGCTGATCATGGGAATCCGTGAAACTCTTGCACTTTTTAATTATCCTGGCGAAGGGCCCAACCATACGCAATTCCGAATGCCGCCGTTGTAAGTATCGTCGTTGGTGGAACACCCGATGGGGCCACGAAGCGTGTGAGAGGTGCGCCGAAATGGAGGTGGAACTGCATGCGGACCCTGCCACTGGGGCCTTCGGTGGAGCACCCTGTGGGGCCACGAAACGTGTGGGGGGTGCGCCGAAATGGAGGTGGAACTGCATGCGGACCCTGCCATTGGCGCCCTCGGTGGAGCTCCATATGGGGCCGCGAAACGTGTGAGGGGTGCGCCGAAATGGAGGTGGAACTGCATGCGGACCCTGCCACTTGGGCCTTAGGCGGAGCTCTCTATGGGGCCACGAAACGTGTGAGGGGTGTGCCGAAATGGAGGTGGAACTGCATGCGGACCGTGCCACTTGGGCCTTAGGCGGGGCTCCCTATGACGCCACGAAACGTGTGAGGGGTGCGCCGAAATGGAAGTGGAACTGCATGCGGACCCTGCCACTTAGGCCTTAGGCGGAGCTCCCTATGGGGCCACGAAACGTGTGAGGGGTGCGCCGAAATGGAGGTGGAACTGCATGCGGACCCTGCCACTGGGGCCTCAGGTGGAGCTCCCTATGGGGCCACGAAGCGTGTGAGGGGTGCGCCGAAATGGAGGTGGAACCGCATGCGGACCCTGACACTTGGGCCTTCGGTGGAGCTCCCTATGGGGCCACGAAACGTGTGAGGGGTGCGCCGAAATGGAGGTGGAACCGCATGCGGACCCTGACACTTGGGCCTTCGGTGGAGCTCCCTATGGGGCCACGAAACGTGTGAGGGGTGCGCCGAAATGGAGGTGGAACCGCATGCGGACCCTGACACTTGGGCCTTCGGTGGAGCTCCCTATGGGGCCACGAAACGTGTGAGGGGTGACCCTGACACTGGGGCCTTCGGTGGAGCTCCCTATGGGGCCACGAAACGTGTGAGGGGTGCGCCGAAATGGAGGTGGAACCGCATGCGGACCCTGACACTTGGGCCTTCGGTGGAGCTCCCTATGGGGCCACGAAACGTGTGAGGGGTGCGCCGAAATGGAGGTGGAACCGCATGCGGACCCTGACACTTGGGCCTTCGGTGGAGCTCCTATGGGGCCACGAAACGTGTGAGGGGTGGCGCCGAAATGGAGGTTGGAACCACATGCGGACCCTGACACTTGGGCCTTCGGTGGAGCTCCCTATGGGGCCACGAAACGTGTGAGGGGTGCGCCGAAATGGAGGTGGAACCGCATGCGGACCCTGACACTTGGGCCTTCGGTGGAGCTCCCTATGGGGCCACGAAACGTGTGAGGGGTGCGCCGAAATGGAGGTGGAACCGCATGCGGACCCTGACACTTGGGCCTTCGGTGGAGCTCCCTATGGGGCCACGAAACGTGTGAGGGGTGCGCCGAAATGGAGGTGGAACCGCATGCGGACCCTGACACTTGGGGCCTTCGGTGGAGCTCCCGCTGGGGCCACGAAACGTATGAGGGGTGCGCCGAAATGGAGGTGGAGGGGTGCGCCGAAATGGTGTGAAACTTGGGCCTTCCTGCGGTGGGGCCTTCGGTGGAGCTCCCTATGGGGCCACGAAACGTGTGAGGGGTGCGCCGAAATGGAGGTGGAACCGCATGCGGACCCTGACACTGGGGCCTTCGGTGGAGCTCCCTATGGGGCCACGAAACGTGTGAGGGGTGCGCCGAAATGGAGGTGGAACCGCATGCGGACCCTGACACTGGGGCCTTCGGTGGAGCTCCCTATGGGGCCACGAAACGTGTGAGGGGTGCGCCGAAATGGAGGTGGAACCGCATGCGGACCCTGACACTTGGGCCTTCGGTGGAGCTCCCTATGGGGCCACGAAACGTGTGAGGGGTGCGCCGAAATGGAGGTGGAACCGCATGCGGACCCTGACACTTGGGCCTTCGGTGGAGCTCCCTATGGGGCCACGAAACGTGTGAGGGGTGCGCCGAAATGGAGGTGGAACCGCATGCGGACCCTGACACTTGGGCCTTCGGTGGAGCTCCCTATGGGGCCGCGAAACGTGTGAAGGGTGTGCCGAAACAGCGAACATGCGGGGGGCAGAGGCAGGGATGGGAGGAGGAGGAGGAGGAGGAGGAGGAGGGAGGAGGAGGGGGAAGAGGAGGAGAGGAGAGGACGCGGGCACCGTCTCTTCAAAACGAGGACCCAACACCACAGGATGGTTGGGAAAAACGAATGTGCGCGGCGCTCAGGCGAGAGCCACATTTTGAAAAGGAACCGCCCTCAACCCGTGAAACTCTTGCAAAGTTGAAACGAATGTACGCGGCGCTAAGGCGAGAGCCACATGTTGAAAACGACCCGTCCTCAATCCTTGCACATAAAAAAACGAATGTGCGCGGCGCTAAGGCGAGAGCCACATTTTGAAAACGACCCGTCCTCAATCTGCGAAGCTCATGCAAATTTATATATGTTGAAAGCGGCCCGCCCTCCATCTGTGAACTTGTTGGCACTTCTTAAGTTTCAGAGTCATAAATGGTCAGGAAGTCTCAGGCGAAATGCCCGGCCCGCCCTAAAAACTGGCCTCGGGGTGCGACAGGGAGGAGTTATCTATAAGGAGAAGGAAGGAGAAGGAAGGAGAAGGAAGGAAGGAGGAGGAGGAGGAGGAGGAGGAGGAGGAAGAGGAGGAGGAGGGAGGAGGAGGGAGGAGGAGGAGGAGGAGGAGGAGGAGGAGGAGGAGGAGGAGGAGGGGGGGATGGGGCGAGGAGTGGGCCTTGCGGGAACTAGGGGGGGACTTGGCATCGCTCGGACGTGGACATATGGGACCATCCTGCGGAAAAAATGCACGCACGAAATCGAATAATGCACGGGAATGGACGTCCGAGCCATGGCGAGGGGAGTGGGAGGGTGGCGTCTGCTCCGCTCGCCTCCGGGGGGCACGAGGGGGCTTCCTGAAGCCCCCCCTGGCCTCCTAGGAGCCTCCCAGGAGGATGCGCTGCGCTGCGATGCTATAGTGTGTTGCCGGCACGGACCAGTCCCCACATTCGGTCGCCGAGATCTTCCCCCGTGGCGCTGTTCGGCCAACGCGGCCGGCTTCTCCCCCAGGGGCCCTGCAGGAAGCCTCTCTGGGCCCTCCTGCGAGGGCCCCTGCCTTCCGAGGCGCCCCATTGCCTTCTTTGGAAGGCCGCGCCCCTCGCGCCACCCTTCTTCGGGAGGGAACAAATTTCATACAGACGCAATGAATCTTCGATTGCCCCGAGAATATGGGAAAATATGGGAAGTGTGTGTGTGGGGGGGGAAAGACGAAAGTCCCATTCATACGGACAAGTGCAGGGATTCCTGGGATTTGTGTGTATTTCTTGGTGTGTCCTTGCGCCCCTTCACTTTTTGTGCGCGTCGCCGATCTGGCGCATCTGGTGCCACGCATTGCGTCGATCGGTTGCGGCACGTGTCAGGCCAAGAGACGTGCAAGCGGGGAAGCGGAAGCGGAAGGGGGGGGGGGCATGTGCTTGGTGGGTACAAAGAGGGTTCCGCGAGGAAGAGACTGCGCACACCCGCGGGAAGGGAGGAGGGGAAAGGGAGGGAGGATGGAGGGAAGAGAATGGAAGAGGCCGGCGGGAGCATCGATTCTGAGCGGTTCTGTGCCTTGGTGTCGCTGTTTCAACAGCTTCTCTCTGTCCTCGCCGCCAGAGCGGATCCAACGCAACCGTCGTGTATTGAAACTTGCCAGCAACGGCACGGGCTGAACGGGGAGGGCCCTGCGCGGACGAGAAGCGAGCAGACAGAAAGGGGAGCAGGGAACGCGAAGCAGGATGAAGCCCAGGGCAGCCGCCTGACACGCAGCACGCCAAGTTGGCGGAGTCGCCTGCCGAGGCCATTCCGCAGCGTGCACAGCCAGCCATACAACGATCAGCCCAGCACGGACAGCCAGATGTATGACGATGTTGACACCCCATGCTGGAAGGCAGGAGGCCGCCTGCTGCCAGCTGCGGCCTCGGTGCCTCCACGAGTCAGCTCATGCGTCTTGCAGCGCGGCGTTGCAAGCCAGCACAACCAACATTTGACCCGGCCACTCAGGCCAGGGTCGTCGAGATGAGATTGCGGCGAAGTGGTTTTCATGTGGCTTGCTCGAGATCGCACAATTCGTGCCAAGCGTGTCGGGTATAGCCTAAGGTCATGCTTGCGCTCTTCAGCGCTCTCGTATGGCAAGGATCGCAGCATTTACATTGAACTGCGCGCGCGGCATTCATCGGGGGCCAGAATCGGCTGTTTTCTGGACGGTGGCGGTGATAGCATCCAGTGACAAGAGTCCCCAAACAGTGCGTGCACTCGGGGCTCCTTGCTTCCCGCCCCACTGGCCCTCGGCGTCGTACTTCTCGCTGGCTGGCTCTGACTCCGACGGCTTGGCCTGCTCTGGTCGAAGAGCACAACCTGTATCACCTAATTTCTCGGAGGTCCGTGCAGAATTTTGCTGGATCGGCGCTCGGCTCCCCAGGCGGCGCCTCTGGCGCCGCCCCCAGCTCGCTCCGCGCGCCAAGGAGGGGGGTCCAGCGCAAGTCCCAGAACCTTTGCGGAGCTCAGGCAAATTGTGTTGATGCAGTTGTTTGCACCTCTACTGCTAAGGCCTTACGGCCAGTGCCGCCGACCCTGAAGACGAGGACGACGAATACGAGGAGGAAGAGGAGGAGGAGGAGGAGGAGGAAGGTGGAAGGGTGCAGGAGAAGGCGAAGGAGATGTTCCCCATCTGGGCCGAGGGAGTCGTAGCAGAGACAGACAGGGAGCCTTGTGACCTGCGGCCCTTCCCGCCACCGTGCTGGGGTTTTGGTTGAAAGGCTTCTTGGATGTATTCGGGCCTGTTGGGGCCTCTGTTGGGCCTCTCGGGGGTCTCTTGGGAGCCTCTTCGGGGCCCCTGAGGGGCTCTTGGGGCCTTCTGGGGGCTTCTTGGGGCGGGAAGCTCGAAATGTCGGTTCGTGGTCCTCTTCTTGGGCCTGCTTGGGGCCCTCTTGGGGCATTCTTGGGCTGTCTTGAGGTTCTCTTAGGCCGTCTTTGGGCCCTCTTGAGCTGTCTCGGGCCTTCTTGGGGGCATCTTGGGCACTCTTGGACCTTCTTGGGGGCCTCTTAGGGCACTCTTGGCGCGTCTTTGCGCTTTTTGGGGCTTCCGGACGCCCGGGGGGACCCCCCCCGGGACCCCCCGGGGGACCCCCCCCGGGACTCCCCTGGGACCCTTCCCCAGGACCCCCCCCCTCGGCGGGGGAGGGATCCAAGCGAAGGGGTTTCCCTTCGACTTGAGTACGACGTTGCTACGGTTTTCTCTCGCTGGCAGGCTTGAAGAGGAGGGTGCAGGGAAAGGGGACGACGGAGACGCAAGGAAAGAGGACAATGGATGCGTCGACTGAGCGCACGCCGACACGGGGTCCACACGCCGACAGGGTCGGCGGATTTGGTTTCACACGCATTGGGTTTCACACTCATGGAGTTCCACACCCGCTGCACTGATGAACTGCTTGAGATCCAAGCGCTGTCACCAGTCCTATTCAGAGCCATCCCTCAAGCTCGCGCTGCAGATTCGCTTCTCACCCAGAGGCAGCAGCCCAAGCTCTGGCCCGCGTCAACGCTATGGACGCGCCACCCCCGTCCAGCAAGTCCATCCAGCCGCCCGCTTTGAGCCTCAGCGTCGGTGAATCGGGGTCGGAGGTTTGTAGGGCGGCGGCGGGGAAGGCGTCGCACCCCCCATCTCCCGCCTCAACCTGCAAGCGAGCATCCACGCAAGAGGGTATCGCCCCTCCAAATGGTGTTGGGATTTCGCAGCGCAGGCGCCTGTCCATTGGACGGCAGCAGGACAGCCAGGGTATGGGAAGATTCCTGCTGTTTCTATACCCAGCAAGGCTTCCAACACGTCCAGCCACGCACGCCGATGGATTGCGCGGTGCCCCCGCTTCTCGAGGACTGGAGCGGGCGGATCGTGGTGCGGGATGAGTGGAGGCATGCCAGCTCAGATCTCCAGCAGGCGTCCAACGCGCACGCAGGGGCAGCCGTCGCCCTCCCAGCGCGCACCCTCCAACCACGACCGCCGTTGCTGAACGTGGCCTCCCAGGGGCTGCAAGCGAGGAGGACGTTTCCCCAGGCTTCATTCATGCCAACGTCCAGATACCATCATGAGGTGGAGTGGCGTGGACGCCATCCCAGGGCCGGCCGGGGAGGGGGGGGGGCGCAAACAAACTCCTGTACCCAGACATGCGACGTCCTGTTTTTTTCAGGACGGCGTCTTGCCCCGGGACCGGTTTTTCGTCTGAGTCGTTCTTTGGCGGCCCCGAGGCCCAGCAAGGGTCCCCTGGGGCCGAAAATATCCAAAAACCTCCCGTCATTTTTTTTACGACGCGATACGCGATCATGCGCATGGGGCCAGGCGCCCAGGGCCCAGGCAAGGGCTGTCCAGGCGCTCTCGGAGGCTTTCAGCAGCTTCGGGCATCGCGGCTGCAAGCCCGCGCGGTTGGGCGCCAGGGTGCAGGCAGCTCAATATGTTTGGTGCGTTGAGCGTGCCTCCCACGCTTCCCGTGATCTTCATGCTCATATTGTGCATAGGCGCGCCGCTGGCCAAGTTGGAGTTGCACGGGAGTTCTCTTTCAATTCAGCTGCGAATGCGTTCACCCGGTACTGCTCATTGAAGTTTACCCTTCCGATGCTGGTGGTCCTCTCGCTGAGGATCGCCCTCATGCAGATGTCCGCGATCGCAGCTCCCCGCATACGGAAGAAATCCAGGAGGCCGTTTGTGATGACCTCATTGTTGGAGCTGGTCCTGCTGATTCAGGCGCTGTCGAAGGAAATGATGCGATTCCTGATGCGTTTTGGGGGCCACCTCCTCCTGCGCATGGCCGTCGCCCTGATGCAGCCCACGCCGCAGAGAGCGGGCAGACAGGCATGCAGTCTGGAATCTTCGTGGTGGTGGTGGTTGTGAAGGCCGCGGGATTGTTCGTGAAGGTCCCTCTACATGCAACGGCTGCCGCAGAGCTCGGCACTTTGGCAGTGAGCAGTGCCGGGCGTGCGCGCGGCGCGCCAGGTTCACCATGTAGCGTTGTTTGGCCCCTGGGATGGCATCGTCTCTCTCGGAAACGGGGTTTTCCGGCATGCTGGTTGGTGGGGAGCCTTGTGCCTCTTGGCGGTGCAGGGTCTTCCTTTTTAACCTTCGTTGCTGAAAGGCTCAGCCTTGTCCGCTCGAAGTGTCCAAGCCAATCCTCATCGTCTTTCTCTTCCTCCTTCTTGTCCTCCTCCTCCTCCTCCTCCTCCTCCTCCTCCTCCTCCTCAGCGCAGCCTGGCGGAGGGTTGAACGCAAGGCCGCAAGGCATGCGCAGCTTTGGGTCCCGTGGCGGCGACGTATGATCCTTTCGGGCTTGCGCGTGGATTCCGCACCGTGTGCCGCCAAGGACTCGAAGGTGGCTCAGCACGTGGTATCCGACCCCGCGGGCATGAAGGCGACTGTGGCGAACTACTGGGGTGAGATCTTCGCGAAGATGCCGAATTCTGAACAGCTCAAGGCATTGGACGCCTTCCTGGACAAGCACGCACCAAGGAACCCTGCGGTGGAACTACCTCAACCAGCTCTACATGACTTGGTACGTGCGGCCAGAAGGGCCCCGCCGAGCGCTGCGGGACCAGATCAGCTGACGTACGCAGCGTGGCGCCGCAGCCCTGGAGCCTTGCAGCATCTCCAGGGACTCATGGAAGTCCTCTTCAACGACGGCGTGGCCCCGCTCGACCTCAACTGGTCGATCTTCATCTGCGTGCCGAAGGGCACGGAGGAGGACGACGTCCCCGACTCCTGCACGCGCACGGCCTCCACGGTGCGCACCCTCTCTCTGAAGAACTGCGACGCCAAGCTGATAGCGGCCTGCGCAGATCGCGGGCTCCAGCCTATCGCCACATCATCTACCTCACCCGAGCAGAAGGGCTTCACTGCTGGGCGGCGCTTCGTCGACCACATCCCGTACTTGGACGCGGAATGCCGTCGGGAGGGCCTTCTTCCTGACGCGGCGACCCGCCGCCCCATGTTCCTGTCGTTCGACTTCCGTCAGGCCTTCCCCTCACTCTTCAGGGAAGTCATCGAGAAGGTCCTCCCGCGCTTCGGGGTCCCTCTGGGCTTCCGCAGCGTGGTCGCGGCGCTCTACAGCAACTGCCTCGCCTTTAGCTCCTTCCGTGCCGAGGGCACCAGCGCGGAGCTCGAGCCGCTGTTCGCGCTCCTGTGCGGCATCATGCAAGGATGCCCGCTCTCTGGCACGGTCTGGTGCTTGGCCATGGATGCGCCCATCCGCGCGCTGCTGGCTGCGATTGCAGAGCATGGGTTCCTCACGGCTTGCGCCGACGATCTCGGGATGCTGATCAAGAACGCTGTTGCCCTCCCTAGCATCGACTACACCTTCGTCTCCATAGAGCTTGCCTTCAACCTGCAGCTGGCGCTGCACAAGTGCGTCCTGGTTCCGCTGTGGGAGGAGCTCTCGGAGGACACACTGCTGAACGTTAAGTCTTTCCTCGCTAAGGAGGTCCCTCGCTGGCTGGGCTTCCGCGTCGACTCCACGGCCAAGTACCTGGGGACTCACCTGGGACCAGGCGTCACGGACTTCGGCATCTGGAAGGCTGCTGCGGGGAAATGGTGGACCCGCTGCTGGGAGCTGGCGCGCACTGGCATGGCCACCAGCCTTGCGGCCCGCGCGTACAACATCAACGCGCTCCCGTGCCTGTCGTACCTCGCGCAGTTCTACTTCATTGTGCCTGCCATCTGGAAGGTCGAGTTCACCTCCCTGCACCGCCTGCTGCGGCTGCCGCCCTCGTCCATGCGCAAGGCTGACATTCTGTCGATGAGCGCGTGGTGCGGTTCCCCGTCGCCGATTGGCCTCTTCCCATACACGCTCGCGGCGATGATGCGCTCGGCGGAGAACACGGTTCGCGGATGGGAAGCCCACCTTCACCACCTTCATGAAGCTGCCGTGGAGCATGTCCCACTGATTGACGTAATCAAGGGCAACTGGTCGCCGCCGTGGTGGCAGACGCGGAGGGCGATCGTACAGAACTTCGCCATGATCACGGACACCTACGGCCAGCTGGACATACCCAGACCGACGCTCGAAGTGCTCTCGGTGCCGATCCCGAGCAGGTACATCAAGATCGCGAAGTCGGCGATGACCCTGGA
>CAUYUJ010009329.1:27500-34921 GCA_963575745.1 Prorocentrum cordatum
CTTGGCTGGAAGCGCCGGTGGCGTAGGAGTAGAACTCGCCGCCGATGGCAGCGGGGGCAGCACCATTCGCACAAGCAGCCCATCCGCCAGACCGGCACCCAGGCGCCTGGGAGGTGCAGGTGGCTGGCTTGATCACCTTGCGGAAACGCGCCTCCGTACGAACGGACATAGACAGGGCACCCATCAATTTGACGAAAGGCGAGGTCGCAGGCGTGCTGGGCGCTGACGATGAGGATGCGCACGTCGTCGCCATTCCAGCCGACTCAAGTAAGCTTCTCGAGTAGCTCGACAGGCACGAGCGAGATAGGAACCAAGATGAGCATACAGAAGATCGCCGCGCCGATATCCCCGAACTTCACCGCCACCGACGACAGGCCGTGTCGTCAGCAATAGAGCTCAAGCCAGCACCATTGCGGGTCCAGCGTCGGGGTTCGGGCTCAAGCAAATCTTGAGCCCAGGTGGCTTGAGCCAAAATTGCTTGAGCCTAAATGGCTGAGGTCGGAGGAGGAGGAGGAGGAGGAGGAGGAGGAGGAGGAGGAGGAGGAGGAGGAGAGCAGGAGGTGGAGGAGAAGGGGAGGAGGAGGAGGAGGAGGAGGAGGAGGAGGAGGAGGAGGAGGAGGAGGAGGAGGAGGAGGAGTTTGGAGGCGGTGGGGGAAAAGGATTACGGTGAACATGCGGTGACCAATTGCAAGACTGGGCACACGTACGAACTCAGACCAGTGACACCAGCTTGTCGTAGTCGACTGGTCGAGGAGGAGGAGGAGAAAGATGATGATGAGGAGGAGGAGGAGGGGGAGAAGGAGGAGGAGGGGGAGAAGGAGGAGGAGGAAGCGGCGGCGGCAGCGAACTGGAAGAGGAGGAGGAGGAGGAGGAGGAGGAGGAGGAGGAGGAGGAGGAGGAGGGGGAGGAGGACAAGCTAGATGCGCTTGCGTCATTTGTGACGTGTTATCCCTCCTTCCCATCCTTTACCATGGCGTAGATCTCCGTCCTCTCTGTTCACAAAAATCGGATGTCGTAGCATGATATAGCATTACATGGCATAGCATGTTGTCGAACATCAACGCGTAGCATAGCATAGCATGGCGTGGCGACGCCTCAAGGTAGGAGGCTTCTGCGGTCCTAAACATTATCGACTCGACACCGAATGTGGAATCACTTCCGATGGTTTCTTCGGGAGGACATGCTCTAGATTCTGGGGCCTGTTTGGAAGGACCGAAAACCATGCCGGGTCATGACGCTCGAAATGATGACGCCAGCGATGCAGCGGGAGCACGATTCGGAACGAGCGGAAGCGCGGAAATGAGGCCACCGCTGCAGCGGGAGTGCGATTCGGAACGAGCGGTAGCCCGAACATGAGGCCAGCGCTTTTGCGAGAGCAGCGTGTTGAGAAACGGAAGAATTCTTCACGCTTCGCGTATCCCCACCAGCCCATCTCAAAACAGCAACTCTTGCGAAGCATGCCGACAGTCGTGTTTTTCAGGCGTGTTTCCGCCTGCCCCCGCATATCTCCCCTGTTCCTCCTTCCTCCCGCCTCCTTGTACATCCTCCTTGTGGGGGGAGCGGGAGAAGGACGAGGCGGAGGAGGAGGGAGAGAAAGCGCTCCTCGTGGTTTGAGTCGTTTGGGGTTTCTCGTCCTGGTGTGAGTCGTTCGGGCCCGCCTTCTTCCTGGTGTGAGTCGTTCGGGCTCTTCGTGGTGTGAGTCGTTCGGGCTCTTCGTCCTGGTGTGAGTCGTTCGGGCTTCTCGTGGTGTGAGTTGTTCGGGCCCCTCGTCCTGGTGTGAGTCGTTCGGGCCCCTCCTCCTGGTGTGACTCGTTCGGGCTCCTCGTGGTGTGAGTCGTTCGGGCGCGTCGTCCTGGTGTGAGTCGTTCGGGCCCCTCGTTCTGGTGTGAGTCGTTCGGCCTCTTCGTGGTGTGAGTCGTTCGGGCTCGTCTGGTGTGAGTCGTTCGGGCTCCTCGTGGCGTGAGGCGTTCGGGCACCTCGTCCTGGTGCAAGTCGTTCGGGCCCCTCGTAGTAGGAGTAGTAGTAGTAGTAGTAGTAGTAGTAGTAGTAGTAGTAGTAGTAGTAGTAGTAGTAGTAGTAGTCGTAGTAGTAGTCGTCGTAGTAGTCGTAGTGGTGCGTGGTGGGTGGTGGTGGTGGTGGTGGTGGTGGTGGTGGTGGTGGTGGAGAGTAGTAGTAGTTAGGTAGTAGTAGTAGTAGTAGTAGTAGTAGTAGTAGTAGTAGTAGTAGTAGTAGTAGTAGTAGTAGTAGTAGTGTAGTAGTAGTAGTAGTAGTAGTAGTAGTAGTAGTAGTAGTAGTAGTAGTAGTAGTAGTAGTAGTAGTAGTAGTAGTGTAGTAGTAGTAGTAGTAGTAGTAGTAGTAGTCGTAGTAGTAGTAGTAGTAGTAGTAGTAGTAGTAGTAGTAGTAGTAGTAGTAGTAGTAGTTAGTTAGTAGTAGTTAGTAGTAGTAGTTAGTAGTAGTAGTAGTAGTAGTAGTAGTAGTAGTAGTAGTAGTAGTAGTAGTAGTAGTAGTAGTAGTAGTAGTAGTAGTAGTAGTAGTAGTAGTAGTAGTAGATGTCTTTTGGGAGCCTCTTGGAGGCCTTTTGGGGCGTCTTGGGGGCCTCTTGGCGGCCCCAGGGGCTTCTAGGAGCGTCTTGGGTGCCTTGGGGGAGCCTCTTCGGGCCTCTTGGGAGCCTCTTGGAGGCCGTTTGGGGCGTCTTGGGGGCCTCTTGGCGGCCCCAGGGGCTTCCAGGAGCGTCTTGGGTGCCTCGGGGGAGCCTCTTGGGGCCTCTTGGGGGCCTCTTGGGGGCATCTTGGGGGCCTCTTGGAGGCCTCTTGGGGCCTCTTGGGGCTCTTTGGGAGGGGTCTGGGAGGTATCTTGGGGCCATCTTTGGGGCGATCGATCACAGATGGGGCGAGCATTTTTGTCAGTACCCCCGTCGGGGCCACGATCCTCGTGAGGGGTGTCGAATTTTAGCCCTCCCAGGGATAGAAAAAGGACCCTCTGACCACCCGCGAAACCCCCTCTCCAGGTCCAGGGGGAGGGGGTAGGGGGAGGGGTAAACCCCTCCCCGAAGGGGAAGAAGGGGGGTTTGAGAACAGAGAGAGCTCGCTAAACCACTCACGCCCAAAGGGCTGGTGGGATTTGCCTGGCGAAGGACCCAACCATATGTTGTTGTGAGTACCGCAATGATGGGTATCGTATTCGGTGGAGCTCCCTATGGGGCCACGGAGCGGTGCACTGGGTGGGGGAGACGCATGCGAAGTTTGCCACTGGGGCTTTCGGTGGAGCTCCCTACGGGCCACGAAATGCTGCACTAGCATTGGGTGGGGGAGACGCATGCGGACTTTGCCACTGGGGCCTTCGGTGGAGCCCCCTATGGGCCACGAAGCGTTGTGCTGGGTGGGGGGGGGGGGGCATGCGGACTGTGCCGCTGGAGCCTTCGGTGGAGCTCCCTCTGGACTGCGAAACGTTGTGCTTGGCGGAGGAGGCGCATGCGGACTTTGCCACTAGGGCCTTCGGTGGAGCTCCCTGTGGGCCACGAAACGTTGTGCTGGGTGTGGGGAACGCATGCGGATTTTGCCACTGGAGCCTTCGGTGGAGCTCCCTCTGGACCGCGAAACGTTGGACTGGGTGGGGGAACGCATGCGGACTTTGCCACTGGGGCCTTCGGTGGAGCTCCCAAGGGGGGCACAAATCGGTGGGGCCCCCTATGGGGCCACGAAGCGCTGCACTGGGTGTGCGGGACGCATGCGGGCGGTCCCATTGGGACTTTCGGTGGGGCTCCCTATGGGGCCACGAAGCGCTGTACTGGGTGGGGGCGACGCATGCGGACGGTCCTGCTGGGACCTTCGGTGGGCCCCTACGGGGCCACGAAGCGCTGTACTGGGTGGTGCGTGACGCATGCGGGCGGTCCCAGTGGGACCTTCGGTGGGGCTCCCTAGGGGGCCACGGAACGCTGTACTGGGTGTGCGGGATGCATGCGGGCGGTGCCATTGGGCCGTCGGTGGAGCCCCCTATGGGGCCACGAAGCGTTGTAGTGGGTGGTGCGTGACGCTGGAGCCGTCTGTGGAGCTCTCTATGGGCCACGAAGCGCTGTACTGGGTGGTGCGTGACGCATGCGGGCGGTCCCACTGGGACCTTCGATGGAGCTCCCTATAGGGCCACGGAACGCTGTACTGGGTGGTGCGTGACGCATGCGGGCGGTGCCACTGGGGCATTCGGTGGAGCTCCCTATGGGGCCACGAAGCGCTGTATTGGGTGGTGCGTGACGCATCCGGGCGGTGCCACTGGGGCTTTCGGTGGAGCTCCCTATGGGGCCACGAAGCGCTGTGCTGGGTGGTGCGTGACGCATGCGGGCGGTCTTACTGGGACTTTCGGTGGAGCTCCCTATGGGGCCACGAAGCGCCGTACTGGGTGGTGCATGACGCATGCGGGCGGTGCCTCTGGGGCCTTCGGTGGAGCTCCCTACATCGGCCCAGTGAAAGTTCCTTGAATTGTCATCACGGCGCTGGCCGGCGGAAGTCGACGGAAGTAAAACGAGGCGGAAGACGGGGGAAGGCCGTCGGAAGGCTTGCGGATGTCAGCGGAAGTAAACGACGCCCCTTCCGAACCCCCTACCCCCGTAGACGCCTAGCAACGTAGTCTTCTTCCGTGGGCTTGGCGGGATCCCGCCAGGCTTATCCCGCTTTAATATTATAAGTTTAGTTCAGGACGAGAGAAATCCCACCCATTAAAAATGGGGTAGAGTAAAATCCCGGGTCGTTCACGGATCCCGCCATGCTGGGATCGGCTCGAAGTAAAGTGGGGGTCATAAGTTGCAGTATCTTTGCCGTGTTGGGGCCGTCTTGAGGTCATTTTGAGAACATTTCCCAGTCGCGTTTGGATCACGCAGTCGTCGCATGGTCATTATTGGGCTACATTGGGCGCGCTTGGATCCATCTTGTCGCCGTCGGGCCATCTCGGCGTCACACGTTGCTCATGTGTTTCGTCATCTGCGAGTCGGCCTGAGACGGTCCAGAATCCATGGCGGGATCGTGTTGGGGTGGCATCATCCTGGGGTCGTTTGGACGTTATCGTCCGTGGCCCGAGGCCCTCCTGGAAGCGTGTGGTGGCCATGGGGCGTCTTGGGATCGCATGCGTGGGAGCGCTGAGCACGCGCGCGCGCGACTTTTCATCTTGCTGACGGGTATACATACAGATTCTTCCGCCTGCGAGTTTCCAAGGAACCTTTTGTTGGAGCCAAGTATGGGGCCACAGAGCGCTGTGCTGGGTGGTGCGTGACGCATGCGGGCGTTGGCACTGGGACCTTCGGTGGAGCACCCTATGGGGCCACGAAGCGCTGTACTGGGTGGTGCGGGACGCATGCGGGCGGTCTTACTGGGACTTTCGGTGGAGCTCCCTATGGGGCCACCAAACGTGTGAGGGGTGTGCTGAAACGGGTGATGATGATGAAGCGCAGGGAGGAGGGAGGAAGGGGAGGAGGAGAGGAAGAGTGATGCGGGGCGCTGTCTCTTCATAACGAGGACCCAACACAACGGGATGGTTGGGAAAAAGGGCGGAAGCGCGAAAATGAGATCGCGTAGCCTGACACAGCATGGCATGGCGACGTTTCCAAAGTGTGGCGACAAATCGGCACCGAGTGTGTAATCTCTTTTAGATTTTGGGGCCTATTGGGAAGGACCGAAAACCATGCCGGGGCATGGCGCTGGAAGTAATGACGCCAGCGCTGCAGCGGGAGCACGAGTCGGAACGAGCGGAAGCGCGGAAATGAGGCCAGCGCTGCAGCGGGAGCACGATTCGGAACGAGCGGTAGCCCGAAAATGAGGCCAGCGCCTCAGCGAGAGCAGCACTTTGAAAAAGCTCAGCGTGGAAACGCGGAAATGAGGACGCGTAGCTTGACATAGCTTGGCGTGGCGACGCCCCCCCCAAAGTGGCGGGGGGTTTCCGCGGCCCAGAAGATCAACGAATCGACACCGAATGTGGAATCACTTACAATGTTCTTTAGGGAGGGCATTTTTCTAAATTGTTGGCACCGAAAACCATGCAGTGGCATGGCGCTGGAAGTAATGACGCCAGCGCTGCAGCGGGAGCACGAGTCGGAACGAGCGGAAGCGCGGAAATGAGGCCAGCGCTGCAGTGGGAGCACGATTCGGAACGAGCGGTAGCCTGAAAATGAGGCCAGCGCCTCAGCGAGAGCAACACTTTGAACAAAAAACTAAGCGAAAACCCAACTCCCGGGAATCCTGTGTACAAACATCCAGTACCCGGAGGGGGGCCAGACATTCCTTGGACGCCACCAGGGGGGAGAGGAGAGTAGGATTCATATTGTGCAATTGTGGAGGAGGGGGAGGAGGGGCAGGAGGTTGAGGAGGAGGTGGGGAGGAGGAGGAATATGGAGGCGGTGGAGGAGAAGGATTAGAGTGAACAAGCAGTGACCAATTGCGAGACTGGGGTCATTTACAAACTCAGACCAGGGACACCAGCGTGTCGTAGTCGACCAGTCGAGGAGGAGGAGGAGGAGGAGGAGGAGGAGGAGGAGGAGGAGGAGGAGGAGGTAGGAGGAGGAGGTGGGGGGAGGAGGAGTGAGGAGGAGGAGGAGGAGGAGGAGGAGGAGGAGGAGGAAGGAGGAGGAGGAGGAGGAGGGCGGCGGCGGCGGCGAATGAGAGGAGGAGGAGGAGGGAGAGGAGGAGGAGGAGGAGAGAGGAGGAGGAGGAGGAGGAGGAGGAGGAAGAGGCGGCGGCGGCGGCTGCGGCGGCGGCGAATTCGTGGAGGAGGAGGAGGAGAAGTAGGAGGAGGAGGAGGAGGGGGAGGAGGAGGAGGAGGAGGAGGAGGAGGAGGAGGAGGAGGAGGAAGAGGAGGAGGAGGAGGGGGGGAGGGGGAGGAGGGAATGGAGGTGGAGGAGGAGGGGAGGAGGAGGAGGAGTTTGGAGGCGGTGAAGGAGAAGGATTACGGTAAATACGCGGTGGCCAATTGCAAGACTGAGCGCGCTTACAAGTTTGGACCAGGGGCGCCAGCGTGTCGTAGTCGACCGGTCGAGGAGGAGGAGGAGGAGGAGGAGGAGGAGGACGTGATGATTACGTTGATAATGATGAGGATGAGGATGAGGAGGATAATTATGCTGATGATGATGATGATGATGCTGATGCTGCTGCTGCTGCTGCTGATGATGATGATGATGATGATGATGATGATGCTGATGGAACTGATGATGACGATGCAGATATGATGAGGAGGATTTTGGTGATGATGATGATGATGATGATGATGATGATGATGATGATGCTGATGATGCTGATGCTGATGATGCTGATGCTGATGATGATGCTGATGGTGGTGGTTGTGGTGATGACGATGACGATTCTGATGATGACGATGACGATTATGATGATGATTATGATGTTGATGCTGCTGCTGATGATGCTGCTGATGATGGTGATGATGAT
>CAUYUJ010009330.1:0-34919 GCA_963575745.1 Prorocentrum cordatum
TCAGTCGAAGGCTGATTTTAAGCCGGACGTGCCACTCTACAGGAGGAAGATTGACAAATAGTCAACAAAATAGTCAGGGGACAATGGAACATTTTTGGAGCATCGATGGAATATTTTGTATTGTAGTGGCCTTCGGCGGCCAGTGCCGCCGATCCGGGGCGCTCCGACTGATGTGATCCTCCTTCGCCTTTTCCCTCCTCTCTTTTCCCTTCCTTCCCCCTTTCATTCCGCATTTATCCAGTGGCCTTCGGCCTATCCCACCGTGCGTGGGTGGTGGGTCAGAGGCCTCATGGACGCTGGTAGGGATATCGTGGTTGGCCGGGACCTCTGGGGGCCTCTTGGAGGCCTCTTGGGGCTTCTTGGGGGCCTCTTGGGCCTCTTGGGGCCACTTGGGGGCCTCTTGGGGGTCTCTTGGGAGTCTCTTGGGGCTTCTTGGGGGCCTCTTCTGGGCCCCTCGGGGCCTCTTGGAGGCTTCTTCGGAGCCTCTTGGTGCGGGATGGGTGGCACTCGAGTTCGGAACCCCCTCGGAGGCCACGATCCTTGTGAGGGGTGTCAAAAAACGCATCCGCCGGAAACTCGCACCCCCCCCCCCACCCCCCCTTCCCCGGCAGAGCCACCCCGGTAACCCCCCCGGAGGCTGAGGCTCAGCCTCGAGGCTGTAGCTGAGACTCCTTGTAACTCACACGCTGGATCGGCGGATTTGTCGTCCAAAGTCCGCCTGTAGTGGGAGACGCCTGACCTAAGGCTGATTACTCAACTCTGTGCAAGAAACACAACGGGCAGTTTTTCGCAATTTTCGGCCTCCAGGGGCCCTTCTCGGGTCTAGGGGCCGTCAAAGAACGACTCAGGATCAAACGCTGGTCCTGGGGAAGGGGTCCAGGCCCCTGGGGGTCGACGCGCTGAAAAAAAATCACAACGTCGGGGGTCGAGGTAGTAGGTCGACCAGTCCAAACCAAGGGTGCCCTTTGACGGCGGCGAGCGCGGGGGGGAAGCGAGAAGGAGGAGGTCGTGTCAGCAGGCGGCGGGGCGTCTCAGAAGCCCACCGGACTTCTGCGAAGTGTGCAGTGTCTTCGGGGAAGGCTCAGACAACTTCGCAGAAGGCCGGAGGGACCTCCGAGGCTTCCGAGAAGGCCCGCCCCTGCTCACTCCCACCCTGGGCTCGCCGCCAAACGTCGAGGGCACTCTTCGCCCTGTGTTTCGAGACCCGTGCCTTCTACATTCCTGCGGCGAGGTGGCCATCAGAGAGTGCTCGTGTCCCCTCGCGCGTCCTCCCCTGACCTTCCAGGAGGGCTAAACAATAGCACGCGACTTGAAAACCAATCCCAGAGCTATTCTATGTCTTGGTTTTAGGCTGTTTCGTTTAGTTTTTTAGGTCTTTAGGCCTCCCGTGCTAAAAAATAGCTCTCTGGAAGGTCAGGGTCTCCGATCAGCCCCGACTGTTTCCCAGGGGGGCAGGGCGGGCGGGGCAGGGCGGGGGCCGGTAACGTGACGCTTCGTTCTGGCGCCGTTTTGGAGCCGGCTGCCCCTGGCACTTCCAAGCGGCGCTGGCGCGAGCCGTGGCGTTACCGGGTGCGGGTGGGGAGGGGAGGGGGGGGAGCATCCCCAGCAGCGGCCGTCATCGCGGATCGGCATCTATTTTCTGTGTTTCTGATGTAAGAAAAAATCCCAGAGCGACCCTACCTAGAAATTAGAGCCCCGAGGAGAGCAATATTAGTAGTAACGGTAAACGCCGTCCTCCTCCTTCTCCTCATCGTCGCATTTGTAGCAGTAGCCGTAGGAGTAGTAGTAGTAGTAGTAGTAGTAGTAGTAGTAGTAGTAGTAGTAGTAGTGGTGGTAGTAGTAGTAGTAGTAGTAGTAGTAGTAGTAGTAGTGGTAGTAGTGGTAGTAGTAGTAGTAGTAGTAGTACTACTACTACTATACTACTACCACGACTACCACTACTATTCTACTACTACTAATACTATTAGCTACTACTACTACTATACTACTACTACTACTTACTAACTACTACTCCTACTACTACTTACTACTACTACTACAGACTACTATACTACACTTACTAATACTACTTAGTAGTAGTAGTAGTAGATCGTAGTAGAGTAGTAGTAGTAGTCGTCGTGTCGTCGTCGCGTCGTTCGTGAGTTCGTAGTCGTAGTCGTAGTGGTAGCGCAGTTCGTAAGTTGTAGCGTAGTAGTAGAGTAGTAAGTAGTAGGTGTAGTAGTTTCGTAGTAGTAGTAGTCGTCGTTGTAATATTCGTAGTCGTAGTAGTAGTAGTAGTAGTAGTAGTAGTAGTAGTAGTAGTAGTAGTAGTAGTAGTTGTAGTAAGTAGTAGTCGTAGTAGTAGTAGTAGTAGTAGTAGTAGTAGTAGTAGTAGTAGTAGTAGTAGTAGTAGTAGTAGTAGTAGTAGTAGTAGTAATAGTAGTAGTAGTAGTAGTAGTAGTAGTAAAAGTAGTAGTAGTAGTAGTAGTCGTAGTCGTAGTCGTAGTAGTAGTAGTAGTAGTAGTAGTAGTAGTAAAACTAATAGTACAGCTTAATACCTACATCTGCATGTAGACCTACATCCACATGTAGACCTACATGCTATGTTATGCTATGCTATGCTGCGATGTGCTATGCTATGCTGCGCTATGCTATTATATGCTAGACTATGCTGCGCGATGTTATGCCATGCTATGGCATGCTATGCTGCGCTATGCTATGCTGCGCTATGATATGCTGTGCTATGCTATGCTATGCTAGTATATGTTGTGCTGTGCTATTATATGCTATGCTATGCTATGCTGCGTTATACTATGCTATGCTATGATATGCTATGCGGCGCTATGCTATGCTATGCTATGCTATGCTGCGCGATGCTATGCTACGCTACGCTATGCAATGTTATGCTATGCTACGCTGCGCTATGTTATACCAGGACGTGCTATGCTATGCTGCGCTGTGCTAAACTAAGCTAAGCTAAACTATGCTATGCTATGCTATGCTGCGCTATGCTATGACATGCAATGTTATGCTATGCTGTGCTATGCCATGCTGCGCTATGATATGATATGCTATGCTATGCGAATGCGAATGCTGCGCTACGCTAAGCTGAGCTAAGCTAAGCTCAGGTAAACTAAGCTAAGCTAGGCTAGGCTAAGCTAAACTTAGCTAAGTGAAGCTAAGCTAAGCTAGGCTAAACCAAGCCAGGCTAAGCTAAGTTAAGCTAAGTCAAGCTAGGCTAAGCCAAGATGAGATACGCAACGCTAAGCTAAGGGGACGCAGCTGGGGGAACCGCGGAGCGGATCCTGGGGGAACCGCCTGGGGCGTTCTACATTGCCCGGCCCCTTTAAGCAAAGAGGGTAAGAACCCGGCTAGGCAGAGCCTAGGTAGGGAAAAACGCGCTCTGCTGTGCCCGCGGTCGGGCACCTTCCTCCTTGGCACGCGGCCGCTTGCGGGGCCGCTTCCGGGGCCCTGACCCATCGAGGAGGGCATCGACTACAGAATCGATGTCATCCAGAATTGGCTCCCCGCTGAGTACACCAGAAGCACGTCTAATGTTCGTATTTATATAGACATATCTATATATATATATATATATATATGTACGGGACATGATGCGTGATCTGGTTCGTAGATTCGGCGCGGAATCCATTTTGGGTAAATCCATTATGTAGTCGATCCCCGTCTCGAACACCCGTTTCTTGATTCTTTCACCTCGCTCTTCCGTCTAACCCGGTCTCTTGGAGGAGGGCAAGCACACACAGGTCCACCTCGCTCCTGCCCGCGGTGCCCCCATCCCCAGAGGTGGGGAACACAGTCAGAGGAGGAGGGGTGGAGGGAGGAGGAGGGAGGAGGAGGAGGAGGAGGAGGAGGAGAAGGAAGAGGAGGAGGAGAAAGGAGGCGGGAGAGGATGATGATGATGATGATGATGATGATGATGATGATGATGATGATGATGATGATGATGATGATGATGATGATGATGATGATGATGATGATGATGACGCGATGGTGATGGTGATGGTGATGGTGATTGGTGATGATGATGATGATGATGATGATTATGATAGCTGTGATGATGATGAGGAGATGAGGAGGGGGATGAGATGGAGGATGAGGATGAGGCATGAGGATGGTGATGATGATGATGATGATGATGTATGGTGATTGGTGATGGTGATGGTGATGGTGATGATGAGGATGAATGATGATGACGATGATGATGATGAATGATGATGATGAGAGGAGGAGGAGGAAGGAGGAGGAGGAGGAGGAGGATGAGGATGATGATGATGATGATGATGATGATGAATGATGGTGATGGTGATGGTGATGGTGATGGTGATGATATGATGATGATGATGATGATGATGATGATCGAGGATGATGATGATCTATGATGAGATGATGAGGAGAGGCGAGGAGGAGTAGAGGAGGGAGGGATGAGGATGAGGATGAGGATGAGGATGAGGATGAGGATGAGGATGATGATGAGGAATGATGATAAGGAGGAAGGAGGGGAGGAAGGAGAGAAGAGGAGGAGGAAGGAGAGGAGGAGGAGTGGTGGAGGGAGGAGGGAGGAGAGAGGAGGAAGGAGGGAGAGGAGGGAAGGGAGGGCGGGAGGAGGTAGGTCAAAGAGGAGGAGGAAAAAGTGGATGAGCGAGGCGGGCGAGGAGGAGGCGGAGGAGGAGGAGGAGGAGGAGGAGGAGCATGAGGAGGGTGGAGGGAGGAGGGTGCCGACGGAATGATTTGTGAAGTGCTCGGCTCCTGGGCTCGCGTCCTCGTCACAATGTCTGTTAGCGTGCTGCTTCTTTTTGTTGCTGGTTACCTGCCGCCGAGTGCTCTCTCTCTCTCTCACTCTCTCTCGGGGTCTCTCTATCCCCACTTGTCGATTTATCCTGCTCCTCCTCATCATGCTAGTCCTTGCCTCTCGTCGCGCCCCGCGCTCCTCCTCCCCTCCTCCATGCAATACTCATACTTCTCCACCCTCCACACTGATCCTCCTCCTCCTCCACATCCTCTTCCTCCTCGCTCTGCTCATCATTCTCGTAGCGCTTCGTGCCCTCATCATCACGACCACCTTTATTATCACACTGCTCTTCCTTGTTCCTCTTTATGATCCATGTTGTTTTTCTCCCTGCCTCCATGCTCCCCTATTACCGCCTCACCTCCTCCTCCTCCTCCTGGCTCCTCCTCCTCCTCCTCCTCTTCCTCCTCCTCCTCCTCCTCCTCCTCCTCCTCCTCCTCCTCTCCGTAGCCGCCTCCTCCACGTGTTCCGCGGCGCCCCGAGGATAGACGTCATGTTCGATCTGAAAGGGACGACGGAGGACCGCTGGGTGGAGCCCGGTCCCGGCCGATGCCTCAAGGATAACAACTTCGCTGGCACCACCATCTTTCTCGAGGACCGGACCTCTTCTCACTCCCCAGGAAGGAAGCGGGCCCCGAGGGGAAAGGCTCCTAGACTTCGGGTGACTTCCACCGGATCGAGCTCTTCGTCCCGAGTCGGTTTGTGGACGGTCCTGGGGCCCGTGGAAGGCATCGGCGGTCCGAGAACGGCACTTTCTCTTCCGACCTCCCCGTCCTTCCGCCGTCGCGCTCCGCCTCCATGGCCCCTCGAGTAGTACACCAGGGCAGTGCACCACCGGATAGCAGGTCTCCCCCTAGCGGTTGAGTTCGGGGGGCACGCAAGGGGGGTGGCGGTAAAGTGGGGCGGCGAGGGCTGCAGAAAAAACGATGGTTCAGGGCCCGAGCAGTGCACCTTGCTTCCCCCCCATTTATCGCCCCCTAACTCGGCGACGCACACTTGAAGGGCACCAAGCAGCCCCAAATGGGGGAGAAGGAGGAGGAGGAGGAGGAGGAAGAGGAGGTGGAGGAGGATGGAGGAGGAAGAGGAGGAAGAGACGGAGGAGTAGAAGGAGGAGGAGGAGGAGGAGGAGAAGGAGGAGCGAGGAGCAAGGAGCGAGGAGCGAGGAGCGAGGAGGAGGAGGAGGAGGAGAAGGAGGAGGCGGAGGAGGAGCGAGGAGAAGCGATGAGGAGCGAGGAAGGAGGAGGAGCGAGGAGGAGCGAGGAGGAGCGAGGCGGAGCGAGGTGGATGAGGGCGAGGAGGAGCGAGGAGAAGCGATTGAGGAGGAAGGAGGAGGAGCGAGGAGGAGCGAGGAGGAGCGAGCGAGGTGAGCGAGGAGAGGAGCGAGGAGGAGCGAGGAGGAGGAGGAGCGAGAGGAGATGAGCGAGGGGAAGCGAGGAGGAGCGATGAAGAGGAGGAGGATCAGGAGGAGGAGGACGGAGAAGGAGTGAGGAAGAGCGAGAGGAGCGAGGAGGAGCGAGGAGGAGCGAGGAGGAGCGAGGAGGAGCGGGGCGGAGCGAGGAGGAGCGAGGAGGAACGAGGAGGAGCGAGGAGGAACGAGGAGGAACGAGGAGCGAGGAGGAGCGAGGAGGAGCGAGGAGGATCGATGAGGAGCGAGGGGAAGCGAGGAGGAGGAGCGAGGAGAAGGAGGAGGAGGATGAGGAGGACGATGAAGAGGAGGAGGATCAGGAGGAGGAGGAAGAGAGGAGGAGGAGGAGGAGGAGGAGCGAGGACGAGGAGCGAGGAGGAGCGAGGAGGAGGAGGAGGAGCATGAAAGGAGGCTGTTGAGGCGAAGACGAGGAGGAGGAGGAGGACGAGTGAGCAGTGCGCAGTGAGGAGTGAGGAGTGAGGAGGAGGAGCAGTTGGGTCAGGAGAGCAGGAGGAGGAGGAGGTGGAGGAGGAGGCGGAGGAGGAGGAGGAGGAGGAGGTTGGTTGTTGTTGTGCTGGAGGAGGAGGAGGAGGAGGAAGGGAGCGAGGAACGAGGAGGACGAGAGGAGGAGGGAGGAGGAGGAGGAGGAGGAGAGGGGAGGAGGAGGAGGGGAGGAGGAGGAGAGGAAGAAGAGGAGGTGGAGGAGGAGGAGGTGGAGGAGGGAGGAGGAGGAGGAGGTGGAGAGGAGGAGGAGGGGAGGAGGAGGAGGAGGAGGAGGAGGAGGGGAGGGAGGAGGAGGAGAGGAGGAGGGAGGAGTAGCAAGGAACGGAGTAGGAGGAGGAGCGGAGGAGAGTAGGAGGAGGAGGAGGAGGTGGAGTGGAGGTGGAGGAGGAGGAGGAGGGAGGAGGGATAGGAGGGAGGAGGAGGAGGGAGGAGGAATAGGAGGAGGAGGTAGGAGGAGGAGGGGAGGAGGAGGAGGAGGAGGAGGAGGAGGAGTTGGAGGAGGAGGAGGAGGAGGTTTCAGCTCCTTGGGGCACCTGTAGCCTCTGGGAGTGTTCGCCAGCAGCCGAGGCCCCTGGGGGACGCCCCCCCAGGGCGCGCGGGGCGCTGAGGCGCCGAGGGTGGCCCCCGCATCTGGCAGCGCACCAGGGCACGCACTGGCCCAGCCCGAGCCCGAGAATGGGAGTCGAAGCGATAAGGCGAACTGGCCCGCTGGACGGTTCTTGGGATTTGCAGGCAGAGCAGTTCTACAGGCCAGCGAGCATGGTGACGGTCACGGTTACGCGAGCATGGTGACGGTTACGTGCTGCGAGAAGGCAAGCATCAAGGACGACGACATCCGCATTCAGATTGTCGCTCCGGACACACGTTGCATACCTCGCACCGCCAACGACTTCCACGAGCATCGGCGCATCCATAACATCCAGGAGAAGGGGCAGGAGGCCGCAGAGGCGGAGGAGGAAGCGCCTCACGACTGCATCGCGAACGTATCGGCTTCCAGCAAGGCACCAGCCGAGAGGCGCGGACCAAGTTCAAGAGCGCCATGCGCAGGATGCCCGGGGGCGCGCAAATACATGGCCAGGCCATGAGAATTTGAGAAAAGGGTCCCACCACGTGGCGCAACACTTGGGGGAGATTGGGCAAGGCAGGCTTGGATGGCAGCTGTCTCGCTGACCAAACGCTGCCCATCGCACATCCAGAGGGGCCTCCGGTTTACCAGCAGTTGGACCCTCGCCCAGGGCCCAGGGGCGCCATCGCACCGGCCGCCGCCTCTCACGCAGAACGCTCCCTCAAGGCGCAGCTCAAGAAGACCTGTCCGATAGTCGCGTCCCAGGCCGAGTCGTGCACGCAGCAAGTCTACCTGTGTACCAGGTTGGGCTGCATCAGGACTACCAGGGCTCGATTCAGAGAAGGGGCGCTTTCTTTCTCCGTGATCGTGTGCCAGTTCTGCAAGAAGGACCGGTGCATGTACTTTTCATGAGCGTCAACATCATAGATGGGCCAACGGTGTACACTATGAGGCACCGCCCGGCATCGCGAAGTACGAATACGACACCTTCAACGCGTGGATGGCAGAAGTTCGCCAGGACGGCTCTGGCGACTCGAAGTCCCAGGCCTCCGACACCTCCGATGCATCCCACGTGTACAAGGAGAAGGAGAGGGCGGTAAGCGAGGGCACGAGCGAAGATACACGTTAGGATACCAGCATGAAAAAAAGAGGGCTCTGCAGAGCCCGGGCCGTCTTCGTGATCGTGTCACGGGTGACCCTGCGCCAGGATTCGCCCAGGTTGATCTTCAGCTGGTCAAGACGAGCTGACCCCTGCCGCCGAAGATCAGGCGTCCGCATGCGTCCCGCACACCCAGTACAGCGCTTCGTGGCCCCAGCGGGAGCTCCACCGAAGGTCCCAGTGCTACCGTCCGCATGCGTGCCGCCCACCCAGTACAGCGTTTCGTGGCCCTCCTCCCCCTCCTACCTGCCTTTCACCCACCCAGTACAGCGCTTCGTGGCCCCATGGGGAGTCCCACCGGAGGTCCCAGTGCTACCGTCCGCATGCGGAGCAGACCGCCCCGCAATCGACCCTTCGGGGATCAGGGCGGGAGTCCAGCCGTCGACCTCTCGGAGTCGGACGTGGACGGGGGCGCGGGCAACGACGCGAAGAAAGAGTAGACCAAGGGAGCCGATGGCGCCGGGCAGGAGCCAGAAGATATGGACGTAGATGCGACGACGAAGCAAAGACCAAAGAAAGGGTTGAGGGCGATGAGACCGACTGCGTCGGCAAGGGTGAAGCCGATGGCGACATCTACATCCCGCTGTCCCTGTCCAGCGAACGCATCACAGACAGTGCCCTTTGGTTGTATTCCAGGCTTGAGGTGGCTCCGCCCCCTCCTACTGAACTGCAGCTTCCATTGGGGTCCGCGAAGCAGCAAGTGAACGACCGAGACGACGCAGCAGATGAACATCTTGGACACGCCGAAGCTTATGTGGTCGGTGACCTGCCAGAGGAGGACCGGAACATACACGCTCTCCCGTGTCGAATGAGCATCAAGCTCGCGCGCGAGCTAGATACGGCGTGCGACTTCGGCCCCATGACGCACTTGGCCAGGGCGTTCCATGCGCGGGCATGGTGGTATGTCCTGCCACGGCGGGGGCGTCGTCCGCGACGCGCTGCTCGAATACATCCGGAGGCTCACTATGGAAGAGCCAAGACAGGCCGACTGCTACCTACTGCTCCGGCACAACACGGTTTAGCCGAATAACCTTCCAGGAGTCGCACATCGCATTGTCCACATCTTCCCCGAGATGCAGAGCTCTTCGCTCGTGCGCTTCTGTGGGGTGCCCACGGCAGAGGCGACCAGATGGGCTGGCCTGGTCGTGAGCTTATTCATGCGCAGATCGACGCATGTTACCAGCGCGGGAGGCTGTGTCGAGGTCGAGGCCTTGGTCACCCAGATCCACCGTGATGGTGTCGACCGCCCCTGGGCAAGGTCCACGCATGCAATGGCCACGCTGCCCATCCATATTCTGGGACAGACACGATCGCAGACGCCCAGAGGGCAACTATGTTGTCGGAGGGGAGAAGGACGCACCGCCGAAAACGAGGCCGCTCTACATCAGAGCACGCATGGGTCATCCCTTCCGCACTGCGAAACCAAAACGGCAGGGCATTCGGTGACCATGGCGCGGCAGAGCGCTCACTTCGTTCGTTGCGCCGCTCGACGAGTCGGCCATGATCCATGCGATGAAAGGCGCCTTCGTGTTCCCCAGTCATGAGCTGATCCGCAGCGCCGCTACTTCAACTTCCTTGCCACGAAACGCGCCGACTTCAAGGTCTCGAGCCACCGCGCGGACGGGGCCGACGAAGCCAATGAAGGCGTCGACGGAGCCGCGGCCCTGGCGTGACGTCGCCACGCCGGGTCCGTCATTGAAGCTCAGGGGGACATCCCCCAATGGCTGCGTCAGGACGGTCAGGCTCGACTGATCCTCCGCGACGCTGCGGGCCCGAGGGTGTCCGGCCTGACGGGCCCGGCGAAGCTCAATCGGCGCATCGCCGTGATGTTCGCGGCCCGCTTCGTCGAGAACCGCGAGTTCTGGGCGGTGCCCGACGGGGCCATGGTCGCCGCCGACTTCCGTCCACTCTGGTCCGACGCCCACCGGGCGATCCGGCTGGTCCTCAACTGTTCCGGCAATGTCATATATTGGGCCTTCGCGCGCGATCGACGTTTCCGCGGCGCGGCCATCAGGTCGACGCCCGAGTCCGCCCGCGTCGACCGGATGAGGCGCGATCAGCAACTGCTAAGGAGCACGGACGACGAGGGGGATCAGATGTCTTCAGCGGAGTTCAAGGGCCAGATGGCCATCCCCGCCCCATGGGCCGACGAGGGCCGCCTGGTGCGCAGTGCTGGTTCTCGCAACAGACTCGGCGTCACCGGCTGCTTCCACTGCCGCTTCAATGTTGCCCGCGGTAACGGGGCGCCCCCGCCGCGCGCCATCGGGGCGGTCGAAGAGTGGCGGGGGCTTGGCCCGAGGAAGGTAGAGATCAACCCAGGGCCCGGCAACTGCGTCAGCCTCGGGCGCGGGGCCCCGCGACTGAGCCGCGTTGGACAGTGCGCCGGCGCTAACGTGAACAAGACGACTGACAAATTGCAGCTGAGCGGCAGGGAAGGCGCGATATTCAGACGTGTCATGGGTCCGGAGGGCAAGTCCGCATCCCAGCCCAATGCCATGGCCCATCTGGCTTGGGTGCCCCAGTCCGCCGACGACCTGCGCCCGCCCCAGCGCGACCCGACCAAGCTGGCCTAGGCCGAGGAGTTGGCGCGACGGCGGATTTTTCGCAAGCGCACCTGGGCGAACGAGCCGCTGGCGCGAAACCGACAGCGGTGGCCGCATGTCAGTCGCAGTATACAGTTCGATGGTCAACAGTGCGATTGCGCCCTCTCGGAAGCATTCTCGCGGGACCTGGGGCTCAATGTGGACTTCGACAGAGACGCCCTGCGCATTGGATGGGGCGCTTGGAACAGGGGCCGCGACGTGTCCGCCGTTCTCCAGCTTCTGCCTCGCCCATGCGATGCATGGCGATATCGACGAGCACTGGGTGGACGAGGACGGGCCGCCCGTGGTGGGAGAGGGGGCAGGCGCCGTGCGAGTGCGACCAGCCACCCGTCGGGCGTCTGGCATTTTTGTCGGCGGCGCCAAAGGGGCCCCAGTACTGGTCGCGAGGCCCAGGAGTCCGCAGTGTTGTCCGCGAGCAGTCTCGCCGCCCTGACCGCGCTACTATGGCCTCCTGTACGCGGGCGGCTTCCAGGCAGGACCGCGCGATGATCGCGGCTGCGTCAAGGTCCCTCCACGCGCGCCACGTGCCCGACGAGGGGCCCACGCAGACCATGGTCGAGACCCTGGATTGGGTGAAGCATTTGAGAGAATTCCACCCACTCACTTCTTTTGCTACATGATCCGTCGCGCTCGATGGCGGGCCATTGTCGCCGCGTGGTCCGACGCCCGCGATGGCGGTTCTTGGCGGCCGAGGGCCGAGTGTCTGACTCACGATCACAACGCATATACCAAGTGCGTTGATGACGTCAAGGATCAGCTCAGGGCCGTCAGGGCTCATAAAGAAACAGCTGTAATGATCCACGGATGCGTCGATGACATGGCGACATGAACCAAGCGGGCCGTGCTGGCCAACGCCCCGCTGGTGGTGGGGCGGCATCAGCGCGCCCAGCAGTTCTGTGGCGAGCAGAGCCTCGGCGCCGCGAATCTCTTCCTCGTGCCAGACAGCTCCGCCCATCGGAGGATGGCCCTCCGCCGCTTCGAAGAGCACATAGTGGATGTGTCCCTGGCCGTGCTCGACCTGTGGTCTTCGCCAAGCGCGCCCAAACCTGGCCCCGAACTCCCTCGGCACACTTAACAGCGCCTCCAACGTCGCGAGACTGTTCCACGATCAGCCGCGGGGCCGCGAGGCCCCCGCGAGGTCAACTCAGTCCTCCGACCGCCCGCGCCCGGCACGCGCGACATCGCCGGGCATAGAGAGTTCGGTGAAACGCGGCCGCGGGGCCCTTCCCATCGGCTCCGGCAAGGGAGGAGATCGAGATCTGAAGAGACGGGGGAGTCAGGGGCCAGGTGGTTGCCATCGACGCGCCGCCGTGAACCGACGCATATTGGGAATAAAGATGCAGGCGGCTCCATCGTCGACGGCGGCCCCCACTTCGACTCCCACGCCGACGCGCAGCACCGCGAAAGGCCACAGGCACATCGCGAAGGAAGTAGAGGTGGCCCGTCAGGGCCAGGAGGAGGGCGCTTCGTGGACGTTGCGGAGTGGCTCGTGGCGGGGCGCCGGCATCCGATGGAACTGGCGCTTCCTGAGCGACCGCTGGGGCTACGACGACAATTGGCGCGGCCCTTGGCGCGGAGAGGGCGCCCCGTCGCTGCGCGACGGTTGCCCAGTGAATGAGGGAGGGCGTCTTGTCACTACGCGACGAGCGTTCAGGAGGGCTGGCGCGGGGCGGAGGTGCATTTGGCATGCGGTGGGGGGGGGGGTCTGTCTTTGGCTAGCCCAATGGACAATGTTGGGAGTAACTCCGCTCTTTCCTTTCCACGGGCGCCATGAAACGCGTCTGCGGTTAGCGCCGCGGGGGCCGATGGGCCTCGGGGCGAAGTGGAGTCCGACAGCTACGGGGCCTGCCGAAACAGGTAAACGCGCCCCCTCGCGCCATCAGCCTTCGCGCCCCGGGCAGCCTGCCCAGGGCGCTGAGCGTTAGCCACTGCGCTGACGTCCGTCTGGGCGCGGAGACCCCGCGCCCGGGCGGCCGCGGGGGGGGGCATTATTTACGCCCCCTCGCATATCTTTGCCGCGCCACTCATGCCCGCAACAGAGGGTCGGCGGCGCCCATATTTTAAGCTAGTGTTGACATGTGAGTCCCTCTTCGCAGCTACTTGCGCTCTTAGCTATGCAGCGCGCGCCCTGCCCTCGCTCTGGGTCGGGCGCAGTGCCTCAATACTGTTGGGCCCCCGGACTACGAGGGCCCCCCAGGCCTCAAGGGCCTTTCACCCGGATTACAACGGCCGCCTCCCCAGACTACAAGCCCCCTCCGGGCTGCAAATACCGCCCCCCCGGATTGCAAAGCCCCGCCCCGGACTACAGGGGCCCGCCCCCGGACTACAAGCCCCCCCCCCTGGAGCGCAGTCACCCCCCGCCCAGCGCGGGAAGCGCTGCGGGTTGCCAGTGACGGATGTCGGGGCCGTTGTCTCGGAGAAGGGGTCTGTTTCATTCTTATTGCACTATTGAAAAACACATCGTCGGTCCTCATTGCCCCTTTCCTCATCCCGCCCCTCTTCGCTTCCTCTCCGACGCCTCTTCGCTGCGCCCCTGGGTGTCTAGCGGGCCAGCCCCCCGCGAAGAGCGACGCAATTCCCTTGCTTCGCGCGGGTTGGAACGGCCCTGCGCGCGCCCCCCCGCCAACCAGCTGCGCCTCTTATGTGCCCAATGAAGTGGTGCCCCGCGCAGACGGTAGTGTTTCGTGGCCCTCCCAATGCTTACTGCCACGCGCGCAAGTGTGGCCACTTTGCCTGGCCCTGTGCATTGCCAGGAGCGCGTGTCCGCGGTCGTCGGGCGGGGCGTCGCCCCGCGAAAGTCACAGTGTCCCCCCCGGACTACAAGGATCCCCCTCGGCTTCAACGGCCCCCCCCCCCCAGATTACAACGGCCCACGCACACACACACACATATATATATATATATATATATATATATATATATATATATGTATATCAGAACGAGGGGGCCGAACGGTCACTCATTGTCCCTGGGTGCGTGGCTGAATTGGGGATCCGTGGTGGGGATTATGCTTGTTGCGTTGTTGTTGTTGCTGTTGAATCTAACTACTCGACAATTATTATTGTAGGACCCTTTACAGGCGCCCTGGCGCTCTCGCCGGGGCGCCGGCTACATGTTCATTGAACATGAGGCTCACGCTCGAGCGGTTTGGGGGGCCGCCAAAACCGGCCCCCCACCAATAACAACGCTCCAGCTTGAGACTTCATCAGTTTTTACTCAGGGCTGGTGTTCTTGCTCGCCGCCGAAAGCCGCCGCCCCGACAAAACCAGCGCTCCCGCTCGAGACTTCCTCCCGTTTGACCTTGGACTGGCGCGCGAGTCTTTCTCTCATCGGCGCCGCCCCCAGCAAAAACAACGCTCCCGCCTCTTTTTTTACTCAAGGCGGTGTTCCTCCTCGCCGCCGAAAGCCGCCGCCCCGACAAAACCAGCGCTCCCGCCCGAGACTTCCTTCCGTTTTGCGTTGGACTGGCGCCCAACTCTCTTTTGAATCGGCGCCGCCCCCAGCGAAAACAACGCTCCCTCTCGAGGCATCCTTTCTTTTCTTGAAGACAGTGCTATTTCTCGCCGCCGACAACCCCCGTCCCGACAAAATCACTGCTACCGCTTGATGCTTCCCCCCTTCTTACTCGAGGCGGTGTTCCTCCTCGCCGCCGAAAACCGCCCCTCCCGCTTTAAGTTGGACTGGTGCCCTACTCTCTTTTGAGTTGGCGCCGCTCCCAGCAAGAACACCGCTCCCGCTCGAGGAGGTGTCCTCCCTTTTTGTTGAAGACGGTGCTGTTCCTCGCCGCCGACAACCTCGTCCCGACAAAACCACGGCTCCCGTTCGATGGTTCCACCCTTTTTACTCAAGGCGGTGTTCCCCCTCGCCGCCGAAAGCCGCCGTCCCAACAAAACCAGCGTTCCCATTCGAGGTTTCGTTTTGTTTTACGCTGGACTAGCGCCCTACTCTCTTCAGCATTGGCGCTGCTCCCAGCAACAACAGCAGCCCTGCTCGAGACTTCCTCCCTTTCTAGTCAGGGCCAGGTCCTTGCCTCACCGCCGACAGCCCCCATCCCCACCAAGGCAATCCTGTCGTTCGATACTTCCGTGTGCTTTACCCTTCGCTGGGGTTCCACTGGCGGTCTCGCATCGGCGCAGCAAGGCGCGGGCATGTGTTTTCGAGGTGGGATATGTTGAAAGTCCTCGGAGGAGGTGTTTCCAAGACCTCATTGGGTTGGAGATCTGGGAATTGGAGATCTGGGTTGATACTTCCTCACAGTTCAATTGAGAACCGCGCTCACGCTTTGGACTTCCTCGCAACCATACGCATGCCCTTCGTAGCCCCGCTGTCGTCCTTCGTGGCCCCCTCGCTGCCTTTCGTGGCCCCTTGGCTGCCCTCAGTGGCCCCGCTGTCGCCCCCTGTGGCCTCATATACGAATGCCATTCGTGGCCCCCACTCGCGCCCGTCGTGGCCCCCTATGCAGGCCCTTCGTGGCCCCGCTCTCGCCCTTTGTGGCCGCCTCGCTGCCCTTCGTGGCCCCGGTGCTGCCCTGAGCGGCCCCGTCGCTGCCCTCTGTGGCCTCGGATTTTATGCCCTTCGTGGCCCGGTCTGGTTTTTCTCATGATTTACTTGGGAATCGCGTTATTGCTCGAGACTTCCTCGCGATTCATGCAGGGCCCACGCTTCAGCAACCCGCCTGCTCGACCTCGTCGCTTGGGCCCGCCTTCCCGACCTGCCCGCTATGGGTCTGCCCACCCGATCTGCCCGATTGGTTCTACCACTTGTTTTCTGCTCCTTGCCCCCCTCCTGCTAATTCGTCTCGTGGTCCATTGTTCTCACTCCCCTTTCACCCGTCTCTCTTCCCTTACACATGGCAGGTAAGGAAGATATACCCCCAAGGGGGTACGATCGAAGACGACGAGGATGCGTATGCATATGTACGTAGGTATCTGTGTAATGTATGAATGTATACACGCAGTGTTTATTCGCTCAGTGGACACCCCAGCAATTTCTACAAGTCCCACGCCTCGGAGGTGCTGAACAACACCCCGGTACAGTAATGGAGAATGACGATTAATAAATGACCGGGGGTCGTGTTCACGCGGCGGCGCCCGGGATGACGATTAGAAAAAACCGGCCGCGGGCTGGAAAACTATTTTTGTAATCGTTCTCTTCCAGTCAGAAACTTGTGCAGAAAGAGCAGGAAACTATTTGTTTAATCGTTCCCCCCCCCCATTTTGTTTATGAATCGTTATGCCGCATTATGAACCACACGAGCATCACAAGCCGCTGCCTTCGAAGACCGCTCCTTGCCGAGACGGGAGCTGCTGAGCAGCCTGGTGTCGGAGTCCTAGAGATTGACACCAACACCAAGATCGGCGGTGTTCCTCCACCGAGGGAAGACGATCCCGACCTCGGTGACGGTGGTAATATTCTGGCTTCCAAGGTGACCGAAATGTTACCACCAACACCGAAATCTGAGATCGTCATCTCCCTGTGGAGGCAAAACCCAGGCCTCCAATGGTGGGCCGCGAGCCCTCCCGCTCGGCTTCCAGAGGCGCGGCGGGAGGCCGGCTGGTCATGCCGGGAGCCGCGGCGGTCCGCCGGCGGAGTGCGGCGGAGGCGGGCGGAGGAAGAAGAGGATGAAGGAAAGGACGAGGCAGCATCCCTCTGCAGGGGGAATATTCCTTTACAGGGGGAATCCCCTCTACGAGGATGAGAAGTCAGGCGAATCCCTCTACAGGGGGAATGTTCGAAAATAGGCAAAAAATAGTCCTGGGACGACGTTGGGAAGATGAAGAAAAAGACGAGGCAGCATGAAGAGGATGGAGGAAGAAGAGGATGGAGAAAAAAGAAGAGGATGGAGAAAAATGAAGAGGATGGAGAAGCAAACAAAAGAGGCGGGCGGAGGCGGGCGGAGGAAGAAGAGGATGGTGAAAAAAGGAGAGGATGGAGAAAAAGACAAGGCAGGATGCTGATAACAGTAAGCCAGGCGAATCCCTCTACAGGGGGAATATTCAAAAATAGTAAAAAAATAGTCTGGAGACGACTTTGGGACTATGTTGGAGCATCTTGGGGGTATTGTTGGGAATCTTTTTCATCTTTCGCCCAAAATCCCCCTGCAGGGGGACACGCCCGACTTAACGAGAAACTTTGCTTTCCAAGAGTCGAGAATCGAGAAGGAACAAATGAGGAAGCATAGATTTCCGGATGTGCGCGCGGAATTTTCTCATCGGCGTTGGACCCCTTGGCGGTGCCCCCGGCGCCGCCCATGGCGCATTGCGCACGCCAGGGAAGGGGTCCATAGCCGATCCATAAAATCAGCGCGGAGTTCTGAATGTTTATGTTTTTTTGGGTTTGGTTCGTTTTGTTGCAAAGAGGCGCACGCTTTGGTGGCTCGTGGCTTCTGGAGTCTCCCACTTTTGGCTGTCTCCATGCCACTGCACCCACGTGCGTTCTCATGGTCCTCGTTCTGCTGGTCGCCCTCGTCCTCCTTCGCCTCGGCCTCTTTCGCCAAAGGACGGGGTGGCGAAGACCTTCGCCGCATCTATCAACTCGGACACTCGATTCCTGGAAAAGAGGAACATCATGGACTACTCGCTCATGTTGGGAATTGTCCGAGCAGAGGATGCGGGTACCCACGCCGACGAGGGCAGAAACATTTTTCAGTCGTATTCATGTTTGATGGGTGGCGTGCAAGCAATTAAGGTCGTCGCTCCCAAGATGCAGAAAGGGCAGCCCATCCCCCCCTCTTCGAAAGAAGATAGGTAGGGAAGGATGGAGGGGGAGGATGGAGGGGGCGGGGCGGAGAGTACTGGACGTCCGGTTCCCCGTAAGGCGCAGGGGATGTTGGTTGAGGGCGTCGCCCATTGCTATGTATTTCTTGGTATTGTGGACATGCTGGTCACTTACCGGCTGCAGAAAATCGCAGCGCATGCGATCTGAAGCTTCTGGCTTTCCACCGTTGCCCCTTGCGAAGTCGAATCAAGGGACCCTCTTGGGAGGAGGGAGGCGGAACGAGCTCGCAGCTTGGGCCCTACCAGGACCCCCTTGGGCCTTCCTGCAGATAGACCCTTGTCTGAGGCTCACACCTCTGGCGCTCGTAATGAAGCGTGACTTGCCTGCTGTCTCGGCGGAGGTACTTGTGGCTCGAGAGCAATTGGTGTGCCATTGTTGGAGCCTCCTCGAACTGAAAGATCCTCTAAGGTCTCATCTTGCATTTAGAGCGTCGAGCGGCTTCCCTCGGCCCACTGAGTGTATTGTCGGGGACAGCGTGATGCCAATGTCGGGAACTCTTCTCGGCGAGGTCGGCCCAGCCTGGGCATTCTTCCGAGATAAGCAGACCGCGCAGTTGCGACACACCAAGGCGCCCTTGGGGGGAGGGGGATCAGGACCAGGAGGACCCCACACCCGTCAGCTACAGAATCATAGGCTTTCGACGGTCCGAGCGGATTTCGATGCTTGGCGCTTGACTACCCTCCCCGCGCCCCTTGCCTGGCGCGCAGAGGCGCCGCCTGGGCTGTGAGAAAGGCTGTCCACCGCCGTTCCGAGCTCGATTATCCTCAGCCGTGTGTTGGCCCAGTGTGTCTTTGTGTGTGTGCGCTTGCGTATGGGTGCGTTTGTCCGTGTGCGTGTGTGCGTGTGTGCGCGTGTGTGTGTGTGTGTGTGTGTGTGTGTGTGTGTGTGTGTGTGCGTGCGTGCGTGCGTGCGTGCGTGCGTGTGTGCGTGTGTGTGTGTGTGTGTGTGTGTGTGTGTGTGTGCGTGTGTGTGTGTGTGCGTGTGTGCGTGTGTGTGTGTGTGTATATGCGTGTGTGTGTATGCGTGTGTGCGTTTGTCCGTGTGCGTGTGTGCGTGTGTGCGTGCGTGTGTGTGTGTGTGTGCGTGTGTGCGTGTGTGTGTGTGTGCGTGTGTGCGTGTGTGTGTGTATGCGTGTGTGTGTGTGTGTGTGTGTATGCGTGTGTGCGTGGTTGCGTGTGTGTGTGTGTGTGTGTGCACGCTCGGATGGCTTCTGGCTGTTGGCCGCTGCGGGGCCCTGAGTGGTCTCGGACGGCTCGGGCGCTCTCAGTCGCGCGCGCGTCCGTTGCTTCACGGCGTTTTCCGCCCTGTCTCCGCGCGCAGGGCTGCGACGCCAAAAAGTGTATGTCTGTGCGAGTTTATGTGTGTGTGGTCTCGACCTGATACGCCCTGCGGCTGCGCGCAGGGCCGCCACGCCATATATCTATCTATATATATATATATATATATATATGTGTGGTGTGTGTGTCCCTCCGCCAGCGCAGTGAATCTGCCCAGCCGCCGACGCAAAGTAAGTGTGTGTGTGTGTGCGTGTGTGCGTGTGTGTGTGTGTGTGTGTTTGTGTGTGTGTTCTCCAAGGCAATGAATGGGATGCAGATCGGTTCGAGGCTGGCGGTAGGCGTAGGCCCGAAACTCCGATTTGTTTTCCTTGCACCACTGAGCCGCTCGGGGGTCGATCTGTGACCGACGGACCGCCAGCACTTCCTTGAGCGTCCATGCGGAAGAGCGGGCTCCCCTGGGGCTCCTCCTCGAGCCACACGCGCCCACGGGAAGAAAGTGTGTCCCTCCGCGCTGGGATAGGATACAGCGCAATAGGGTCAGACTCAAACTTGTGATCGAAATCTTCCTCGGCAAATCCTGTTCGACGGACTTCTGGGTACACACCTGGTGGAGGAGGAAGGTTCGGGTCCTCAAGAGGGGGAAGGAGGGTGCACCCAAGCCCAACTACAGACCTCTACAGGTCGGTGCCAAGCGCAGGACAGTGCCTCACACACTGAACCCACCAGGGCACAAGAAACGTCCCAGGCACACATGAGGCAATCCTCACGTGGGGATTTTTTGGGGGAGCGGGGGAGGAAAGGGAGGGAAGGAGAGAGGAGGAGCGAGCGGAGAGGAGAGGGGAGAACACCCAAAAAGGCCCCCGACTTGGTTAGCGGCCTCGATCGGTCCAGACAGCTGTCCCCACCCCTTCTCATAGATCCCAAGAGTAGATATACCTGCCGCAGGACTACCTGCGATCTCCTGTGAGAAAGACGGTCACAGGAAAGGGGCGGCCTGGCCATTCAGTAAGCGATATTCGAAGAACAACGCGGACTGGAGCACGAACATATGCGACCCACAGCCGACGAAGTACACGAAAAACGATCCCAAGCATAAGATAATCATGTACAACCTGAACTGATTCTGCACAAAAGAGCACTCCACCTTTGGAGCATAGACCTCAGCACCGTACGCGTCTAAGAGAGGCTCGGCAATCTCTCAGGCGAGCTTCTGATAATACTTCCACAACTCCGATATCTTTTCGTCCTTACGCTTGGGCTCCGTGATCTTTTGCTTCTGGAATAGCGTGCTTGCAATCTGGGATATATTGCGATCGCCCCACGAGCTGGAGAACGCCGCCTTGAACGTAGACTCCTTCCCGTCCTCCAGCCCAACGACGTACCCGAACTGCGCCTCCACGAGCATGCGCTTGATGTTCGTGAGGTCCCCCGCGTCAACCGTACCGGTCTCCCCTGGCAACACGCCTGGGCTGGGGGCTGGTCCTGGGTCCGCAGGTGTGGACGTCCCTGGCGACGGCGGCAGACCTCCACCGCCCCCACCCTGGGACGTGTGGAGCTGGCTGCTGTTCTCCTGGAGCGCGCCACCGATCGACCCCTGCGTTGCCCTGGCCATGATCTCCCGCTGTCGGCGAACCTCGATCTCACGCAGCTCCTGCTCCCGCTGGTCCAAGAGCGCCGCGCACGACGGGTCGTGCGCGTACATCCCCCCCTTGTGGCGACCCACGCGGCGCACCCCCTGGTTGTCCCTCGACCCCGACGAGGAACTCGAACGGGTCGTGCGGCCCCTCCGACGGTCACCATCACCGTCGCGGTCTCGCTGTCCACGGTGGTCGTATCGGTCACTGTCACGATAACCCACGATCCCTCTGATGACGCCGAAAGGCGTGGGCGAGGCACCGACCCATGCAATGGTATTTGTCCGAGCCCGCACCAGATCCTCTCGCCATCGGTACAGCCACAGGCGGTTCACACTTTTCGAGATGACCCGAAAGGGAAGCCGAACACCGCGGGACCACTCCGACCACTGAGTATTGCATTGCCGCCACAGCGTGGCGAGCGGTGGGACATTGAACGGCGCCAAACGATGCAGACTGATGAGGTATTATTCCATTACTATGACGGCCGCCATACGACGAGCCCCACTTGGACGGACAAAATTGACTAAGTCCCTTGCACGGTAGACGAAGCCAGCACCTGTACCTGCACTCCCCGACCGTGGGAAACTAACACATGGACGATATGCTGCACAATAAGCCACAAACTGATTGTCTAAACTTTCCTCTAGGGTGCGGATCGGGCCGTAACAACGATCATCCCCCAACCTGAGCCCCATCATGCCATCGTAAACCCCAGAATACGCGCCTCGTAGTTGTCCAGGATGTTGTAACCATTGTTCCCGATGCGCACGTTCATACAGGGACTTCTCCTTCGCACTCGACTGCGCCTGCTTGGGTTCTCGAAGCCGCGGTGGCGGACGACGACGAACTGCTTCCCGCCGTGGCACCAGTAGTGGTCCTTGTCGGGCTCCATGGCGTTGATATCCACGACCACGATTGTTGCATTCAGGATTGGCGAATTTGACCACAAGGGACTCCCTTGCAAAGGCCTGCGCCTCCGACGGAAAGATCGTCACTGGTAGCATACACAGTGTCCCCAAAGACTTCCGCAGGAGATGATATCTCGGCCTTCTACCTTCTGGCGTATCTGGAGACATGATGGCCGTAATGTGTTCCCGAAGTCGCGAGGCCAGCCCTGGGGTAGTAACCGACTGCGTGAGATTAACTTTTCCGACGTACATTCCAGCTGCACTCCACAAGACATATGCCGACGACTCTGTCGGCGTCAAACTTGCGTCCACACAACTCTGACACCACGACAACCAACCCGCATCAAGATTGCTGATGGCTAACTTCGCATAGGGTGGTAAGATATGGAATACTCTGGCCGCCCATCTGGGAAACTCCGACTTTTGCAGAGCCTGGTGTAATCGAATTACGCCCATCGCCATGAAGATATGAGTAATACTGACCATCACGCTGGACGCCGTGATGCCATGCTTCTTGCCGCTCGGAAACGTGCTTACCAACAACCGATGTAGGAACAACTGTAGAGCAGGAAGGCCACCCTGTGGTACCATTGACCATATCCACATTCGAACTGCGGCGGCCCCTTCCTGCGACGGTGTCTGGATAAAATGCTGAACCTGTTGTACCTCCTGCAATGCCCACGCATATTGTGTGGTGGGGATTGGCCAACGTACGGTACCTGGGGAGATCACGGATGGAGAGGAAGAACTGGACGTAGTGTGAGCCGTACGCGCATGTGCCCGTTGAAGGCGAGGTGGCATATGAAACTAATGACGTGAACGGGATGAATCGTGCGACACCGTTGCTGGAAGGCCGGCTTGCCGTACGTGTGATGTGTTCTCCAAGGCGATGAATGGGATGCAGATCGGTTCGAGGCTGGCGGTAGGCGTAGGCCCGAAACTCTGATCTGTTTTCCTTGCACCACCGAGCCGCTCGGGGGTAGATCTGTGACCGACGGACCGCCAGCACTTCCTTGAGCGTCCATGCGGAAGAGCGGGCTCCCCTGGGGCTCCTCTTCGAGCCACACGCGCCCACGGGAAGAAAGTGTGTGTGTGTGTGGTCTCTGTGTGTGTGTGTTTATCCTGGCCAGCTCCGCTGATGGTATGCAGCCTGCCCCGGCCCTCATTGAAGTGTACGCGTCTTCATTGAAGGGCTTCGGTGGACAAACCCAAGTTGGCGCTAACATTCGTACTGAGGATCATCGACCAGATATCTGAGCGCACCTCCGAATGTTTCTGTTTACGTCGTTTATCCTGGCTTTTCTGGAGGAAGAAGAGGCTCCCGCAGGAAACGGAGCGGGCTCCTGGAGCCAGTGCATCGCGTCTCCCCGTCGTTCCCGTCTTCGTTGTCTCGCTCGTTGTGGCTCTTCTCTGTCGATCTCTCCCCCTCCCAAGTCCAGCCGCGATGCATCCAGGCAGCCGCTGGCAAACCTTCGAGTTGGCATGCGCCGTCGCGGTGGGAAGCGGCGCGGCTGGGACCTCTTCGTGCGGGCTTCCCCCCGCCCCCTCCCCCCCTTTTTTCGTCCCACCTGCCTCGCGCCATGGTCGGGACCACGTCGGGGCCTGGCGGCCCCCGTGGGCCGGCGGATCAAGTCGGCGACCATCGGCCTGCGCAATTCGATCGACACCGTGCCGCCGGATCGCTACGGCGACGTCCCCCCCATCCTTAGGGGAACAAGAAGTGGCATAAACATGAAAACTCGGAGGTCCGCGCGGATTTCTCGGATCGGCGCTGGGGCCCCCCGGCGGCGCCTCCGGCGCCGCCCCTGGCGCGCTCCGCGCGCCAGGGAGGGGGTCCAGCGCCGATCCGAGAAATCCGCGCGGACCTCCGAGTTTTTATGTTTATGCCACTGTTTGTTCCCCTAATCCTTCACGTCTCCAGGAGCAAGAAACCTTCTGCACAAACGTCACCACCCACCAAACCACCCCCCAACCCAACCCGAAGGCTCATATTTCCCTCGATTTCCAGTGGGGGGGGGCGGGAAACATCGACAAAAACACATGTGGAACCCTTACCCCCCTCCCCAACCCGAAATTCGGGTCTTCGGGTTGGGTTGGGGTGGTCTGGTAGGTAGTCAAAACGGAGGGAGGGAGGGAGGGAGGGGGGGAGGGAGGGAGGGAGGGAGGGAGGGAGGGAGGGAGGGAGGGAGGGAGGTCCGCGCGCCCCTGGCAGCAGCTCCGTCGCCGCCCCGGGGTCGCGCTCCGCGCGCCGGGGAGGCGGGCCAGAGGCGGGGTGTCCGGCGCCGCCCCAAGAAGTCCGAGCGGATCTCCGAGAGTTTATGCTTCCGCAGGATGCTTTTTGCTCCGGCGGCCCCTTCCTCTTCCTCCCCCTCATTTGTGTCGTTGTCAGCTCTCGCTCGCCGTGATCCAACTCGTCCCGCTTGTCGTTGTCCTCCCTTGTCCGCGTCTGTCTTCGCCAGCTTCTGTATGGGCGCCTGAAGCATACGCTGATTACGCACGCGAATGTCAAACATCGCTTCGCATCACGTGGCGTCCGCCGTTTCCGATGCGCGTAACGCGACATATTCGGCCACGCCCCGAAGCTTTGAGATAATGGATCCTCAGTTTAAACATCTCGTCCACTTGCTTACATAAAGCCAATGTTGCCCTCGTCCTCCTCCTCGTCATCCGTCGCCATATTTCTCGTGTTGCTCTTCTCTCCTCTCCCGTCATTGTCCTCCTTTCCTCTTCTTCTTTCCATCCTCTGTTATTGTCCTTTTTATCCTGGTTTCCATGCCCGTGTTCCCCCATGCCCTTCCTATCCGTCATATCATCTCCTCTCTTGTCATTTTTCTCTCGTGCTTGTTACGCACCTTGCCTGTTACGTTTGCCCCCTCCTGTGTCCTCCTCCTTTCAACCCTCCATTCCCCAATCTCCTCATCTCAATTGTCCCCCTCCGACGGTGAACGCTTCCGCGACAACTTCGCGCGCGTAATCTTGGGCAGATCAGAGCAGTTTACGTTGACGCCAGTGCCGAGAGAGACTTTCGAGATGCCCCTCCAGCCGCTGCCCAAGTCCGGAGGCACGGCCGCATTCTTCCAAGTCAGGTGCTCGGGAGGAGGTGGAGGAGAAGAATCCTCCTCCAAGTTATTGTACCATCCTTTTCTGGACGCTTATCTCGGGCCTCTCCGCTTCCGAGGACAACGTTGGGAGGGGGGGAGAGGCGCAGGGAGAAATGCATCGATCCCCAATCGCCCGTTGCGGTTCACCCCTTTCGTTCTTTTTCAGCACCTTTCGTTTGCCTCTCCGCTCGCGCGGTGGCTCGCTGCTGCACGCCGCGCTGGTTTTTTAGTTCGTCCGGCGAACGCTGCAGCCTGTGCGGTGGAAGCCGGTACAACGTACAACGTAGAGAGGGGATGATGAGGAACATGAAGTGAAAGAGGGAGAGGAGGACCAGCAGCTGCGGCTCCTGGAAGGCCAGCAGCAGTCGGCAGACGAGGATGCCGTTCTGCCCAGTCGGCCGTTCAGGAGGAGGAGGAGGAGGAGGAGGAGGAGGAGGAGGAGTACGAAGGGGGAGAGGAGAAAGAAGAGCAGCAGCAGCATGCGGCGGACGAGGATGATGACGTTGTTTCAAGTCAGGTGTAAGGAGTGCGTTGGCAACCAAAGCCGGGACTACTGGATCGGGAAGGACCTTTCCAGGGCCCGGGACGAGGTGGTCTTCTACGAGGAGTCCAAGGCCTTGCGTGGCAAGGACGCGTGGACGCTGCTCAGATGGATGACCGCATACGGCGGCATCTGCCAGATTCCGTGCCAGGTCGGATCCGAGACGAAGGACATGCAGGTCATGTTGATCCGGAACTGTCGGGACGGCTACTCCAGGTGGGCGGGCTTGGCCTCTGACGAGGCCGCGACGAGGACGACTCCGTTCCAGAGCGTTCTGGAACGCCCTCAGAGCGTTTCGGAGCGCGTTGAGAAGGCCGCGGCGCCCAAGACGTCCTCCAAAGCGGCCAGATCTCAGAGATTCTCGATTCACTCTCGCCCGATGTTATCCTCGTCCTGGCCTCGTCGTGCGGCCTGCTCTCGGACAGCCCCCTCCCCGAGGCCGTCCTGGTGGGCCTCGCCCGGCTCACTGGGCAGGTTCTGGGGCGGTCTCGGCCGGCACCCCGAGCCCGAGGGGATCGGCGTACTTCTACACCACATCGCCTGGTTAGCCCAGGAGCCAACGAAGTCGGTTGGGGGGCGCGCACTGGGGGGCGATAGATTCTCGCCCCCCCCCCCCCCCCCCATGAAGCGGTGCCTAATTCGGCGAAGGAGTTCGGCGTCACATGCGCTCCAGCGCCCCGCAGCCCGGGAAGCTGGGGCATCTGTGCAGCGAGCCACCATGGCCGACCAGGCGACTTGGTGTACACCTCAGGCGATGCTTAAGAAAACCTAAATTTTCGTCCAGAGTCTCGATTATTCTTGACTTTTCGATGTAAATCCCCAGTTTGTGATAGAAGTTCTGGGTTTTATTTAGTTTCTGAGACTATGAATTTCTTAACCCATGATTTCTTGAGCATTTCGCAGGGTGTATACTTCGAGCCTCTCCCGGCTCGGCTTGCTGCCGTCCTCGCAGCAGACGCGGCGCATATCCAGTGGCAGACGTCGCCCGCCCCCCCCAATATCAGCTGCCGCCGACTCCCGGCGGCAGGACTCGCTGGTGGGCTCGGGCGTTTCGTAAGGTTAAGTCGGGCGTGTCCCTCTACAGGAGGAATATTCAAGCATAGTCTACATCATACTCTGGGGGCCATTTTTAGACGAGTTGTAATTCAGATTTGAGATGACAGGTCTAACATCCGTCTGTGGGAGGACATGCCCGACCTAATCTTCAGGGGCGGTACTGGGGAGGAGTTCGAGGGTTGCAGAAGAGGGGGCCCGATGGGTCCCCGAGGGCGCACGCGAGGTGCACCTTTTTTCATCCCCCACGCTCGGTGCCCCCCTATCAAGCAGCGCCCGACGAGCCTCGCCCCCAGGTTACTCGCTAGGAGGAGACACATCCTGAGGGAAGGAAGTTTGTGAGATGCTCCACGTGTTGGGCCGGGCCTAGCCCTCCTCGGTGCCCTGGGGGCAGCCAAACGCGACTGAGGATGGAAAGCTGACGCCGCCATGTGGGAGGGAAATTCGAGGCCTTTGAGCGCATTCAGCATTTTTCAGGAGGGGAAGAAACACACAGACACAATGAATCTCGTCGATCCCCCAGAAAATATGGGAAACTGCGGGAGGTGGGGGGAAGGCAAAAACCCAGAACATATGTGAACATATGGGGAATCTTTTTTATTTGTGTGTATTCAATTGTGTGTCCCAGGGCCCCTTCCATTTTCCCCGATGGAGGGTCGGGCCGGGCGAAAGGGGGGGATTGGGAAAGGGGGGGTTACGAAATTTGTTGCATGCAGCTGGTTTCGGCCTCACCGAGGGGGCCATTCCTCGATACATGGCCGCCTCCCCGCGCCGGGAGGCGCCGGGAAAATCAGCTACACGTGAGCTGATTCTCACACCCCCCCTTTGCTATCCCCCCCTTTCGCCCGACCCGAGAGGGTTCACGGGGAGGTCAAGAGACCACAGGAGGGGAACCCGCGGGAAGCACGGGGAGCCCCGGGGCGCCGTGCCCCGGGCGGCTGTCTCGCGTGAGACGTCCTCGCGCCGTCTGCTCCAGAATCGTGCTCTCCGGTCAGTGCCGGCTACGTGTTTGCTCGGGACGGCCACGATTTTTCAGAGCCCCGAATCATCAGGGGTAACTCGGGTCAGGGATAACTCGGGTTCGTTTTTCGGGAATCCAGACCCGAGTTACCCCGGACCCGGGTTACCCCGGATGACTCGGGCGCCCAAATCTTGCGTAAATGTTGTAAGTCTGCGGGCGCCGAGTAGTCGAGGACAGTCAGGCGCCGGTCCGCAAGCGGTGGGGTGCACGGGGAGCGAAGTGGGGTTCCAAGGCGAAATGGGCGGGGCGCGAGGGAGGGGAAGGGAGGAGCCCGCTCAGACCAGAAAGTCCGACGCGGGGGCGCCTTGGAAGAACATCCTTTGTCAACGCACATATATACACCTTAGGCGATGCTTAAGAAAACTTAAGTTTTCGGCCAGGGTCTCGATTATTCTTAATGTTCCAATGTAAATCTTAAGATTGTAATGGAAATGTTAGGTTTTTATTCAAGTTCTGAGACTATGAATTTCTTAACCCATGATTTCTTAAGCATTTCGCAGGGTGTATACACACGCGCACCAAGGTGCACATGGCCGTGCTCTGCCCGCGTCTTCACCTCTGCTGCTACTGGGGTGCTTTGCTGGGGCAAGTTGAGTCTCCTGGCCCTCGTCGCCACGGCTGGATCCCCATCGAAACCATGCCTTGTGCTTCCTCTGCTCCAAGGTCGGACCAGCCACAACTAGGGGAGCCGGGGTCCTTCCTCCCGTGGAGGGCCTGTCGGCTGCCCCTCTCGAGGAGTCTTCGATGCGATGGGCTCCCCTTTTGGGGGAGAGTGCACGCAGCTCCCCAGCTGTGTCGGACAGGCACAGGCCTACATTTTGGGCGAGTGGATTAGCTTCTTGCGCGGATCCCCAAATTCCAAGCTTACTCGTGCGACATCCTCTTATACATATAACGGCGCACCGGGTCCGGGGGCCCGGGGCCGGGACCTCGACCACAAATGTGGGCCCCGGGGGCCCCGGAGGCTCGTCGGGGCTTGCCAGAGGCCTCCCCGGTCAGACAAGACGGCCCAAGAAGCGCCCAAGACGGCCCAAGAAATTTCCAAGAGGCCTCCAAGAGGGCTCCAAGATGCTGAAGATGGCCTCCAGACGTCCAAGGACGCCCCCAAGACGCCCCAAGAAGCCTCCAACATGCGTCCCAAGAGGGCCCCTAGACGCAAAAATTGGCCCATTCCCTTCGTAAAGCGTACATTTTTCACAAAGTCGCCTTTTGGGCTTTCCGACGTTACAGGACGGCCCAAGAGGCGCCCAAGACCGCCCCAAGACGGCCCAAGAAGCTTCCAAGAGGGCCCCAGGACAGCCCAAGAGGGCCCCAAGACGGCCCAAGAGGCGCCCAAGATGGCCCAAGAGGGCCCCAAGACGGGCCCAAGAGGGGGCCCAGAGGGGGACCACGAACCGCAAGCTCGAGCCTTCCGCCCCAAGAGGCCGCCAGGAGGCCCCAAGGAGGCCCCTCAAGAGGCCCCAGGAGACCCCCAAGAGGCCCAAAGGAGGCCCCGAGAAGCCCCAAATCGGCCCCCAAAATGCTTCGAACCTGCTTCCAGGAGGCCCCCGACAGGTTCAGAGGCTCCCGAGAAGCTACGTCAAACTCCCAGCGAGCGGCCGGACGAGGCCCCCCACAAAATCACAAGAGGGTTCCAGTATTTGTATCCTTCAGCGCTCTCTGGCCTTCTTCCCCCTGCCCCCTTCCCTGCGACTTTCGTTGACTCAAGCTCGCCTCCTAGCTAGAACCTAAGCGCGCGCGAAGCGCGCGCGTGGTTCTAGTACGCATTGGTTCGCCCGCCATTCGAGGGGGCCGATCGCGCCTGTCGGATTTGCTGGGGCCTCGACGTCGCTCGTCTGGGTGGCTGGTCTGGAGCTCGTGTTGTCCCTCCTGGCCCGGGTGCATCAAGCTCTGGCCTTGCCAGCACCGGGTGAGCGACGAAGGAAGCGGGTTCCGTTGCGCCGACATCTGCGCGCAGGCGCGGAAGCGCCCCCGTTTCCGAGGTGGCGTGCCGCGCCGGCGGCCCGCGCAAGCCCCCGCGTAAGGTCGCTGTGTCGTCTCGCGTAAGTCTAAGCCTCCCAGATAGGGTCGGAGTAGATGGTGTCGGAGGATCGCGCCGCATCGCCGCTGCATCGCCGATGCGGCTCGATGCGGAGCCCGATTTTCTCCGCGCCGGCGTCGCCGATGATCGCCCACGTCGACGATGCATCGCCAGGGCATCGCCAATGCATCGCCGATGCATCGCCGATGCATCCCCGATGTATCGGCGATGCGGCGCGATCCTCCGACCCCATCTACTCCGACCCATCTAGGAGGCCTCTAGTAAGACGGATGTCTCTTCGTCGCTCAGGTGTCGAATGCTCGACGTGAAGATCGGCGTGGAGACGGCCGTCGCCGGCTGGCACGGCAAGAGCGCGTTCGCAGCGTGGAGGCAGTCGTACCTGGACAAGGCGACGAACTCGGCCGGCCACGGCTCCCGCCTGGAGGGGTTCGACAGCCCCCCGGAGACTCTCAGGAGCCTCCCGCCGAGGAGGGCATGGACGAGCGAGGGGGCGGGGGAGGAAGGGAGGGGGAGGAGGAGGAGGAGGAGGAGGAGGAGGGAGAGGAGGAGGGGGAGGAGGAGGAGGAGGAGGAGGAGGAGGAGGAGGAGGAGGAGGGAGAGGAGGAGGAGGAGGGAGGAGAGAGGAGGAGGAGGAGGAGGAGGAGGAGGAGAGGAGGAGAGGAGGAGGGAGAGGAGGAGGAGGAGGAGGAGAGGAGGAGGAGGAGGAGGAGGAGGAGGAGGAGGAGGAGGAGGAGGAGGAGGAGGAGGAGGAGGAGGAGGAGGGGAGGAGGGGGTGGGGGAGAAGGAGGAGGAGTAGAGAGGAAGGAGGGGGGAGGGGAGAGGAGGAGAGAGGAGGATGAAATGGAGGAGGAGATGGAGGAGGAGGAGGGGGAGGAGGAGGAGGAGGAGGAGGAGAGGAGGAGGAGGAGGGAGGGGGAAGGGGGAGGGCGGGAAGATGCGAGGCGGGAATTTGTACATGACCACCGTCTGGAGGGTCAGTTTTCGGAGCCTCGGCAGGCGTTGGACATGGACACACTCGGGTCCCCGGGGGGCGGTATATACATCCACAGCCACCGCCCACTGGGGCACCAGGACGCCGGCTCCCGGTCGGTGGATGTGGATACATCCCCGCCTCGCAGGAAGAGTGAGGCGGAGGAGGAGCAGGGGGGACAGGGATCGGGGGGGAGGGAAGGGGGGAAGAAGAGGAGGAGGAGGAGGAGGAGGAGCAGGAGGAGGAGGAGGAGGAGGATGAGGAGGAGGAGGAGGAGAGGAGGAGGATAGGGAGGAGGCGGAGGAAGGGGGGGGGAGGAGGAGGAGGAGGAGGAGGGAGGAGGAGGAGGAGGAGGAGGAGGAGGAGGAGGAGGAGGAGGAGGAGAGGAAAGGGAGGAAAGGGAGGAAAGGGAGGGAGGAAATGGAGGAAAGGGAGGAAGGGAGGAAAGGTAGGAAAGGGAGGAGGAGGAGGAAGAGGAGGAGGAGGAGGAGGAGGAGGAGGAGGAGAAGGACAAAGACGAGGAGGAGGAGGAAGAGGAGGAGGAGGAGGAGGAGGAGGAGGAGGAGCAGGAGTTGGAGGGAAGGGGGGAGAGAAGAGAGGTCTGCCTTTCGGGTCACGCCTCGGGTCTCCGGGGTCTGGCCGAGACGCTTCGGGTACCCCCCTGGTCGGCCGGATGGCGATGGGGGGATCAGGACATGGGGGGATGAGTATCCTGTACCGTTTTGTTGGGGTACAATTTGTACCTTCCCTGCGGGTTGCAAGTACAAATTGTACCTTCTCCCCCCCGTTAACATCCTCGCACATGTCGCGTACGTTGTCAAAAGTACAACTTGTACCTTGTCTGCGTGGCGTCGGTACAAATTGTACCTTCTCCGTGGGGCGTAGGTACGATTTGTACCTCGGTTGCGCCTCTCTCCCCATCTGAACTTATCCCCCCATTTGCATTCCGCCAACCTGGGCCTCGGCGCAGCAGCCGGACGCACCTCGGGGCCACAAGGAATCACGAGGGGCCGCCGACAGCGTACAAAAGCGTTCGGACCGAAGACGTCGAATGAGATCCTCCGACGGCAGTCGTTTTCCCTTGCCCGCTCGCCTCCGCCGGCCGCCGCCGACACCTCCACGCAGGAGCTTCCAGTCGCTGCTGTCCTCGGTGCTGGTCGCCAAGAGGCAGCTCCAGCGCTTCCACATCCAGTGCATGACCGCTTCGACGTGCCTTACTCCTGCTCCATCCTGCTTCCTTTAAGTCTGGCCTGTCCCTCTACAGGGGGAATGTTCAAAAACGGTTCAAATATTGTCTGGGGACGATTCTTCAATTTCTGAGTACTTTGTAAAACTGTTTTTGCTATTTTAAATTTGTTCTCCCAGATCCGCCTGTAGGGGGACAGGACAGCCCGACCTACAGTCGGGGCGCTGAAGAAGGAATCCTTTTCGTTTGGGAGGGGCTCAGTGTTCCTTAATTGTTTTGCAGCTCGCCTTAGGTTTCCCTCAGGTCTTCGATCGGAATTCGAAGCATAACTTATGGATAAGAGGGGCCTCGTTCCTTGTTTAGGGTTGCTTCGGTCAACGCCCCGACTGTAACGCTTCCTCTCCTCCCCCTCCTCCTGCGAGGTTGGTTGAGCCTCCTGGAGGCTGCTCGTCGCCACTGCCGGGTCCAGCTCGAGGAACTGGCCAGCGTGGGCCCTGGGAGGAGTCAGGGAGCCAGTTTTCAATGGACTGACTTCAGGAGCGGACAAAAACACACAGACACAATTCATCGTCGTTTTCCCAAAAATTATTGGAACATATGGGAAGTGGGGGGGAAGAAAAAAACCCAGAAAATATAGGAAACTATTGGAAATTATTTGATTTGTGTGTATTTATTTAATCGCTTCGCTCATTCCGCCGGCCCTCGAGCGCTCTATGGGGCCTCTTTGAAGCCTCTTGGGGGCCTCTTTGGGGCCTCCTAGGGGCCTCTTGGGGGCCTCTTGGGGGTCTCTTGGGGCTCATTGGCGGCGTCTTGGGGCCCCCTTGGGCCTCTTGGGGGGCTCTCGGGGGCCTCTCGGGGCGGGGTGTCGAATTTCTTACTTGTGTGTATTTCTTTGTGTGTCCCAGGGGCCCCTTCATGACTACGATGCGTAGACCTGGAACAAAAAGGTAAATCCGTCACGCTTCGCGTGCAGCCATCAGCTCATCCAGACGAGATGTCCACACGAGCTGCCCTCCCTTCTGAAGTGTTTCTTGGGGCGCCGTGATGTCCCTTGCTGGCTCTCGGGAGGCAGCGTGGAGCGTGCTGGTTGCCTCCGAGAGGCCTCTTCGGGGCCGCTCGGGGGGCCTCTCGGTGGGCCCGTTGGTGGGACCTCTATAGGTCGGGGCTGGACAGGACCCCCAACAGTGACACGTCGATTAGTGAATTGTCCGTTTTCGGTGCTCGAGAGGGCGCCGTGGCCGTCACTTTCCCGTCTTGCGCCCGCCAGGTTTGGGCCTCGGGTCGATTTCACGAAACCACGTTTTGCTAAAGGGGGGTCTGTCCATCCCCGAATAGGGCTCTCTTGGAGCAGCTTCTGCACTTCTGCACCTATCCGGGCCATCTAGGTGGCTTTTCGGCCCGTCTTGGGGCCATCTGGAAGGCGATCGATCAAAGAAATGTGTGGGCCGCGCTGACCGTGCCCAAAACCTGTGCCAAACCAACCCGCTGGGCCTTCTCGCCGTCCGCCGCGGCGACGAGAAGCGCCCGGGAGTCCCGGAAAGGAGGGGCGCCGACAGGGAGGGCCGCCGTTTCCTCGGCTGGTCCCCCTCCGCGAGCGGTCCTCCCCTCGCTCCTCCCCTCCCTGGCCACGCAGCGCAGGAGTGGTGCCTGCCAGAGTGGCCTTCCGAGCCTCGCCGTCGTCCCTCCCCTGCCCCTGCCGCCGTCGCCGGCGTGGCGCAGGCGCGCGCCCGCTCCTCTCGCACGCGAGCGCCCGTGTGCTCGGCTCGGCAAGCCGCCGTCGTTGGCATCGTGATGGCCTGTCTGTGCCTGAGGCCACGCTCTCCTCCCTCCCTCACTCCCCCTCCCTCCCCTCCCCTCCCCTCCTCCCTCCCTCCTCACTCCCCCGCCTCTCCCCTCCTCTCCCTTCCCCTCCCCTCCCCTCACTGCCTCCCTCTCCTCCCCCATGCCCTTCCCTCCTCACTCCTCCTCCCCCCTCACTTATCCCCTCCGCCCCCCTCCCCCCCTCCCCAGACACCCCTCGCGCCGTCGGACAACAAAAAAAAAATACGGAAGGTGTTTTGCTTTTTGGGGCATCCAGGGGCCTTGGCTGGGTCTAGGGACCGTCCAACAGTTTCTCGGTACAGAAGACGGGTTCCCAGGGAGTCGTTCGGGAGGAGGAGGAGGAGGAGGTGGAGGAGGAGGAGGTGGAGGAGGAGGAGGAGGAGGAGTAGGGGCAGGAGGAAGGGGAGGAGGAGGAGGAGGAGGATGGAGGAGGAGGAGGAGGACGAGGAGGACGAGGACGAGGACGAGGACGAGGAGGGAGTCTGGGTCCCCTCGAGGTGAGCCCGAGCGCAAGGCCACCCATATCTGCCTTTGGGGCCTCCCCCTCCTCGAAGATGGAGGCTCGAGGGCTCGAGGCTGTTGCATGCCTGTTGCTGCTGTGTGGGGCCTCGGGGGATCTCATGCTCCTAGCCCCCCCGCGTCGTTTTCATCCCTTCTCGGGCGAGGAAGAGAGGTGAGTAGAGTTTGAATAGCTTGCGGTCTTCACGAATTCTAGAGAGAGAGAGAGAGAGTTCTAGGGAGTTGCGGAGGGATCGAGGGAGAATCAGGGGTTATATTCCCCCCCGCTCATCCTTCGTCCTCCTCCTGATCCATTCTCCTCGTCATCCCCCTCTTCCTCCCTCACTGCTCATCTCTCCCCGTGTCTCTTCCTCCTCATGCTCATGCTCATCCGCCCCATCCGTTACCATCCTCTCACTCGTCCACCTCCCTCCTGCTTGTCATCCCACCTCCCCCTTCTTCCTCCCCGCTCCTCCTGGCCCTGGTTCCCCCTCTCACTCAAGCTCCCCCTCTCCCTGCGTCTCATCTTTCCTGCCTCAACCCTTCTTCCTCCGTCCTCCCTTCTCCGCCGTGGCAGCTCAGGCTTGCGGGGCCGCAGGGCGCCCTCGCTCTTTGCGTTCCACCCTTTTGTCTTGACCTGCCTCTTCGGAGGCAGGCCAGTCCAGGTTCGGGCTTCCTCCTTCTCTACTCCTTCCTGGTCCCGCTTCCGCCTTGGAGGAGGAGGAGGAGGAGGAGGAGGAGGAGGAGGAGGAGGAGAGTGAGGAGGAGTTGGAGAAGGATGAAGGAGAGAGGAAGAGGAGGCGGAGGGCAGGAGAAAGGTGAGGACAAGGAGGAGGAAGGAGGAGGAGGAGAAGGAGGAGGAGGAGGAGGAGGAGGAGGAGGAGGAGGACGGAGGAGGAGCCTCCTTCCTGCCAGGTACCTGCCGCTCTTCCTGGACCTGCACTCGGCCAGCGGCACGGCCGACGCGCCGGACTTGGAGGGCCGGCTGACCAGGATAGAGACGCAGGATAGGCCGCGCCGCCGGGAGGGGGAGGCCGAGTCTCCCAGTAGCCCGACGATTGGGGAG
>CAUYUJ010009331.1:2500-34919 GCA_963575745.1 Prorocentrum cordatum
GTCCGACTGGTCGGCCTGCGACGACGAATGGGAGTTTGACGACATCACAACGCCAAACAACATGACATTCGCCTCAACACGAAATAGAACGTGCCCAGGCAGACTTGACAACCGCACAAGCCAACCTGCAGTGAGCCGCGGCCTTGGAGAAAATAAGCAGATACGTCGCGTGCAGATGCCCCGTGAAGACCAAACTGTCATCGATATCACGTCACGCTCACACCGCATGAGGAGAGGCGACGATAAGAGGAGGAGGAGATCGAGGAGGACAGATAAACAACAGGAGGGGCACATCATCACTGTGACGTGCACCACCATGAACTGTCACTGTGACATGCACGCGTACTTGTTTGCGTGCAAGGCGCGCGCCTCGAGCCCACGCGCGGTGGGTAATCCAGTCCAGGTGAAAAGGTGACCCCTCATCTTGACCAAGTGCCATGTGGCAGCGCCACGCGCAAAACAAAAAAGGCTTGCGCCAGACGCTCAGGTGGAAAACCACACAAAGCTCAACCCGATTGACAGTCTGAGCGTCATCACCGCCATCACCATCGCGACTGTCGTTGCGAACATCGTCGTCGTCATCGCCGCGAGTACTATCAAAATCGTCGCCGCTACAGCCGCAATCCTTACCCTCGTCCTCTCGCCCTCGTCGCCAACGCCCTCGTCACCGCCGCCGCAACGGCCGCCGCTGTCGCCACCACCAGCGCCGCTACCAACGCCACAACCGCCGCCACCGCCGCCGCGGTCGTGCCGCGCGGCGGGCGGGTCCAGGGCATCTGCGCCTCGGCGAGTCCACCAATGCCGGGCCCCCCGCGGTGGGAGCCAACTGGCGGAAAATGCATGCACCGGGAAGGTGCAAGCCCCGGGGGAAGGAGGGGAGGACAGGGGGGCGGGGACAAGCGATTCGGAATGGGGAGAGGAGGAGGAGGAGGAGGAGGAGGAGGAGGAGGAGGAGGAGGAGAGGAGGAGGAGGAGGAGGAGGAGGAAGAGGAGGAGGGGGAGGAGGGAGGGGAGGAGGGCGGAGGGAGGAGGAGGAGGGAGGGAGGGGGAGGGAGGAGGGAGGAGGAGGAGGGAGGAGGAGGAGGAGGAGGGAGGAGGAGGAGGAGGAGGAGGAGGAGGAGGAGGAGGAGGAGGAGGAGGAGGAGGAGCGGAATGGGAAGGGAGGAGCGGGGGAGTGGCGAAGGGGAGGGCGCGCGGGAGAGGACGGTTGAGAGGGATTGGGGGCAGGTGGGCGGAGAGAGGCGAAGTGGTCGCACGAACCTTTTTCCACAGCCCTGGCGCTCCCACAAGCACACGTTTCCATAAGGTAACACGGGCCAGCGGATGTTTACAAGCACTCAGAATTCGGCACCGAACTCGAGATACGCCGCATCGTCTACATGACAGAATCCTCGATTATAACTGCCTTCTTCTTTTGAAGATGTCCCCCGCGGTCCTGATCGCAGTCTTGTACATGTCCACCCTTCGCGGCTACTTGGGCGCCCTTATCGCGCAACCGAAAAATCTTCCTCACCCGTTCGCAGCGTTTCGCTCGGGTTATCACGTCGTCTGCTTAGAAACGTGCCTGGGCATGCTCACTGGTTTGCTTAATGTCAGTTCCGGATGGAGACCGGGCGCGTGCGCATATCATGTCGTAGCCCATGCCGTCTTGCAGCGCTGGGTCCAAAAGCACCAAGCCTAATCATGGTCCCAATCTCCGCCTGACACGCACTCGGTACGTCACACAGTAGAGACGTCGCATAATCGATCGTACTTCGACCCACAACGGAAGACTGCGTGCAGCACCGCTCCGGCGCAGGCCCGCCGCATGTCGAAAGGATCATGAAGCTGTGTGGCGATGCCACTGTAGGGAATAAGCATACCGGTTCGCCACGCTGTCGGCCTCGGAGTTGAACTCACGATACACGTGCAAGCCGAAACCGTACGATGGTGCGGGCGGCGCACACACACACCCAGCTGCAACGACCATGCCGATTGGAAGACATGCTTGTAGAGATTGCGATCGAAAACGAACTGTCCGTTAAGCAAGCCTCGTACGAGCTGGGGGCAGATGCTGCCCGGACGCGGTTAAATTGCGGCGCCCCCTCATTCGACATGCTGTTCGTACGTGACTGCTGGTGCTTATCCACGACGTCATCCGAAAACCTTCGAATACAGGGTTCCGGAAAGCATCGAACTTTGACATCCAATATTTGTCAACGTCTAAAGCCTGCCAGGTATCGCCAACATGTTTGTCCAAAATGTCCTCTCACCGCGTGCACAGGTGCCCCTGCGTTCTGCAGTGCGTGCCTGTTGTTCGCATGCGGTTGGGGCCTCTGGGGCAGTTGCTTTGCATAGCGCGCCGCCATTGGGCAGAACGCCAGTGCATTATGCGAGGGAGTAGCTGCAGTCGTGCGCCTCTACCTTGCATGTTACATCTCTGACGCCATGGCATACACCTTGCGCAATACAGCTGTCGCCGCCGTGTCCGCGGCCATACGTAGTAGTGTCTGCACGGTAGCTTCTGTGCTCCGTCGGATGTGCACGACGGACGAAAGTTTCGTTAGGACGGCGACGACTACCAAGCATGCGCCGGAGCAGCACTTTCGATTCCATGCCATGTTCAAACCCGCTGGGCTACAACTGTGCTTACCGACCTTGAACGAAACACCAACAGGAGCTGATTGGCTAACAAGCCACTGAGTGATGCTCACTGGCATTCGAGGACAGCGCTGTGCTGGCACGCAAAAAAACATCAGGAAGAGGTCGCTATATACATAGAGAGAGAGAGAGAGAAATAACGAGAGGGAGAGAGAACACAAACAGAGAACACTTACACATTGGAAGATAAATCGATAGAGACTGACAGAATAGAGAGAGAGAGAACAAAGAGAGAGAGAGAGAGAGAGAAATATGTATATAGAGAGAGAGAGAGAGAGAGAGATCGTATGGCGATCGTCTACAATATGCCTACTGCTCCTCTGCATCGCAGACTGCGACAAGACTGGAAATGTTCTGCATCATTAGTTCCTAGAGGGCTAGGCCCAGGAGCCAAGCTTGCAACTTACCCTGTCAGAAGATCCAGCCATATGCAGGCCGGAATATCGCAAGGCAGGCGAAACTGGTGAAAACATAAAATAGTCCCCTGACTATTTATAGACTACTTTTGAATATTCCCCCTGTATAGGGACAGGCCCGACTTAAGCGTAGGGAGAGGGCGCAGGGCGCAGAGCGGAGGGAGGGATGGGGGGGGCGGACGAGGAGGGGGACCGGAGGGGGCGAGGGCGGAGATCACCAGGTCGGGGGACGAAGCGGTACACGTCGGTCGGAAGAAGTAGGTAAGAGCATGAAGTGGGAAGGCGGATTAAGTTGACTGGGTCCAGGCCCCCCCCCAGAGAACAAGAGAACACAGCAAAAGCGTGCCGATCCTTGAAGTAGGAAGGCGCTTGAAGTAGATTGGGATCTGGGAATCCAGAAATACCTACGTTCAACGACCGGCGTGCACGCGGATCGAGGCCCGGCAGATCTGAGGCTGGTGCCATCCGCGCGGCGTGGCCCATGGGCGAGGGCGGTCCAGGCACCATCTCGAGGGGGGGAGGCGGCCGGCGCCGCGTGGGTGGAGAGAGGGGAGCGGGGCGGCGGTGACGCGGCTGAAGGCGGCCCGGGACTCTGAGAGCTTGCGTCGCGGAGTTGCTTCCACCAGGCCGAACTGGAGTCCGAGAGAGCGACTCTGGCTCTTTCCCGTTTGCCCACACTTATTGCTCGCCCGCCAATAGCTGAGATCAACTGGGTCGAGACAAATCTGCGAAATCAGGGGTGAAACGAGCGGATGAGAGAAGGGACCCACTGGCCCACACACGCCTTGGATGGATATGCCTCCTGGGGGACAGTGTCCATGATGTGATCAGGCAAGATCCAGGACCATCCATTACGTGCTGCGGGACTGGAACTATGAAATTCGCCGAGCCTGTGGCGACCGCCACACGGCTGCCCGTCGACTGTTGCTGGACACCGCCCTGGCCAGCTTTCGAATCGCAGCCAGCGGCGGGGAAGACAGCGAAAGGGACCCCCGACAAGCAACACAAAACAAAGAATGAGCGCGATTAGCATGTGTAGAACAGTGCAAGCAACACACAAAATTTCGAAGATCCGCGCGCATGGTTTGGATCTGCCCTGGACCCCCTCCCTGGCGCGTTCCGTGCGCTGGGCGCCGCCAGAGGGGGCCAGCGCAGATCCCAAAAATCTGCGCAGACCTCCGAACGTTTTTGCTGATCCATGTGTTTCCCAACCATCCTGTAGTGTTGGGTCCTCGTTTTGAAGAGACAGCGCCACGCGTCACACTCCTCCTCCTCCTCCTCCTCCCTCCTCCTCCTCCTCCCCCTCCTCCTTCCTCCCTCCGTTTCACCCACTCAGTACAGCGTTTCGCGGCCCCATAGGGAGCTCCACCGAAGGCCCCAGTGCCACCGCCCGCATGCGTCACCCACATCCCTTTCGGCACACCCCTCACACGTTTCATGGCCCACTAGGGAGCTGCACCGAAGGCCTCAGTGCCACCGCCCACATGCGTCACCCACCCCCATTGGTCGGCACACCCCTCACACGTTTCGTGGCCCCATAGGAAGCTCCACCGAAGGCCCGAGTGCCGCCGCCCGCATGCATCACACTCACACACCCATTTCGTCACACCCATCACACGTGTCGAAGGCCACAGTGCCACCGCCCGCATGCGTCACCCACGCCCATTCCGGCACACCCCTCACGTTTCGTGGCCCCATAGGGAGCTCCACCAAAGGCCCCAGTGCCACCGCCCGCGTGCGTCACCCCCACTCAAGTCGGCACACCCCTCACACGTTTCGTCGCCCCATAGGGAGCTTCACCGAAGGCTACAGCGTCACCGCCTGCATGCGTCACCCACACCGATTTCGGCACTCCCCTCACACGCTTCGTGGCCCCATAGAGAGCTCCACCGAGGGCCCCAGTGCCACCGCCCGCATGCGTCACCCACACCTATGTCGTCACACCCCTCACACATTTCGGGGCCCCATAGGGAGCTGCACCGAAGGCCCCAGTGCCACAGCCCGCATGCGTCACACGCCCATTCTGGCACACCCCTCACGCGTTTCGTGGCCCCATAGGGAACTCCACCGAAGGCCACAGTGCCACCGCCCGCATGCGTCACCCACACCCATGTCGTCACACCCCTCACACGTCCCATGGGGAGCTCCAACGAAAGCCCCGGTGGCACTGCCCGCATGCGTCACCCACGCCCATTCCGGCACACCCCTCACGCGTTTCGTGGCCCCATAGGGAGCTCCACCGAAGGCGCCAGTGGCTACGTTCGCATGCGCCCACCGCACCCGTTTCGGCACACCCATCACGTTTCGCGGCCCCATAGGGAGCTCCACCGACGGCCCCAGTGGCTGCGTTCTTATGCGCCCACCGCACCTATTTCGGCACACCTCTCATAGGGAATCCCACCGACGGCCCCAGTGGCTGATTTCGCATGCGCCCACCGGAGAAATTTTGGCGCACCCCTCACGCGCTTCGTGGCGTTATAGAGAGCTGCTCCGAATGCGGTGCATAAAACAACGGTGCTCACAACTGGAGATGGTTGGGTCCTTCGCCAGGCTGATATTATTCAAAATTTGGGGATGGATGAACGATGGCGTTTGCGATGGGCGATACGCGGATGACGTGGGAACCCCAACCTTGGACAACAACCTCTGGACACGGGGGGGCGACTCATGCGACTGCCGCCGCCGCTCTTGGAACTCTTGTGTTAGCAATAGCTAGCTGCCAGCATGGAGCCCACTACGAAGCGGCAACACTCCTCTCCCCGCGCCTCCCCCCTCCCCTCCTCCACTCTCCTCCTCCTCCCCCCCCCCGCCCCCTTCCCCTTCCTTTTCCATCCCTCTTCCTTGTGGATAGCTCCTCATTGTGGCTTCACCAGATGCGTCCGCAGGGCGGGCCAGGCGTTTTGGCTGAAACTCCCTCACGTGTACCTCACCACCCTGAAAACGAAAACTCCAACACTCACAAAGTCGTAAGGCTGGCCGTCTTCAAGATGAGATTTTCTCGCATTGGCGCCGACGCCGCCGCCCCAAATCATTCCGAATCGCTTGCAAAACGTAGCTCTCGTGTTAGCGCCGCGCATACTCATTCCGACCGGAGGATGTAAGACCACTCGTTTTCAGATTGCGGGCGTCGCTTCCGCGACGGGCACCTTCGTTTAGGAGATCCCCGGCCGCTATACTCAATGAGGGCAGGTCGCTTTTCTGATGCGGCTCTCGATCCACTGCCGCACACATAGTTTTTACAACATCCAACAAGAACGACCATGTGGGGCCAGTCGTGTTCAAAATCCAGCTCTCGCCGTAGCGCAGCGCGAACACTTTTGAACGCCTCGAACAGTTACAGCGATGCAGGGCCAGAACTTTCAACGTGCATGTTTGAAACGTCATCAGATGATATGACTCGGGATAGCTAATGTGCTGAAAGCGGCTCCTTTCCAAAATGGCACGCTCGCTGAAGACGCCGGATTTCTTACGAACAGAACTTTGGAAGTGTGTACGATACTCGGGTGGAGGGCGGATCCTCTTCAACTCTTAGCAGTGCTGGACACTTTCTCACACTCGACCATCATATGGCTTTGCGTTTCCTTGAGCTAGAACGACGGAGGGTGGATCCTTCACAGAACACGAATTTGCCTGAATGGCATGCCAGCAGGGAGCTAGTCATTCAAAGGGTTCGCCTCCAGCAGTATAATAGAATGCGTGCAGGGACTGATGACAAGGGGACTTGGGATGGGCGGGTGCATTGCAGCATCGTCCGCGCATCCTGGATTGATTATTATCCTTCTGTTGTTGCTCAGACACTAACCGACCAATAATCCTCCACGCGTCCAACAAATAAGATCTCAGCCTCTGCTCCGTGGCGGTTGTGTATCAGCCCAGCGCCAGCATGTCAACGTCGGCGGCCGAGAACAGCACGATGCGCTCTGGCCCCGCACGCCACTCGGGGACCAGTCGCGATGTGGTCCACTGGTCGCACAGGCGCGGCGCGTCCTCCAACGGAGAGGACATGCTACCATACCTCGCCCGCTTGCCTTTGACCGCCACCGCTGAGGCCTCCCCCAAAGTTGTTGCCGTGTTCCGTGGCAGACCGTGTGGGGACCGCGAACCGACATGTCAACATGGATGGGCTGGACGGGCCTGGGGCCCCCGCCTCCGTCAACCTGGACCAGCTCTTTCACCGTCCTGCTCCTGCTTCTGCTCCTGCTTCTGCTCCTGCCCCTGCTCCTGCTCCTGCTCCTGCTCCTCCTCTTCCACCTCTTCCTCCTCTTCCTCCTCCTCCGCCTCCTCCTCCTCCATCCATTTTCCTTATCCGCCACCGTGCCTTCGGCACGTAGTGGAGTGTCCCAAGGCTCATGCAGTTCTGAGGGGTGGATGGAGTGGAGGGGTTGTCAGGTTCAATGGTCTGGACCACGAAATTCCCAGGCGCTGCCAGGCGCTCTCGGGCGCCGCCGGGGTTTCTCGCATCGGCCTCCGGGACGGTTCCGTCGCCCAAGAAGGCCCCAACATGAACCAATAAAAGCCCAGGAGTCTCAGAGTCGCCGAAAGATTGCTCCGAGACGCCCAAGAAGGCCCACAGACGGCCCAAGAGGCCTCCCAAGAGGACCAAGACGCCAAAACTATGAACGTTCTTCGGTTTGGGGATGATTTGGGCGTTCTCATTTTTTCTGCTTACCGACGCTCCCAGATGGCCCTAGGAGCCCCCAAGATCGCCCCAAGACGGCCCTAGAGGCCTCCAAGAGGGCCCCAAAACAGTCCAAGAGGGCCCAAAACAGCCCAAGAGGCGCCCAAAACAGCGCAAGAGGCGCCCAATACAGCCCAAGAGGCCCCAAAGACGGCTCCACGAGGAGGCCCAGATGGAGGGCCACGAGGGCTCCCAGGAGGCCCCAAGAGGCCCCCAAGAAGCCCCCACGAAGCCCCCAGGAGGCCCCCAGGAGGCCCCCAGAGGCCCTGCAGAGACCCCCAGGAGGCCTCCAAGGGGTCCGCCGCCCCCGGTTGATTTATCACAAGGGTGCCTGGCGTGCTGGACCCGACGGCTTCTCGTTTTGGCTCTTTTCAAAAAGAACTCCCGTGGAGGCGGAGAGCGCCGAGGAGGAGGAGGAGGAGGAGGAGGAGGAGGAGGGGGAGGAGGAGGAGGAGGAGGAGGAGGAGGAGGAGGAGGAGGTGGCTTCGGCCCAGCGCACGGGCCGCCCAGATAGCCTCCCGAAAATGTACAGGCCGCTGGTTTTCTGGCCGTGGATTGCGTCCAGGACGCCAAGAGACGGCCAAGGTGGCCTCAAACCGCGCCCAGAATGGTCCAATAGGGCCTCCAGGACGGCCCATGAGGGTCCGAAGTCCATGCCCACCCAAGAAGCCACCAAGACAGCCCATGATGACCCAAGACGGCACCAGAGGCCTCCATGAGGCCTCCATGAGGCCCACGAGACCTCCAAGTGGTCCTCCAGGAGGGCCCGAAGAAACCAACCTCATCGATGTCCCTTAGGTTTTACGGCTTCCGACGGCGTCTGACGGGCCAGGAACGCCCGAAGACGGCCAACGAGGCCCCCAAGAAGCTCCAAAAGGCCCCGAAGAGGCCAAGGAGGCCCACAAGAGACGTCCAAGAGGCCCCCAGGACGCGCCAAGGAAACCCCAAGAGTGCACCCAGAGGCTCCCAAGATGTCCCCTCCTCCTCCTCCTCCTCCCTCCTCCTCCTCCTCCTCCTCCTCCTCCTCTTCCTCCTCCTCCTCCTGATCGTCCCCGCCATCGCCGTCCTCCCCCAAGTGGTTCCCGAAGGGCTTCCACAACGGATGGGGAACACATGGTCCGATGGCTTGGCAGAGCTCTTGCCACAAAGCTCGTCCACATGGGCGACTCCTAAAGGCAGGGGCAGCGCTGATTCGCAGTAGGCGTCTTCGATAACTGACTCCCCCCCGTTAGCACCCTCAGGCGTGTCGGGCTGGGCGTGTCGCTTGAGACGCCCTCGCCATTTACGGACCTGACGCTTGAAGCTCGCAACAGCTTCGGGGATGGAGGGCGGCTAGTGTTCAAAGTGGGACTCTCGCGCTAGCGCCGCACACACTCGTCTTACACGATCGCAAGGGTTTCACGGATAAAAGGCGGGTCGTTTTCAAACTATGGCTCTCGCTTTCGGGTCGAACACATTCGCGTCAAACGTTTGCATCTGCTTCAAGGAGGGTGGGACATACCGTTTTAAACTGTTGCTCTCGCGTTAGCGCCGCGCATCTTCGTCTTACCACATCGCGTGGGTTTCACGGGTGGAGGGCGGGACGTGTTCAAACGATGGCCCTTGCCTTAGGGCCGCGCACAATCGTGTCAAGCTTTTACACATGTTTCAAAGAGGGCGGGATATGCCGTTTCTAAATGAGGCCCCTCGCGTCAACGCCGCGCGAATCAGCCCGAAAGAATTGCAACTGCCTCACGTGCTCGCATGGTTGAAAAACAGGAGTGGCGTTTTGGCACACATTCGGGTTGTCGGGACGTAACAGTCACGTTGATTCACTGCGTTGGGATCCTAGACATGGTGCTTTGGCACGAGTCAGGACTCCAGAACGACTGTATTACCATGGGGCACTTCCCGCAATGAAAACCAATTCTTGTAGGGAGCATCTGAGGAGGACACTTGGAGGGAGGGTGTGCTGCATCATCGTTGATGCGTCTTGGGTGCCCACTGGTCCCCCTCCTCCTCCACCCCCGCCTCACCTTCCTCCTCCTCCTCCTCCTCCTCTTCCTCCTCCTCCTCCTCCTCCTCTTCTTCCTCATCCTCCCTCCGCTTCCCTCCTCGGCGACGACGACGGCGACGGCGACGGCGGCCGTCACGACCGCCATCACGACAACGACGAGCACACGACAATAGCCCTCGATGGCGGCGCCCCCGCCTGCGCCGCGGGCCCCAGGCAGAACGCCGAGCCCAGCGGCGACGGCGACGGCGGCCCCGCCAGCGCAGTCGTGGTCATCTGGGCGCTCGCCGCCGCCGTCGTCGTCGCGATTGTCGTGGTCACGGCGTTCGTCTCGCCGCCGTGTGGGCCGACGTCGTCGTCGAGTCGTCGCCGCCATCGCCGTCGAGAACGTCCTGGCCGTCGCCGTCTGCGTCGCCGCCGACGCCGTTGACATGTCCAAGTCGAGGTCATCGTGGTCGTCGCCGTTGACGTTGAACATGGGGTCGCCGAAGTCGTCATCATGAGAGGAGGGGAGGGGGGAGGCCATAGGCACCTTCTCCTCCTCCTCCTCCTCCTCCTCCTCCTCACCCCAGATGGGGTCCCGAATCTCAAGCGTATCTCCGAGGGATGCTACCCCTACCCTGGGGGTCCGCCCAAGCACGCTCGCGGCGCCGAACTCGCCCGCCTCGCGCTGACGCGGGAAGGGTGGGGCGCCGTCCAGTGGTCACAGTAAATTCTTTTGATTTCTCCCCTTTAAGACCTCTGCTGTCTTTCATGCTCGCATCCTCGTATTCCTCCTCCTCGTCCTCCTCCACGTCCTGCCCGTCTCCTTTATGATCCTCCTCCTCCTCCTCAGTCTTCGGTGGCAAATCATGGGAGCCTCACATGCTATCTTGCTGGCTCGGGCGAATCGACGCTGACCGACGGTAACCGACGCCAGTCCACGCTAATCGAAGCTAAATCGACGCTAAGTCGGCGCTTTCTCATCGATTACCCAATGCTGGCGCACGCCAATCCACTCCAAAAACGGAATTCCGAAGACGGACAGGGGCCCCATAATTTGCTACCGAATCAGCCCGCAGCCACGCGCGCCTGCAATGACAAATTCAGCGGCGGGAAGCTGGCACCGGACACCAGAGGCGGGAAGCTGGCGCCGGGCAGCACGCGGGGAGACTGCGGGACGCGGCGGTGCCAAGCACAACTGTGCGTCGACATTGTCTCCCCCTCCCCCTCCCTCCCTTCTTTTTTTTCCGCTCCCCTCCAACCTTCCCTATCCCGTCCGTTCCCCTACATCCCCCCCATCCTCTCCCCTCTATTTTCACGTCTCCCTTCTCGACTGTCCCCTCAGCCCCCATCCCGCCTCTCAGCCCCGTCCACCAACTTCCATTTCTCGCCCCGTCCTCCCATCTCCCTGTCTCCCTCCCCCTCCTGCTCCAGTTCGACGTAAGTCGCCTGCGGTTCGCACAAATCTACCCGGCACTGCTCCAATCAAGACTGAATTCTACTACCAGAGCTTCAGCTGGGAAGGCGGACCGCTGCTGGACCTGCAGCCTCCTGCTCGGGATAACAGTTCCATCTTGCCACGAAGATGGTGGGCGGTCAGCGCCGCCCCTCCCCCTGTTGCCCCTAATTTCCCGTCCCCTCGCCACTCTCCCCCCTCCCCACGATCCCCATCCACATCTTCGTCCCACTCCCCTCCCCTTTTCCTCCCCTTCCGTCCCTCCCCCCGTTTCCCTTTCCCTCGCCGCGCCCCTCCCACTGGAAGCAAGGCGAAGAACAGGAGAAGTAGGGAAAAGGGAGACGGAAGGGGTGAGTGGAGGGCACTGTGAAGGGGGGAGGGGCGCACGTGAGAAAGTGAAGTGAGAGCATCGGACTTCTTGTTATTTGAGGGGAGAGTTGTGCCCAATTGGGCTCCGATGCGCCTCTCGGATGTCTCGACCGCGCCTTGGACCCAAGTTGCCGCTGACAAACAAAAGCACGAGGGAAGAGAAGGGGTACTGCGGAGAAAATGTGAAGGGGGGTATCCCAAAGCGACCCCCTCTCCCCCTCCGTCTGCCGCCCTGCTTCGTCTGTCACCTCTCTTGCGCGTTGCCGTCGGGCTTACTTCTGGATCGCTGGTCGGTTTCTGATGAATATCCTGCGTTCTGCCTTCGCGCTTGGTTTGCGCTGTCAGCTGGATTTGAACTTGCTGGCTCGTTCGATTGTAGTTGACTTGCATGTGTCTTCACCTAGCTTGCACCTTGCTTGCATATCGCACGCAGTCAGCTAAGTTGACTCTTGCATTGAGCAAGGTCCTGGCTTGAGGTTGCATGGCAGTTCGCTTGCATTCGGCCTGCTTGATTTGCTGCGCATACTTTGGCATACTGTTGCCATTAATCTGCCTTGGACGGTCACGGCACCTGCTTCTGGACTGCCTTGTACTGTTGCCGCATTGCTTGTTTGCGGGAGGAGGCCGAAGCAGTCGCATGCACGCCAGGTGAGTGCAGACACAGCACTGAAACAATCAGCGCGAAAGCGGTGCGGAAACGCAACATCTCCATGTTCTGAGTGCATCCCGGTCGGCCCGCTCCGATAGGCGCAGACTGCAGAGAAGGACGGCGAAGAGGATGAACGGGTGAAAAAGCAAGCACAAGGTAACTGCAAGCAAATGCCTCTGGCTTGCCTTTCGCTTGCATGCGTGAGATGTTGGTTCCAGGAACGGCACATAGCTTGCCTGTGAACACGGTCGCGCCAGTTTCGTTGTCGCCAGCCTGCGAGATGCTAAACCGAAGAGTGCAAGAGGATCACTTGGCCTCTTCCAGCCATGCCGAGGAGAAGCCAAGAGTGGTCCCAAATGGGAGGAGGGTATATCAAGGCATGCACCCTCAAACACTACGACACGCAGTGGCAAGCCGATCACTCCAGGCAAGCAGATTTCCTTCGGACTGAGTGTCAGCCTTTCTCCTGGAAGTCGATCTATCCGAGTAAACACCTGTACTTTCGTTGCCCATCCAGCAGTGAGGCTGGAACCATCTGAAGCGACATTCAAGTTCCTACATCATTATAGTCATACTTATCTGTGTCGTGTTCCTCCTGCTCCTGCTCCTGGGATGGTACGACTTATCCTTCAGGTGCCGCTGATACTGCTACCACTCCGCCCATACCACCATCCTCAACATCGTGATCATGACAATCTTCACCACCACCGCCATCCCCACCACCACCACCACCACCACCATCATCATCATCATCATCATCATCATCATCATCATCATCATCATCATCATCAGCATCATCATCATCATCATCCTCATCATCATCATCATCATCATCATCATCATCATCAGCAGCAGCAGCATCATCATCATCATCATCATCATCATCATCATCATCATCATCATCATCATCATCAAGATCAACAGCAGCATCATCATCAGCATCATCATGATGAGTATGATCATCATCATATTCCTCCTCCTCATCTTCATCCTCATCCTCATCACTATCATCAGCATCAACATCATGATCATGAGCAGGAGCATCATCAGCAGCATCATCATGAGCATCAGCATCATCATCAGCAGTATCATCATCATCATCATCATCATCATCATCATCATCATCATCATCATCATCATCATCATCATCAGCATCGTCATCGTCATCGTCATCGTCATCATCATCAGCAGTATCATCATCAGCATCATCATCATCAGCATCATCATCATCCTGATCACTAGTATCAGCATCATAACCCTCGTCAGATCGTCAGCTTCACCATCATCAGCATCATCCCCAGTATCATCATCACCATCATCATCACTATCAGTATCACCATCACCACACGCGTAATCCCACCAGCCCTTCAGGGCGTGAACGGTTTAGAGAGTTTCTTCTTCTAAACCCCTTCCTCCCCTTCCTCCCCTTCGGGGAGGAATTTACCCCTCCCCCATACCCCATTCCCCTGGACCTGGGCGGAGCATTTCGCGAGGTGTCAGAGGGTCTTTTTTGGCCTAGGCGAGAAAAGCCCGAATCATTGATTATACTAATAATATTTGGGCTACATGTTGGCCTCCTGGGGTGGGGGGGGGCTGACTTACTCTGGCTCCTCCTTTAACCTGTCTCATCCAAGATGGCCTCGAGACGGCCTCCAAGGCTACCCAGGGTGCCCCAAGACGGCCCTAAGGTGCCCTGGAGGCCCCAAGAGACCCCTAAGAGGCCCCAAGAGGCACCCGAAACGCCCATAAGAGGCCCCGGGACTGGCAAGAAATCCCCAAAACGATCCAAGAGGACTATAAGAAGCTCTCGGAAGAAATCCGAAGAGACTCCAAGAAGCATCCAAGAAACCTCTGGCCTTTCTGGTCGCCCTCCTCCGCCTTCTCGTCCTCCTTCTCCTCCTCCTCCTCCTCGTCCTCTTCCTCATCCGCCTATTCCACCTTCTTCCTCTTCCCTTCTCCCCCTCACACTCTTCCTCCTCCTGTTCCTCCTCCACCTCCTCCTCCTTCTCCTCCTCAATCCTCCCCGTCTTGGGGCATGACGTCTTACCCAGCCCATTATTACACTGCATGCTCCTCCACATAACTGGTCAAGGCAACTCGTCTGGACATCGTGTCTGGATGGGCTGGTGGGGAAACGCGAAGCGTCTAAAAAAAACACGAATCCTCATCATCACTATCATCACTATCAGCATCAACAGCAGTCGTCATCATTATAATAATTAGCATCTGCATCATCATCATCAACTTTATCATCAACATCATCATCAACATCAATATCAATATCATAATCTTCATCAAAAACATCATCATCCTCGTCATCGTCATCATCATCATCATCATCATCATCATCATAATCATCATCATCATCATCATCATCATCATCATCATCATCATCATCATCACCATCATCATCATCATCATCATCATAACCGTCATCATCATAATCATCATCATCAACATCATCATCATCATCATCATCATCATCATCATCAGCAGTATCAGCATCAGCATCAGCATCCTCATAACAATCATCATCATCGTGATCATCTGCACCATCACCATCACCATCATCATCAGCAGCATCATGATCATCATCAGCATCATCATCACCATCACCGTCATCACCACCAGCAGCATCATCAGCATCATCAGCATCGTCATCATCATCAGCAGCATCTTCATCATCAGCAGCACCATCATCATCATCATCACCATCATCATCATCAGCATCATCATCGTCATCGTCATCATCACCAGCATCACCAGCGTCATTATCAACATCATCATCAGCAGCATCAGCATCAGCATCAGCATCAGCATCGTCACCATCATCGTGATCGTCATCATCATCATCATCATCATCATCATCATCACCATCCATCATCCATCATCATCCATCATCACCCATCATCATCATTATCGTGATCGTCATCAGCAGCATCATCGAAATCAACATCTTCATCAGCAGCGTCAACATCATACTCGTCATGATCAGGATCCTGATCATCATCATGATCATCACCATCCCCATCCTCAGTATCCTCATCCTCATCCTCAACCTCATCCTCATCCTCATCCTCATCCTCATCCTCATCCTCATCCTCCTCATCATCATCATCATCATCCCCATCCCCATCATCAGTATCAGCATCATCAGCATCATCACCACCATCATCATCAGCATCATCATCATCAGCAGCATCATCATCATCGTGATCATCAACATCATAGTCACCACCATCATCCTCATCATCATCAGCATCGTCATCATCATCAGCATCAGCAGCAACATGATCATCGTCGTCGTCATCCTTATCACCACCACCATCAGCATCGCCACCACCACCACGCCGTGCGCCACGCACGGCGAGAGCAGGGAGCACGCGGCACCCCGAGGGTGCCCAGGGGCCGCTGCGGAGACCTGGCACGCGCCCGAGCGGGATCCACACGGGCAGGGCCCGGGCGGGATCGCATCGCAACATCGGATCGGACAGGAGAGGGATCGGATCGCCAACGACTCGTCCCGAACGGAGCCTGCCCAGAATCGCGGGCACGGCCGGCGGGTCGAGTCACGCCGGGTCGGATCGCAAGCGCTCCTGGCGGGCGGGGGCGAGGGGATCCGAGCCCCCGGCGTCCACAGCAACAGGAGACAATTGCTCGACGCGTAGAACCCCACATGTGCATCCCATTTTCTGGAGGGGGAGGAGGGGAAGGAGGAGGGGAGTCGGATGAGGAGGGGAGGAGGAGGAGGAGGAGGGGGAGGAGGAGGAGCAGGAGGAGGAGGGGAGTCGGATGAGGAGGGGGAGGAGGAGGAGGAGGGGGAGGAGGAGGAGGGGGATGGGAAGGTCAGCATGTGTGTGATGGACGGAGCCGGCGGCGTCTCAGTAATCACTCGGCGCGCAGATCCCCCTATGTGCATCTCATGTTCTGGCATCTCATGTTAATCCTCCACTCTTCCTTTCTCCCTGGCAAGCGTCCTCCTCCGTGGCGGCCTTCGCCCCTGCTCTTCCACTGCCGCCTTGTCTTATCCCCTTCCTTCTCTTCCTCCTTCCTCCTTTCTCCTTCCTCTCGCGGCTTCCTCCGTTCTCCTCTATCTTCTCCTCCTCCCTGACAGCTGTCTGTCTCCCCAGATCGAGGTGGCCACGATAACGCAGTCATCGTCGTCGGCGTGATCAGCATCGGCGCCGTCACTGGCCGTGCCATCACCGTTGTCATCACCGTCACCGGCGTCGCTACTATCATCATCGTGTCTACCGTTGTTGACGTTGCCAAGATTCCGCGCCAGTCCAAGTGACCGACTCGCACTGAAGTGCACGCTGGGAAGTGCCCAGCGGTTAGCGCCACCGCGGCCGCGTCGGTCGCGCCAAACCAGCTGGCCGCTGCGCGCGCGAGCATGCGCGGGCTAGCGCGGCCGCAGAGATGCACCAGCCAATGCCAAGCACTCGTCGAAATCGCCGCCGCATGTGTCTTGCAAAACAAGTTGCGGGTCGGCGGGTGGGATGATTGCGCGAGCAGTGGAGTTGACAACTGCGAGTTCCACAAGAGAATTGCACCACACAGATTGCACCACATAGACTCCACAACACAGATTGCACAACAGATATTGCTAGATAAACACTGGTAGGGGTCCAGGCTGGCTAACAGTGAATCCGCCACCGCTCCTCGGGGCACCGAATGGGCGTTTCCTCAGGCCCTTCGCCCAACCCCCTGAATCTCAGTCCTCAGTCCGGAAAGGTTTCTTTGGCGGCCCGGAGCCGAAATTGCCAAATCTCCCGGGACTTCCCGCGGTTGCCCTGGGCCCCGTCGCGTGGTGGCGCGTGATTTGTTTCGGCCCAAGAGGGCCCCAAGACGGGCTCAGAGGGCCCCAAGACGGGCTCAGAGGGCCCCAAGACGGGCTCAGAGGGCCCCAAGAGACCCCCAAGACGCAAGACGGTCCAAGAGGGCCCCGACTCGCCGAAAGATCGCCCCAAGACGCGCAAGATGGCCTCAAGGTGGCCCAAGAGGCCTCCAAGACGCCCCAAGAGGCCACGAAGAGGCCTCCCAAGAGGGCCCCAAGAGGCCAAAATCATTGATGTTCTGTGAGTTTTCGAAGGAAGGTCTTTGGCTTTATCACATGTTCTGCTTCCACACGCTCCCAGACGGCCCTCGAGGCCCCCAAGATCGCCCCAACACGGCCCAGGAGGCTTCCAAGAGGGCCCCAAGACGGCCCAAGAGGCCCCCAAGACGGCCCAGGAGGCCCCCAAAGACGGCTCCAAGAAGGGGCCCTGGATGCGGGGCCCGCGCGGACACTTCGAGCCCTCGACCCCGAGGGGCCCTCACGGGAGGCCCCCAGAACGCCCCCAAGAGGCCTCGGAGACGCCCGAAGAGGCCTCCCGGAGGCCCCAAGAGGCTCCCAAGAGGCCCCCCAGGAGAGGCCCCCAGGAGGCCTCCGAGAGGCCCCTGAGGGGCTCCCTGGAGACTCTGAGACCGCTCCCAGGAGGCCCCCGAGAGCGGCGCCCCGATGAGACCCCAAGAAGCACCCCTGAGAACCCCACAGCCCAAACACGGGGACGGGATGGGCCGAAGGCCAACCGATTTGAGCTGGGCCTGTCCCTCTAGAGGGAGACAATTCAAAAAAGTAAAAAACAATGTGGAGACTATTTGATTTACAATGTTTGGAGTAGGTTTCCACATGTTCTGACTAGTCTTGATTTTTCTTCCAAAATCCACCTGTAGGAGGACACGCCCGACCTAACAGTAGATAGCCACTTAATCCGCCGGCCCCCTTGCGGGGCCACCAGGCTGTAGGCCGGGAGTGTGCTGCTCCCTGTACCAGTTGCAGCTTCCAGTTTCCAATGTTACAATTCTGCTTCTTGCTGCTCATTGTTCCTTGTTGATGAACGCGCGAGGGGGGGGAGCCCAAACCAGCAGAACTACCACACCCTGGGAGGGTTCTCAGAATGTCTGAGGGGGGTAATGATTTACACCCCTCACGCAGATCCGCAGGGTCAGGGTCCAAAAACACAAGGGATTGGCCACATTTCTGAACTTCAGTGGCACCCCTCACGCAGACGGCAGGGTCAGGGTCAGGGGTTTGCAACATTTCTGAAATTCGGTGGCACCCCTCACGCAGATCGGCGGGTTCAGGGTCCAAAAACACATGGGATTTGCCACATGTCTCAAATTCGGTGGCACCCCTCACGCAAATCGGCGGGGTTAGGGTCCAAAAACACAAGTGATTTGCTACATTCCTGAAATTCGGTGACACCCCTCATGCAAATCGGCGGGGTCAGGGTCCAAAAACTGAAGGGATGTGTTACATTTCTGAAATTCGATGGCACCCCTCATGCAAATCGGTGGGGTCAGAGTCCAAAAACACAAGGGATGTGCCATATTTCTGAAATTCGGTGGCACCCACATTTCTGAAATTCGGTGGCACCCCTCACGCAGATCGGCGGGGTCAGGGTCGAAAAACAAACAGGTCCCGACACTGCTTCACGGCGGCGCCCAGATCTCATGATTTAGCTGTTGCATCTCCCATTATCCAAGACAAGGGGCCGGCGGCATGGGGCGAAGCCCTTACGGATAATTGTAAAGAGGAGCAGCCGAGAGGAAGCTTCACGCCGCCACGTCCATCATTGCGCCGAGCGTCCTGCTGCCTGCGCCCGCATCGTGCGCGCCCGGTGCTGCGAGCAAAACTGTGTGGAGCAAGATCAAAGGTAGCGGCGTTGATGGGCTTGTTTTCCTCCACCACCACCACCACCTTCATAATTTGGAGGGGGATGGGGGTCCTCCTCCTCCTCCTCCTCCTCCTCCTCCTCCTCCTCCTCCTCCTCCTCGTCCTCGTCCTCCACCTCCTTCCTCCCTCCAACTTACGGTGGTGGTGGTGGAAAATAGGCCCATCAGGCGTGCAGCTGCTGCACACCGGCATGCCCGCCACGGTCACTCGCTCGTCCGCAGCTTCGGGCTTCTCGGTCTCCCGAGCGATGCCGCGGGAGGGTGGGCCGCTGGGGGGGTTGCCGCTTCCTCGACGGAGTGGGCCCGCCGGGGCCCTGCGGGACCCCGGACATCCCTGGAGCTCTCGAGTACCAAACATCCGTGGCGAAGGACCCGCTCACATGCAGCTGTGAGCACCGCAGTTGTTTGGCGGCGCGCTCAAGGGCGCAGGGGTCAGGGAGAGGGGGGAACGCCTCTCAGGAGGAGGCTGCTTCTCAAAAGGTGCCGGCCTTACGTCTGCACATGAGACCCGCGCCTTCGAAGAACCAGGGTGCTTCTAAGGAGTCTTCTCCCCTCCCCCCATAACCCCCCTCTGCGCGTGGCAGATGCGCGCAGACCCTCTGAGGTGCTGGGAGGGCCCCTCTGGGAAGGCCCCCGTGAGACGAAGCCGGGGCGAGGACAACATCGAGCGAGGATGCAGTCGAGATCCTCCGCGCGCGTCGGCGCGCGCGAGGGGCTTGTCCGTTCGAGCCGTCCCCTCCGCCGCTCGTGAGCCGCCGTCTCTGCCGGCTCTTCGCCCTTCGGCCCCCCGCCACTCCCCCGCCCGTCTTCCTCGGCCCTCCCCCCCGCGGCGGGGACGAAGGGGCCCTGGGACGCACACATAAATACCCACAGATAGCAGGATCCCCCATCTTTTCCCGTGTTTTCTGGGTTTCTGTCTTCCCCCCACTTCCTATATTTTCTTATATTTTCCTGGGAATCGACGATTCATTGTGTCTGTGTGTGTTTTTCCCCTCCTGCGAGGACCCAATCGAGTGAGGAGCGCGTGGGTCGACTACAGCCGGACCCAGGCCCGAAGAAGACCATTTCAGAACACGAGGCCCTCCGCCGGCCAAACCGCAGAACGCTCGAGGGCACCCTCCCCCAGGATGCTCGAGAACATCCAACATACACGAAGAACATCAGGGCACCCTCCCCGAATCGACCTCGATCGTATCCCTCGGTCCGACTGTACGGAAGGTTCGTGCGGCGCCGGCGCACGAAAAGGTGTTTGACACCGCGCCGATCGTTCAACCTTGAATCGATTGCGGCCCCGATCGTTCAAGGTTGAATTCCGTCGGGTCGTGTGGGGTCACCGTGTCCCTCGGTGCTTCCGCGTCGTCCTGTCGTGCGGAGGTCAACCTTGAACTCCTTCGCCGGTATCGCCGGCGCGCCATCGCCGCGAGAACCTACTCGGCAGCCTCCACCGTCTCCGAGGGGCACTCCCGGGAGAGGGCGAGGAGGAGCGGGCGCAGGCGGAGCAGCAGGAGCGGCGGGAGCAGCGGGGCGGAGAGGGCCAGCCGAGGTGCGCCGGGGGTGGGGGTGGAGGAGCGGGCCGAGGCGGCAGCTGGCGCGAGAGAGCAAGGAGGGCGAGGAGCGAGGGAAAGAGAACGGTGGAGAGGTGGGCGACGATCAACACAAACGGGCCTTGCCAGAGGGCAGAACATCACCCCCCACGAGAAGCACCCCGACAGGCGAAGCCGCTCCGCAAGCGCACCCAAGGCAGGAACCGACCAGGGCAGGGCTGTCTCTAGTGAACGCCCAGGGCCGTGAAGCAAACGCCCCATTCTGTCGGGGCCTGGGTGGCTTTGCCTCCCTGGACTGACCTCGGTCCGGCTGCATCGCTGCCCCCTGGGAAGCCCTGGGCGGCGCGGGGCGACCCTGCACCGCTGCCCCCGGGCGGCGCTGCCCTGCACCGTTGCCCCTGCATCGGACCTCGGTCTCCCCTGGGCGGCGCTGCCCCTGGGCGGCGTTGCCCTGCACCGGACCCCGGCCCGACTGCCTCGTTGCACCCTGGGCGGCGCGGGGCGACCCTGCGCAGGCCGCGGCCAGCGGCGGGCCCGCGGGCGCGCCGCCCGGCGGCGCCGGGGCGCTGCCCGCCGCCGCCGCGGCCCAGGCGGGCCTGGCGCCCGTGGGCCGCGGCGGCTGCAGGAGGCCGCCCGCGGGCCTGCGGGGCGGCGGCGGCTCGGGGGCGGCACTGAGAGTCAGAGGAAGCCCAGCACTGGCTCAGCATCGTCGTCATCAGCATTAGCGTCATCACCATCACCATCAACATCATCCTCATCATCATCCTCATCATCATCATCATCATCATCATCATCATCATCATCAGCAGCAGCAGCATCATCATCAGCATCAGCAGCAACATCATCATCATCATCATCATCAGCATCAGCATCATCATCATCATCATCATCATCATCATCATCATCATCATCATCATCATCATCATCATCATCATCATCATCAGCATCATCATCATCATCATCATCATCATCATCATCATCATCATCCGCATCATCATCATCATCATCATCATCAGCATCATCATCATCATCAGCATCATCGTAATCATCATCATCGTCATCATCATCATGAACACCATCATCAACATCATCATCAGCATCATCAACATCATAAGCATCATCATCATCATCAGCATCATCATCATTATCATCAGCATAGTCATCGTCATCGTTACCATCATCATCAGCATCATCATCGTCATTATTAGCGTCATCACCATCACCATCATCATCAGCATCAGCATCAGCGACATCGTCATCATCATCATCCTTATCATTATCTTCGTCATCGTCATCGTTATCATCATCATCATCATCATCATTATCATCATTCTCATCATCATCCGCATCAGCATCATCATCATCATCATCATCATCATCATCATCATCATCATCATCCGCATCATCATCATCATCATCAGCATCATCATCGTCATCAGCATCATCGTAATCATCATCATCGTCATCATCATCATGAACACCATCATCAACATCATCATCATCAGCATCATCAACATCATAAGCATCATCATCATCAGCATCATCATCATTATCATCAGCATAGTCATCGTCATCGTTACCATCATCATCAGCATCAGCATCGTCATTATTAGCGTCATCACCATCACCATCATCATCAGCATCAGCATCAGCGACATCGTCATCATCATCCTTATCATTATCTTCGTCATCGTCATCGTTATCATCATCATCATCATTATCATCATCCTCATCATCATCACCATCACCATCACCATCACCATCATCATCATCATCATCATCATCATCATCATCAGCATCAGCATCAGCATCATCATCATCATCATTATCAGCATCATCGTCATCACCATCGTCGTCATCATCAGCAGCAGCATCACCATCATGACCATCAGCATCATCATCAGCATCATCATCAACATCATCATCATCAACATCATAAGCATCATCATCATCATCAGCATCATCATTATCATTATCATCAGCATCATCATCGTCATCGTCATCATCATCACCATCAGCATCAGCATCATCAGCATCGTCATCATCAGCGTGATCACCATCATCATCGTCATCATCATCAGCATCATGAACACAATCATCAACATCATCATCCTCATCATCATCAGCATCCTTATCATCATCAGCAACACCATCATCATCGAGATTATCATCAGCGTCGTCATCACCATCGTCATCATCATCATAATCATCATCATCGTCATCATCAGCGTCATCACCATCACCATCATCAGCATCAGCATCATCATCATCATCATCATCATCATCATTATCATCACCATCGTCATCGTCATCGTCATCGTCATCAGCATCATCATCATCGGTATCAGCACCATCATCACCATCATCACCAGCATCATCGTCATCACCAGCATCAGCGTCATCATCATCGTCATCGTCATCATCAGCATCATCAGCATCAGTATCAGCATCGTCGTCATCATCGTCATCATCATCATCGTCATCGCCATCGTCATCATGATCATCAGCGGCATCATCATCATCATCATCATCATCAGCATCATCAGCATCAGCATCATCATCGTCGTCATCGTCATCGTCGACGTCATCATCATCAGCATCAGTATCATCATCGTCATCATCAGCATCAGCATCTGCATTCTCATCGTCATCATCGCCATCATGGTCATGATCAGCAGCAACATCATCATCACCACAATCAGGATCCCCATTGTAATCCTTATCATCAGACTCATCATCATCACCATCACCGTTTATCGTAATCGTCATCGCCATCACTCCCATCATAATCAACAATGGCAGCAAAAACAGCATCGTCGTAGTCATGATCATCAACAACAACATCAACAGCAACCACACCATCTTCATCAAGCATCATGAGCGTCATCACCACCACCACCAGCATCATCATCATCAGCATCATCGTCAGCAGCAACAGCAATGAGCTCATAATCAGAAACACCCTCATCATCCTCATTATTCTCATCAGCAACAACAAGATCAACATCATCAAGGTCAGCACCAGCAGCATCCTATTCGTCAAACAGCATCTGCTGCATCAACATCATCAAACATCATCAACATCATCATTGAGGAAGCCCAGTACGGGCTCCAGCTGGAAGAGAGAAGGGATGTGGGCCTCCCTTGTCGCCTCGGCTGGAAGCGGCTCGAAAAACGGTCAGGCTCGACCCCGGGAGGGGTCTGGGGACAGGCGACGATGACTTTTTCACGAAGCCGAACACTTTTAGGTTGCATCTTCGGAAGATCTTGTTTGTCCCGTCGCGCCCCTATCCGCATCGAATCCTGGTCGAGTCGATGTCAGGCTCGTGGAATCCTCGTCGAATCCACGTCGAATCCATGCCAAATCCGCGTCGAGTCCACGTCGAGCCCGCGTGGGGCGCAAGAAAGGACACCAATTGGAGGAACAGACGAGGTCCCCCGAAGACGTAGTTTGCGACCCCCCTGCGATACATTAGCAAATTGACTCAAACTTCCACCAGCCGCGATGGTCTACGTGACGATGCCTTTGAGCAAGGGTATGCAACATTGTCGCCAATAGCAAAGGAATTTCAAAGGAGCCCCAGAGGAATCTCAAAAAGCCCTATTCGAAACTGCCGTACATCTCCCTCCACCAATCTCGAGTAGGATCCCCAGCTCTGCGCGCCTGACGAGGGAATCTCCTGGGATCCGTAGGAATCGTGTCGTCGGAGCCCGCCTCCTGCTCAACCTGCCCGTACAGAAGACCTTGATTCGCGGGCCTCTGCGGGGGACATCGCTTCCGCCCTGGCCTCGGTGCCAGAAGCGTTGCAACTTCCTCTGATGAGGGGGGGGAAGGGGAGGGGGAGGAGGAGGAGGAGGAGGAGGAGGAGGAGGAGGAGGAGGAGGAGGAGGAGGAGGAAGAGGAGGAGGAGGAGGAGGAGGAGGAGAGGGAGGATGAGGAGGAAGAGGAGGAGGAAGGAGGAGGAGGAGGAGGCGGACGAGGAGGAGGATGAGGAAAAAGGCGTTGCAAGTTTCCGAGGGCTTCATCGTCATAAACTAAATTCGAAACGGTCTTCAAGTGATGATGCTCAAAGATTGGCCGCGGCCGGCGGCCGCACGGCGTCGCGAGCCATGGCAACGGCGGCGACGACCGCGACGAGGGCGGCGAAGGCGGCGGCATAAGAGGGATAACCTCGGCGGCGACGATGAGGGCGAATAGCCCAGGGGCGGGCATTACACGTATTCGCCCGGGAGCCTTGTCGAAGACATAGATCATCGGCACCCCTGGATACATGTACTTCTCTCCCCTGGGCTATTCGCCCCAATGGTCGCCTCCGATAACCACGACGGGCATCGGCAGTTAGAGCCCTCCGCCCCAAGAGGCCCCCAGGAGGCTCAGGAGTTGCCAACAGGCCCCCAAGAGGTCCGAAGAGGCCCCCAGGGGGGCCCCCAAGAGGCGTTAAACCTGCCCCGCGGAAACCACCGAGAGCCCTACGAAGAGATCCCATTAAGCATCAATGAGGACTCTGACCCACATCCAAAACACGTTGGCGGGATGGGCCGAAGGCCACTAGACCTGGCCCGGCACAGAAACGGAAAGAGCGCATCAGAAACAGAAACCGAAATTACTCACACCACCGTTCGTACTGGGAGCCTTGGCGTTGAGAGCTTGTTACGTCACCCCGCGCTCTTGGGAGCCTTGGTGTTCAGAGACTGTCGCCTTGCCGCCCGTTCCTGAGCCTTGGCTGGGCCTTGGTGTCAGGAACTTGTTACGTCACCGCTCCCTGCTGGGAGCCTTGGTCTTATCAGCTTGTTTACGTCACCGTTCGCTCTGGGGAGCCTCGGTGTGAAGAGCTTTTTGCGTTACCGATCGCTCTTTATTTGGCGTCTCTGGGCCTTCTTGGGAGTCCTATTGCGGCCCGTTCGAGCCCCTTTGGGGGCCTCTTGAGAGCCTCTTGGGGGCCTCTTGGGGCTTGCTGGGTGGCTCTTGGAGCCTCCTGGGAGCGTCTTGGGGCGAGCGGCTAGACTTTCGGTTCGTGGTCCCTCTCTTGGAGCCGTCTTGGGGCCCTCTGGGGCCGTCTTGGTGCCCTCTTGGGCCGTTGTGGGGGCCTCTTGGGAGCCTCTTGGGCTGTCTTGGGGCGGTCTCGGGGGCCTCTTGGACCGTCTGTATCCCCGTGAAAGCCGAAAAGCAGTGCATGCTAAAAATGCACCTTTTCCCATAAGAAATTAATAATGTTGGCCTCCTGGTGGCCTCCTGGGACGCCTCTTGGGGGCCTATTGGGGCTTCTTGGGGGGCTCGTGGGGCCTCCTGAGAGCGTATTGGGGCGAAAGGCTAGATTTTTCGGTTCGTGGTCCCCCTCTTGGAGCCGTCTTGGGGCCCTCTGGGGCCGTCTTGGGCGCCTCTTGGGCCGTCTGGGGGCCTTCTTGGGCCGTTTGGGGGGCCTCTTGGGAACCTCTTGGGCCGTCTGGGGGCGGTCTTGGGGGCCCCTTGAGCCGTCGCCAACGCCGTGAAAGTCGAAAAGCCGCATCTGCTAAACAGTCACGTTTTCCGAAGGAAAATCAACGAGTTTGTCCTCTTGGGGCCCTCTTGGGGCGCCCCTTGGGCGCCTCTTGGGGGCCTCTTGGAGGCCTTTTTGGGCAGTCTTGGGCTGTCTTGGGCGGTCTTGGGCTCTTCTGGGGCGGACAAGGGGAGAAACCAGAAAAACATACGAACACCCGATGGAAAACTACCAAAAACGGCCATTAGACCACTGCACTCCCCCTTCCCCCCCCTGGACCTGGACCCCCCCCCTTAAGGGCTTCGCCCACACCAAAACGTCATCACTCGTACCTCGCTCTTTCCGTTACCTGCTTGGCATGGGGACCGAAAGCGCATTTACTTTCACAGCGCGAGATGTCGCTGGCTTGCCCGTTCTTTCTCTCTGTCTCCCCGTCTGGAGGCTCTCTTGGGGCATCTTGGTGGCATATTGGGCGCCCTCGAGGGCTATCTCGAAGCTGCAGGAGGCATCTTGAGGGGGAACCAGGGCGTGTTGGTATCTTGGGAATGCGTCAGAGCGTGATAAAACACGAATGAAGATTAGGATAGTACTGTTGATGATGATGATGACGACGACCTACTGTCTCCTGGGAGCATCTTGGGCGTCTCCCAGGCCCTCCGTGGAGCCTCTTGTGGCTCTAGTAGGCCCTCTTGAGGCCCTTCTGGGAGCCCCCCGGGCAGTCATGGCACAATCTCGGGGGGCTCTGGAGCTGTATCGGGCCGTTCTTGCCCGAAAAGGCGAGAAGCTGGGAAGCCTTCATAAACCTAAAGGCAGCAGTGGTTGATTCGTCCTTCAGCACTTCTGGTGGTCCTCTCGGGTGCCGCTTGGGGTGTCTTGGAGGCCTCTTGGGCTGTGCTGAGGCCATCTTGGGCTATCTTTGATCGCTCTTGGGTCGTCTTCGGTCCCGTCTGGGCCTCTCTCACGCCGTCTTGGAGGTTCCTTAAGCTGGCGAGGAGCTTATGCAGGTAAGGCGGGGCCAACGGCGCCCCCTGGGCGGCGAAAGCCCTACTCTCGTTTTTTTTGTCCCGCTTAGACCGCCCATCGGTGCTCGGGGGGGGGGTCTTGGGGAGACCTCTTGAGCCGTATTGAGGCCGTCGCGGGCTATCTGGATGACCCTTGGGCCGTCCTCGGGCCCGTCTGGGCCTCTCTACGCCGTCTTGGAGGCCGTTGAAGCCGTCTGCATACGTGCAGATGTTCGAACACGTCTTGGGGCCGTCTTGGAGGTATCTTGGGCCATCTTGGGGCGATCTTAGGGGCCTCTAGCCTCTTGGGTCGTCTTGGAGGCATCTTGGACCGTCTTGGAGGACGCTTGGCCTCTCATGGGCTGTCTTGAAGGTACCTCAAATTGACGAGGACTTTACGCGCTAACGCGAAGCCTACGCGGAGCTTACGCGGAGCTTACTTACGTTGCCGCCCGGTTCGGGCCCTGGTGTCAAGAACTGGTTACGTCACCGCTCTCTGTTGGGAACCTTGCTCTTATCAGCTTGTTTACGTCACTGCTCGCACTTGGGAGCCACGCTGTTCAGGGTCCGTTAACGGTCCGTTAACAGGGAAAAAATGCGTTCGTCACCCAATTTTCCCTGTTAAGTCCCTGTTAAGGGCTCCGTTAACAGGGAAAAGGGTGCCCGAGCGTCCGTCACCTGGTTTTCCCTGTTAAGCACCCGATTTCCCCTGTTAAGAGGGCTCCATTGACAAGGAAAAGGAATGGAATTTCCCTGTTAAGCACCCGATGTTCCCTGTTAAGAGCTCCATTAAGAAGGAAAAAATGTGCCCGAGCGAAAGAAATCCCTGTTAACGGTCCGTCTACAGGGAAATGAGCGGGCAAACAATTTCCCTGTTAACGGTCCGTTAACAGGGAAACGGGTGGGCCAACAAAAACACTATAGTTTCCCTGTTAAGGGCTCCGTTAACAGGAAGAGCAGGGAAAATAATGGCGGGCCATTAGATCCCGCAATGCAGAGGCCACCCCCTCACACTCCCCCTACGTAATTAATTCCTTCTGACTAACGGATCGCACGCTACGCGCGCTTTCCGTCATCCGCCGCCCCCTGTGCTTGTCACAGGGGTGCCCGGCGTGCTAGACGCTACCGTTTTTGGTTTTAGTTCTTTGTCCAAAAGAACCTCCCCTGGGGCTCCGGCCCAATCCGCCGGCCACCCGAAAGGCTCTTGGAGGAGGAGGAGGTGGAGGTGGAGGAGGGGGGGGAGGGGGAGAAGAGAGATGGAGGAGGAGGAAGGAGGAGGAGGAGGAGGAGGAGGGAGGACGGAGGAGAGGAGAGGCAGGAGGGAGGTAGGTGGGGGAGGGAGGAGGAGCCAGGAGGAGCAGACAGAGGATGGAAGGCGGCGGCCGGGTCGCCTGAGCCCTTCGCAGAAACCCTCCAGGGGGGGGGGGCATCAAAAGCACCAACGTCGGAGGGCCGGCGGACTGCGGCCCCGGGTTGGCCGCGGGCTTCCTGGCGGCGGCGGGCGGGGCCGTGGCCGCCGCTCGGCCGTCCTCCGCGCGCGGGTCTCTCCGCCGAGCGCGCGCGCCCGCGGGCCGGGGCGCTCGCCCTCGGCGGGGGGCCCCGCGGGTGGCCGCTTCGGGGGGGGGGGGGGACAGTACAGCGGGGGCGATCGAGGGCGCCCCCCCTCCTCCACGGCCCCGTCGTGGGGTCCACAAGGGGGGGGGGCGGTGATCGAGGGCGAGCGAGGGTGGTCAGGGGTGGTCGTTCGGGAGGGGTCGGCAAAGCCGTGGTCGTTCGGGGGGTCCACACAGCAGGAATGGCCCCGCGGGTGCCCCTTTCGTCCGCCCCCCCCCCCCCCCCCCCCCATTGGGACCCGTTCCCCCCTGTCCGACCGCCCGAGGCTTGCCAGGACTACCAGGCGCGCTATACAAGAGACCTTGCACAGGAAACCCAACCCTTAGACCCCAGGACGTCCGTGGGAACGTCACGCTCTCCATCGCAAAACCATCGCCACCCAAGAAACCCATGGCACCCTGGAGGCAAGCAGGGTGTTTGGGAGCGTGAGTGCCCTCTGTAGGCTTAAATGGTGCCGACTTTAAGGATGAGGCTGTCATCAAGAATGTGGCAGGTCGTTCGCCACCGTACCCCGAGGCGCTAACAATGAGTTCTAGCAATTCTCCTGGACGGGAGCCAACATCCCTAACGTCACGGGTAAGCTCCGAACCTGTACCTTCCGACGTGGAATATGAAGGAGGAGGAGGAGGAGGAGGAGGAGGCGTGGGTTGATGCCAAGGAGTGCGAGAGGGGGGGAGGTGAGAAGACGTGCAGGCGATGGAGAGGAAGAGGGGAGAGGGACAGGACGGTAGGATGAATGGGGGGGAGATAAAGAGAGGGGAGGGAACAGGCAGGAGGGTGGGAAACAGGGAGAGGGGAGGCGGGCAGGGTGAAGTGGAGGAAGCCGAATGTTCCTTCTCTCGTCCCCCTCCGAACCAAGAAAACAAACTGAAACGGCGCTGGCCCCGCATCTGGTGCACGGCAGCGGCGGCAAAACGGCTGGGAGCGGTGGTGGCCGGGGCGCGCACCCAGCGAGCGGCGACACCGTTCCGAGCGGGTGAGGGTACCTTGGGCCAGGCAAAGGGTAGATCGTCGTCGAAATCATCATCACCATCATAATCGTCATCATAATCAACATCATCATCATCATCATCGTCATCGTCATCGTCATCATCGTCATCGTCATCATCATCATCATCATCATCATCATCATCATCATCACCATCATCACCATCATCATCATCATCATCATCATCATCATCAGCAGCAGCAGCATCACCATCACCACCACCACCACCACCACCATCATCATCGTCATCATCATCACCGCAGGCATCATCACCATCATCATCATCATCATCATCATCATCATCAGCATCATCATCATCATCATATTCACCATCGTCAGTATATCATCGTCCTCATCATCATAATCGCCATATGCTTCATCATCAGCAGCAATATCATCATGATCGTCGTCATCATCACCACCATCATCATCAGCATCAGCATCATCATCAGCATCGACATCAGCAACATCAGCATCATCATCAACAGCAATATCGTCATCACCCGTCTGATAATATCATCTGAGATGTCATCATCATCGTCATCGTCATCATCACAATCAGCATCAACAACATCGTCATCCGCATCATCAGCAACATCATCATCTGTATGTTCAGCAGCATCATCATCAGTGTCATTAGAATCAGCATCAGCAACACAATCGTCATCATCACCAGTAAGCATCATCAATACGATCAGCATGAACACCATCTTCATCATCATCATCATCAGCATCATCATCATCATCATCGCCGACATCGTCATCGCCGTTATCATCATCGTCGTGTTCCTCATCCTCCTCATCATCAACATCATCCTCAACATCATAATTATCATTATCAGCATCAGCATCATCGTCATCATCATCATAATCATCATCATCATCCCCGTCGTCGTCGTCATCGTCATCATCATCGTCACAGCCATCATCACGATTAGAATCATAATCATCATCAGCAGCATCATCACCATACTATTCATCATCATCAGCATCATCATCACCATCTGCGTCATCATACTCGTCATCATCGCCACCACTTTCATCGCCACTACAAGCATCGTCGTTATTAGCAGCATCAAGGTTATAATTAATATTCTCATCATCCCCATTATCCTCATCACCAACCTCAATCTCAGCGCCAGCCGCTGCATCAGCATCAGCACCGCACACATCACCATCATCATCACCACCACCACCACAACCACCACCACCGCCACCATCATCACCACCAGCACCACCATCATGATACATCGCCTTGAGGGCGCCGCCCGACGAAGCAGCCTGGCGTGACGGCGGCCCGGCAGGGACATCCGCAGGTCCACGCGCCACTAGGCAGGCAGGCACCCGTCGCTCCGCGAGCCCTGGCGCTCCGGCCGGAGAGCCACGGGGCCCCTCGGGGCGGAGCGGAGCACCCTCTGTCCGGGCTGACCCCAACCCCTGCGCTCCGCCCCCGCGGCCGCGCGGGCCCTGCTCCTGGGCCGCGACCCCGGGGCTACGGGGCGCGTTTGTTCGCGGATGCCCCGCCATCCTGGGTGCGGCAACGATCAAGACCCGCCAACGGAAGGCGAGGCCCGCGCGACGCACGACGCCCTCGGCCACGGGCGACGGCCGCGGAGTGCTCGTCGCGCGGGGTGCTCGCCGCGACGGCCGCGCTGCCCCCCAAGTGATTCGAGGAAGTCTCTGCTTGCGCGTTCCTCGGCCTGAACTGGTTTCTGCCACAGCAGCCCCGCGCGGAACGTAGCGGTACGACCGCGTATCAGAGAGATCGCGGCCCGGCGTCCAGAAGGCGAGGCCGCGGATACGGAGATGCTCGCCGCTAATGACCGCTTGCAGGTCGCTGCACCAGCCCGCGCGATGGCAGAGCTCCGCGTGAAGACGCTGCAAATCGGCCCCACCTCTGCCGCGTGGGGTCTTCACCACCTGGAACAAATTATTCAAATGATCGAGACTCATAACGTCTCGGATCACCAACCGACCCACCATCGCTGTGACGAACAACGCCCGAGAGTTCGCAAAGCCTGAGGAAAGGGTGTTTTCCCGCAAGCGTGACGCGAAACACGGAGCTGACAGCCCCCGGGCCCTCAGCTGCCCCCAGCAACACACACACTGTAAGACATCAAGGACACCTCAAACTGGGTGCTCTCCGCGCTCTGCGCGTGACGCTTTATCCCTGAATCCCCGAGGCCTCCGGGTCCTGGTCTGGCCATTGCTCGGACGTCCATTCCCTGTGCTGTTTTCGGTTTCGTGCGTGGCCCTTTTCGCCAAATGATCAATAAAATAAAAGAAGAAAATTAAAATAAGAAATTAAAAACAATAAAGATTAAAATTACAAAAAGTAGGATGCCTCCTCGCAGCCCAAGCAACGCCGAAGGATAGATGCACACGTCCGCGCGAAATGCCAATCATGCGTTTCGCTCCCCAAAGTCTCCCACAATCCGCGCCGGGGCGACCACCGGGCTCCGCCGCGAAGGCCACGGGCGCTGACCCCGGGAACCCAACATCCGCCCGCAACCTCAAGCTCCAAAACCAAAAAAATACATATCAAAAACCCATAAAAAAGCCAAAAACCATAAAACCAAAGAAAAAAACCAAAATAACCAAGCCAAACCAAAAAAATACCCAATACCAACCACAAAAAGCATAACATAAAATAAGGGCCTCTGTGGCGTTCGGTGAGGGCATGGGATATGTATCAGGGGGCGTGAGACCTGGGTACAGTGGACTCGGAGATCCCCGACGAGGTCGTCCAAAAAATGACGAGGCCGAGCCTGCATTTTGACGAGGCCTCCCGCTGCAGACATCCCACGAAACTCCTCCTCGTCAAAATCCGAGGCGCGGTCGTCAAAAAACGATGGCGAACCCGAGTCCCGGCAACCCCGGGTCTTACGCTCCCCC
>CAUYUJ010009332.1:0-34914 GCA_963575745.1 Prorocentrum cordatum
TAGTAGTAGTAGTAGCAGTAGCAGTAGCAGTAGCAGTAGCAGTAGCAGTAGCAGTAGCAGTAGCAGTAGTCGTCGTCGTCGTCGTCGTCGTCGTCGTCGTCGTAGTAGTAGTAGTAGTAGTAGTAGTAGTAGTAGTAGTAGTAGTAGTAGTAGTAGTAGTAGTAGTAGTAGTAGTAATGCGAACTACAAAACTAAGAATAATACTATTGACAATACTAAGAATAATGCGACGACTAAGAATAGGAATACTGATATTTAGTTTAAAAATAACGAGAAGCATAATATGCAGAAGCGCGATTATCGGTATAAGCAGAAACTGTCGGATGTCCGTGCGGATGTTTCGGATCTGCGCTGGGCCGCCGCTGGCGGCGCCTATGGCTTTGCCCCTGGCGCGCTCCGCGCGCATGGGTGTGAGTGGGGGAGGAATCCATCGCCGATCCAAGACTTCTGCGCAGACTTTCGAGTGTTTGTGTGTTGTGCCTTTCCTCTTAACTAGGACGTCGTGGGGCGCTTCTTCGAGTTCCTCGAGCAGCTGGTGGGGTGTGAGCGCGCCTCCTACCGTACCCTGGCGGTGGAGGCGTCGTCACTCCTCATCCTCCGTCCTCCTCTGTCCTTCTCCTCCTCCTCTCCTCCTCTTGCTGCTGCTGCTGCTCCTCCTCCTCCTCCTTCTCCTCCTCCTCCCCCTGACCCGCTGACCCACTGATGGGCGATAGTGCCATCCTGAAGTAGCCAGATTCCACCCCCAGGGCCCGTCGGGCCTGATGGGGTGTGTGACAAGACTGGCGAACCACAGGCGGCCTTTCTGGTCGAGGCCATGGCGCCAGCGGGGCGGGGGGGCAGACGAAGACAGGGAGGCGAGGGACCGAGAGGGGTGGGAGGGCCAAAGGGGCCCGAGCCGAAGCGCGAAGGAGGAAGGCGGCGAGAGAAGGAAAATAAGGCCCCCCCCCGCCCCAAACACAGAAAAGCCGACGTCCCCCCCCAGAAGAACAAAGGGTGAGGGGGGAAGAGGGGGGCCGAGGGGGGGAAGAGCAAGGGGGGGGTACCTGGAGTGGGCCTTTTCCGTGCGCGGCGGGGTTCCCTCCGTGCAGGGGGGGGAGGGGGGGGCGCAAGTGTCCTCCTCCTCACCCGCTCTCTCTCTCTCGCTCTCTCTCTCTCCGTGCCGTTGGCGGCCCGTCCCTGTCCATCATCGACGACTGGCAGCGCAGTGCTGGACCGCCCCGCCGCCCCGCCCATACGGCGGTGCGCAGGCGGGGCCCAGGGGGGCGCGGCAGCCTGGGCCTCGCCAGGTTGCGCCGCACGAGGTCTCGGCGGGCGTCGCCGGAGGTGCGCCTCGACGCAGCTGCTGCTGCTGCTGCTGCTGCTGCTGCTGCTGCTGCTGCTGCTGCCTGCTGCCTGCTGCCTGCTGCCTGCTGCCTGCTGCCTGCTGCCTGCTGCCTGCTGCCTGCTGCTTGCTGCCTGCTGCCTGCTGCTTGCTGCTTGCTGCTTGCTGCGTGCTGCGTGCTGCCTGCTGCCTGCTGCCTGCTGCCTGCTGCTTGCTGCCTGCTGCCTGCTGCGACGCGTCAGCTATGGTGCAGGGTAGCGGCACGCGGGTGTCTTCCCGTGCGCACGCGGACGCGGCGTGCTTCGAGGCCAAGAGGGTTGAGTCGGCGCCCCTGGCCTGGGTGAGAGCCGGGCCTGGGGCGTCGGGCGCTCGCCCTGTCGGCAAAGTGGCCTGGCGGTTGGAGGCGGACATGAGGCAGAGTCAGTAGGACATGTCTATACACATATATATATATATATATATATGTATGTATGTATACATACATGAAAATTATACTCGTATATATATATATATATATACATAGCGAGCCAGATGAGGTGGACAAACAGAGTGATCTGAAGAGGGCCCCCCCCGCATGGCTGGGTGGCTGGTGAAGAGAACTGCTGCTCTCACTGACCCAAGCCTCCGGCCGATGTTTATAGGAGTTGCGGCTCACCACCTGCGGCACTCCTTATCCCACGTTTCCGGCTGTTGTTTACATAAGTGGCGGCTCACCACCTGTGACCAGATCGCGAGTGGCCGTGTCAGGTGGCGCCGTTCAGGGCGTCGAGTAGGGCGCTCGAGATGCGCCGCTTGACTTGGCACGTGGTGCCAGCCGCACTCGCGGCGGAGGGCTGCATCGCCCTGCAGCATGGAGGCCGCGGCACGTGTCGCAGGAGCCCCTCGTCGTGGCTGCCGCCTGGCGCAGCGGGTGCTCCTGCCGTCGGCAAGCTCCCGCAGTGGTCCACCTCGTCCGCCTGGGGGGCCCGTGGCTGGCCGCCCGGAGGACGCCCAGAGACCGCCCCGTGATGGCTGGCGGGGGCCTCTGCGCGCGTCGGTCGGCGTCGTCCTTCCCCTGCGCGCGGGGAGCTGCCGCGCCGCCTCGAGCGCGCCCCCCCCCCCCCCCCCGCGGCGCGTGCCCTTTTGGCGCCTCGCTCCCGGATGGAGCCGCGGTCGCCCTGCCCACCTGCAGCGCCCACGGCGGGAGCGGCGGGCCCCGTCGCGGCCGCCCTCCCTCGCGGGCGCCGCTCTCGTCGGTTGCGTTTCGGGTCGCTCTCCCCGTGGGTCCTCGGGCCGCCCGGGGCCAGCGCCCCGGGAGCGCCCCGGGCCCCCCCCCTCCCTCTGCGGAGGTGCCCACGGTTGGCGCCGCTGCGGCGGCACCTCGTGGCTCTTCTGGCCGCCCAATGTCCTGCTGCCTGTGGCCCGGGTGGGCGCCGCCCTCGGATCGCGAAAGCGCGCTCGTCGGCGTCGCCTCTGGGCAGGCATTATGACCACGGGGAGGCTGTCGAGATCGCCCCCTGGGGCGACTTCTGCAGCGTGCCGGTGGAGGGTCGGCCCCCTCCTCTGCTCGTCCCCACGAGTCGTGCCGTCGTGGCCGCGCGCGGCGCTGCCGCCAGGGCCACCGCGGCAAGGCGGGTGGCCGTGCTCTGAAGATCCACGATCTCGCCAGTGAGCCGCGTCACGGCCAGGATGGAGGCTGGTGCTTCCCTGCGCAAGGCTGGGCCTCTTCGCTCCGCGCCCAGCCGGGGCGGCGAGTGGGTCTTGCCCTCGTCGCAGCGGGGCTGTGGCTCCAGCCGGAGGTCTGCGCGTCCCCACAGCCGTGCTGGTGGTGGCCGCAGACGTTCCCTCGGTACCCGTTGCGCTCCCGGTCGCCGCAGAACCGGCGTTTTCGAACAACAACGCCCAAGTACAGCGACTCGAGGATGGCGCAAGAGCGCCCCCCGCGCCCCCAAACTTCGATGTTCATCCAAGGGGGCAGGCCGCGGTTTTGGAAACGTGGGCGTTTTTTGTTCGAAGCGACTCGCTCCCCTGGCTGTAGCTCCCTTGCTTGTGCAAGCTGCGGTCGCCGCGGTTGTAGAAGCCGCGGCTCCAGCCGCGGCTCCCCTGGTTGTAGCGGTGCTCGTAGGCGCTGTGCGGGTCCGGGACGGCGTCCGTGACGACGGCGACGTCCTGGGCTGCTGGAGGGTACCCCTTCCGAGCAGCGTGCGCCGATCAGCGCGCGCATCGGCCAGTCCAGCGTAGTGGTCTCCGCGATGTGTGGGTAGTCTCGGCGTTTCGCCGGCAGCCGAGCCGCTGCTGAGCCCAAGCCCGGCAGGGCCAGTGTCCTCGTAGCTTTTGGCAGATGCAAAAGGGCCGGCGGCGGCGGGGGCAGTGGGGCTCTGGCGGCCCCCGCTGCGCCCCCGCAGCCGCCGCCAGGAAGCCGCAGAGTTCTTCGCGGGCTCCCGACGGCCACCGCCTGGTGCCGCGCTTAGCCCGTCGCCTGCTGCGGGGCCCTCGACCCCTGTGTCGACGGGGCCGGGCGGGGGGGGTCCGCGCCCCCGAGGCGGGCAACGGCTTGAGCCAAAATGGCTACGAACTCCTCTTCCTCCTCCTCCTCCTCCTCCTCCTCCTCCTCCTCCCTCCTCCTCCTCCTCCTCCTCCCTCCCTCCCTCCCTCCCTCCCCTCCCTCCCTCCCTCCCTCCCTTCCCTCCCTCCTCCCTCCTCCCTCCTCCCTCCTCCTCCCTCCTCTCCCCCCCTCCTCCCTCCTCCTCCCTCATCCCTCCTTCCCTTTTCATCCCTCCTCCCTCCTCCCTCCTCCCTCCTCCCTCCTCCTCCTCCTCCTCCTCCCTCCTCCCGTCCTCCTCCCTCCTCCGTCCTCCCTCCTCCCTTTTCATCCTCCTCCTCCTCCCTCCTCCTCCCTCCACCCTCTTCCTCCCTTTTCATCCCTCCTCCTACCGCGCCCTGGCGGTGGAGGTCTCGTCCCTGATGCTCGAGCGGGGCTCGGCGCTCGTGGCCGGCAACGCCCAGGAGCGCGCCGAGCTCGACGGGTGGCTACTGGGCCTTCTGGTGCCCACGTGATGGGCCGACTTTTTACCACCGCTGCCATAGGTAGAGGGAGGAGGAGGAGGAGAGGAGGAGGAGGAGGAGGAGGAGGAGGAGGAGGAGGCGCAGGCGGAGGAGGAGGAGGAGGAGGCGGAGGAGGAGGAGGGGAGGAGGGAGGAGGAGGAGGAGGAGAGAGGAGGAGAGGAGGAGGAGGAGGAGGGGGAGGGGGGAGGGGGAGGGGGAGGGGAGGCGGAGGCGGAGGCGGAGGCGGAGGCGGAGGCGGAGGAGGAGGAGGCGGAGGCGGAGGAGGAGGAGGAGGAGGAGGAGGAAGAGGAGGAGGCGGAGGAGGAGGAGGAGGAGGGGGAGGGGAGGGGGGGAGGGGGAGGGGGAGGGGGAGGCGGAGGCGGAGGCGGAGGCGGAGGCGGAGGCGGAGGAGAAGGAGGAGGAGGAGGAGGAGGAGGAGGAGGACGCGGAGGACCCCCCCATCCTGCCTTGTGCCCCGTCCTACCCATGGGTAGCGGTGGTGGAAAAATTGCCCATCCTCACGCGCGGCGACGATGTTCGTGCCCTCGCCCTCGCGGCCTGGATTCTGGAGCGCCACCCCGCAGATGCCCTCAGGATCTTGACGTGGCAAGCTTTTTACAACGGGCGTGCTCGCCAGCCCTCAGGCCCCGGGGGACCCCCGCAGGGCGATCTGGCTCCGAGGACATTGACGCAGCGGAAGCTGTGCTCGGGGGCTCCGGCCGTGACCTTTCCCGATGCTGCGGTGCTTCGGATCCCGCGGCTACGGCAGGCTCACGTCGTGTCGACCGGCGGCGACCCCAGCGCGGGCGTTTCAGGTTGAACGCCGCTACTGGCCCAGAATCTGCCCATCCTTGAACGAGCTGGCCTTCTTGAGAGGGCCGATCGTTCCAGTTTGGACGCTCCCCGCGGTGTCAGGCACCAACGCCGGGGTCGACACGACGCAAGCCTGCCGTACGCGGTCGCACGGATGCCGGCGTTCCGCGCGGCGCCTCCGCGAAGGAGCGCCCCGGATCCGCAGGGCCTCGCGGCCCAGATGCCCGGGCCGCGAGGCCGCGGCTATACGGCTCTGAGCTCCGCCCCCCCCGCGAGGTGCGGCACTGCGCCGACGCGGCCCCGGGCGTCCGCTGCAGGGCGCTGGGGGGCGTCGCCGCGGCGCTGGAGGTGCCCCGAGAGCGGGCGGCGGCGAGATCGATACCCGGACCCCCGACGTCACGATTTTTTCATTTGCGGTCGACCCCTGGAGGTCTCGACCCATTCCGCTGGACCGTTTTTTTTTTATCCGGAGTCGTTTTTTGGCGGTCCCGCGGCCTGGCGAGGACCCCATAGAGGCCGACAATTGCGAAACATCGCCGTCCTCCGGGCGAAGAGAGCTATGCACATGCACCGATCCTGGCAAGGCCCATCCTTGACCCAGGATCGGTGCATGTGCCTTCCTGGCCAAGGCAGGAGGGCGCATGCACCGATCCTGGCCTCAGGGTGGGCCTGGCCAGAATCGGTGTATGTGCATAGTTCTCTTTCCTCTAGTCCAGATTTTTTCAGTACGTTGGATCTCTGGGTGCCGACCCCTGGAGGCCGAAAATTGCGAAAAAATCCGAAATTGCGTCGAAAATTCCGAAATTCAGAAACAAAAGGCCGAAAATTCCGAAATTGCGTCGACCCCTGGAGGCCGAAAATTGCGAAAAATCGCCGTCCTGATTTTTTCAGTACGTGGGATCTCTGGGCGCCCGGGCGTGCTCGCGTCGTTTATAAAGCATGCCGGGGCGGAGGCGTTTTTCCTCGTGTTCTCGGCCTCATGGAGGCTCTCTCGATCGGGCCTCGGGGCCGTCCAAACTCAGGAGAGGGGCCCAAAGACACACAGACACAAGGAATCGTCGATCCCCAGGCGAAGATGGGAAAATAGGGGAAGTGGGGGGGGAGACGAAAGCCCAGAAAATCCGAGAAAATATGGGGAATCGTTTTTAAATGTGTGTGTGAATTTGTTTGTGTGGCCCAGGGCCCCTTCGAAAAAACGACTGAAGACGAAAAACCGGTCCCGGGGAAAGGGTCGGGACTTCCAGGGACGCTGTCCGGATAAAATCAGGACGTCGCGTGTCTGGGTACATGTCCATTACTCCCTGGCCAGGCCCAGCAGCTGTGCATACACCCTCCTGGCCAAGCCAGGAGGACGCGGCGTATACACCGCTGCTGGGCTCAGGAGGGGCGTGGCCAGGGATCAGCGCATATGAACCCAGACATGCGACGTCCTGCCTTTTTCAGGACGGCGGCCCCCGAAGTCCCTACCCGTTCCCCAGGACCGTTTTTTCGTCCTGAGTCGTTTTTTGACGGCCCCGAGGCTCGGCGAGGGCCCCCAGGGGTTCAAAACAGCGACGAACCTTCGTCCTGATTTTTGTACGACGCGATCATGTCTGGGTACACATCTCGTCGCCCTATGAGATCCCAGCGCTGCAACGTCTTTTGTACACCGGGCGTCGTTGCCCGGCTTTTCGGAGGAGGGAAAGGTGCCCATGCCGCTACCCCTCCCTCGTTTCCCCCTTTTGGTGGGGCCTCTGGGAGGCCCTCGTCGCCGCCGCTGGCTGCGCTTCGAAGTCCTGGTCAGAACGCACCCCGGGAGAAGTCTGGGGAGCAGCGGTATCCGTAACTTGTGGTTTCCGCAGTTTCGGGCCTCTGGACCATTACAGGCCCCTCCGGTTTGAAAGCAAGCTTGAATAACAAGCGGGCTGTATGGGGCGGGGCTAGGACGAAGATGTTGAATCGTTCCAGAGCGTTACGTAACGCTTTCTGGGCGTTCTGGAACGCTCTGGAACGGCCCTGGCGCCCGACTCCGCCGATTCTCGGATAGATCCATGACGTATCCTCACGCAGGCGTTGCAATGTTTTCGCCCTGGAGGTTTCTTTACCAGGTTTCAGATCTGCCCTGACTTCGGATTCGTAGTATTTTGGATGGTTTTCATATTTGAAGCTGTTTCGGGAATGCACCCCGCACGATGCGAAACGGTAGGGCGGATACTTCCGCCGCGGAGAATTAGGTGCGGACATGCCGCAGAGGCATGGCGGCAACAGCGACGGCAAAGAAGGGCGGAAATGGACTTCAAAAGAGCTTGGACTGAGGCTGACATTTCCGCCCTGCTTGCGAAATCGCCAAAAATCAAGGGCAGAAAAAAAACGCCCCTACCCTGGTTTACGAGGCGCTGTGCGCTGAAACTCCTGTGGGCTGACAGGGTAAACCCTGCGTCATGTGCCGCGTCCTGGCGGCTCCAGGCTTTGGGGGTTCCCAGGAGGAGGTTTACAGACCGCGCACTTGGTAACCCAGGGTAGGGTCGCTGTTTCATCCCTCAACAAAAAAAGACAGCGGATCCGAAATCAGGGCAGGAGGGGTCGATTTGGTGGCCCCAGACATCCGCCGACGTGGCTTCGTCCGCCCCCCCGCGGCCCCAGAGCCCCAGAGCCCCTGACCACTCCTCCTCCTCCTCCTCCTCCTCCTCCTCCTCCTCCTCCTCCTCCTCTCCTCCTCCTCCTCCTCCTCCTCCCTCCTCCTCCTCATCCTCCTCCTCCTCTCCTCCTCCTCTCCTCCCTCCTCCTCCTCCTCCTCCCCTCCTCTCTCCCCCTCCTTCCCCCTCCTCCTCCTCCTCCTCCTCCTCCTCCTCCTCCTCCTCCTCCTCCTCCTGCTCCTCCTCCTCCCCCTGGGGGGTGGTTCCCCCTCCGGATCCGTTCTCGACGGCTCTCGTGCCCGAGGGCGGGCCCCCGGAGGGCGAAACGCCGAGGAGCCACGCCGGGACGGAACAGCAGTCGTACGGTAGGTTTGCGTCGTGTCGACCAGCGGCGACCCCAGACCCCCTCGAGTAATGAAAAAATCACGACGGGAGGTTTTTCGCTATTTTCGGCCTCCGGGGGCCCTCACCGGGCCTCGGGAGCGTCAAAAGACGACTCGGGATGCAGAGCCGGTCATGGGGGAAGGGTCCAGACCTCTGGGGGTCGACGTAGTGAAAAATCATTACGTCGGGGGTCTGGGACCCCAGCGCGGGCGTTCAAGGTTGAACGCCGCCAGCGACCCAGAATCGGTCGATGTGGAACGTTCGGGCGTTGCGGCAGCGGCCGATCGTTCAAGGTTGAACGATCCAGCGCGGTGTCAGAAACCAACGCTGGGGTCGGCACGACACGAACCTGCCGTAGCGTCGGATCTAGGTTTAAGGCGGGCCTGTCCCCCTACGGGGGGATTGTCGACGAAAGAAATCCGCCCAAAATGGTCCAAAGATGATCCAAAAACAGTCTGGGGCCTATTTTTGCGTATTGTTTACCTTTTTGGGGGGGCTTTTTTTTGGTTATGTTTTAGTTTTCGTCGAAAATCCCCCTGTAGGGGGACAAGCCCGACCTAAATCTAAGTCTCGAGCATGCTTCGAGGAGGCCTTTTGTTTTGTTTTGCTTCGCCACGGCGCGTCTCCCCCAGGCCCCCGACGTCGCGATTCTTGTCACAGCGTCGACCGCCAGAGGTCTGGACCCCTTCCCCCGGGGACGAGCTCTTCATCCCGAGTCGTTTTTTGCCGGTCCCGAGGCCCAGTCCCAGACCCCCTCGAGTAATGAAAAAATCATGACGGGAGGTTTTTCGCAATTTTCGGCCTCCGGGGGCCCTCACCGGGCCTCGGGAGCGTCAAAAAACGACTCAGGATGCAAAGCCGGTCATGGGGACAGGGTCCAGACCTCTGGGGGTCGACGTAATGAAAAAATCATGACGTCGGGGGTCTGGGGTGAGGGCCCCTTGAGGCCGAAAGTGGCGAAATCGCGATTTTGTTCACAGCGCGAGGGGGTCCGGGCCTCGAGGTGCTGCCGGCGTACCCGGAGGGCCTCGGGGTACTGCGGGCCAGCCTGGCCCCCCCGGCCCGGGCCGGGCGCCTCGACCTGCCGGGCCTCTTCCGCGCCGCCGCGACGGACGAGAAGGCTGCAGAGGAGGGAGAGATACCCAGACAGGATCCCAGACCCCCTCGAGTAATGAAAAGATCATGACGGGAGGTTTTTCCTGATTTTCGGCCTCCAGGGGTCCTCACCGGGCCTCGGGAGCGTCAAAAAACGACTCAGGATGCAGAGCCGGTCATGGGGAAAGGGTCCAGACCTCTGGGGGTCGACGTAATGAAAAAATCATTACGTCGGGGGTCTGGGATCGCGATCGCGGCGTAAACAAATCGGGGCCTCGGAGATCCTGGCGTTGCCATTGTGTCACGCCGGTGTGTCTTTTCATCTGGTCGCACGATTTGCATATCAAAGCAACAAAAAAAATAGACTCGCGTTTCGCGCGCTCCGACTCAGATGCGCCGCGGCTTCGCCACAGCAGGCGCGCACCCCAGACCCCCGACGTCATGAATTTTTCATGACGTCGACCCCCAGAGGTCCGGACCCTTTCCCCTGGACCGGTTTTTCGTCCTGAGTCGTTTTTTGACGCTCCCGAGGGCCGGTGAGGGCCCCGAGAGGCCGAAAATTGGGAAAAACCTCCCGTCATGATTTTTTCATTACTCGAGGGGGTCTGGGAAGATAGACACTGCCAGTATCTTTAGTTTTGTCTGCCAGGGTCTCGCCGAAAAGTTCGGGCCCCGGGGCCCTCACATATAGCGATATCCGGCCCGAAAACGGACGCGCAGAAAGATCGGGCCCGGGTCTCCGGGCGCGATGTTTCCCGATGCGGCAATCTTCCCAGACCCCCTCGAGTAATGAAAAAATCACGACGGGGTGTTTTTCCTAATTTTCGGCCTCCGGGGGCCCTCACCGGGCCTCGGGAGCGTCAAAAAACGACTCGGGATGCAGAGCCGGTCATGGGGAAAGGGTCCAGACCTCTGGGGGTCGACGTAATGAAAAAATCATTACGTCGGGGGTCTGGGTTTCCCGATGCGGCAATTTTATTGCAACGTCGGATCTCAGGGACGGGAGGTTTTTGCCGACTTTCGGCCCCAGGGTGAAAAGCCGGTCCCGGGGAACGGGTCGGGACTTCTAGGGACGCCGTCGTCCTGAAAAATCAGGACGTCGCGTCGGGACTTCCAGGGACGCCGTCGTTTTGAAAAAAGCAGGACGTCGCACGTCTGGGTCAGAGGGGGCGGGGTGGGTCGCAGGTGGGTCGCGGGTGGGTCGCGGGCTGGGTCGCGGGCTGGGTCGCGGGCTGGGTCGCGGTAGGGTTCGCGGGGGTTCGCGGGGGGGTCGGGGGCGAGGACGATGACAACCACAGCGCAACAAAACACCGCATCGCTCAACCCGACTTCAGCCACGCGCCCAGTCGCAGTGGATGACCGTTCGGCCCCCTTCCTCATTCTGGCCCTGACTCCGGATCCACCGATCTTTGGTCAATGTCGTAGGCAGGGCGGGAGTCTCCGCCCCCAATGTTTACCACTCCTTTGATGACCACGTTTCCACCCTATCTGTTCGATGGGCTTCGCATCTTTAGGCGTGCAGTTTCGACGAAATCTTCAGCGTGGGAAGATCCACGAAAGTTCGGCGGATCAGAAGTCAGGGTGCCGACCCTGAGGTTTGGGGCGTTGCAGTTTGTCCACAACGGGTGGGTTTGTCTCAATTTTGGGCCCCGGGGCCGTCATAGATCGATCGATCTGGCTCGAAACATGCCGCAGAAAGATGGTGCCCAGGGCTCCAGTCGCGATCCGCGGCGCTGCGTGGCATTTTCTCCCCGCGTCGGATCTCAGGGGCTGCGCGCCCTCCGAGGCCTCGCCACCACGGCGGGATCTTCTCCTCGAACGTCTGGCCCGAACGCACCCTGGGAGAGGTCCGGGGGAGCAGCGGTGTCGGCACCTTGCTGCCACCCAAACCCAGACCCCCGACGTCGTGATTTTTGTTCGCAACGTCGGCCCCCGGAGGTCTGGACCCCTTCCCCGGGGACCGGCTCTTCCTCCCGGGCGGTTTTTTGACGGTCCCGAGGCCCGGTGAGGGCCCCCGAAGGCCGAAGGTAGCGAACAAAATTCCCGTCGTGATTTTTGTCACAGCGCGAGAGGGGTCTGGGAACCCAGACATCCGCCGAGCCACGACTTCTCCAGTCTGCGGCCCCGGAGCCCGCGGCCCCCGCCGTGCTCTCGAGGGCGCGACGGCGGCCGCCCCCCCCCCCCCCGCACAAGAGGGCCGAGGTCGCGGAAGCGCGCCCCGACGGTGGCCAGACGACGGCCGCCTGCGCAGGAGCCCCTCGCGCTGTGAAAAAAGCACGGCGGGAGGTTTTTCGCTGCTTTCGGCCTCAAGGGGCCCTCACCGGGCCTCGGGACCGTCAAAAAACCACTCGGGATGAAGAGCCGGTCCCGGGGAAGGGGTCCAGACCTCTGGGGGTCGACGTTGCGAAAAAATCACGACGTCGGGGGTCTGGGTGCGCAGGAGGGCCGACGGCGAGGAACGCCGCTCGGGCCGAGGATCATCTCATCGTCTGGAGGTCGGACCGGAAGACATCTCATCGTCGGAGGTCGGGGTCGGAATGGAGGGGAGGAGAGGTCTTCCACAGTGCCTTGGCCCTGGGGGGCTCCCTGCCAGCCCCCAACGCAGCCTCGCGTGCTCAGCGCGCTGGGCCACGCAGCCACGGAGCGCTTCATTGCGAGAGCCGCTACGATACAACTGCGCCACACGCACTTTACGTCACCGAATCTTCGCCACGAGGATCGGACTGAAAAGCATCACATCGTCGGAGGTCGGGGTCACGCATCCGCCCCCCCCAGGGCTCGAGCTAAACGGTGTTTTGGCAATTTCGTGGACCGTTTTCGTTTCGACTTCGTTTTGCAGCAAATGTGGAACGAATATAGAACTAGGGATGACGAAAACAACACGAAAACGGAAAACACTGTTTAACTCGAGCCCTGGCCCCCCCCCAGACCCATGCAGGGTTGCGCTCTTGCCAGGACATTCTTGAGAGGGCAGACCGGTCGCGGCGACGGGAGGCGAGCCTCGGAGCACAGAACACGCCGCCCTGCGAGACGAGATCGAGGCGAAACGACGGGACCGAAGAATCATCTCGTCGGAGATCGGGGGTTATGATTGCACTAGGAGCACTAGGATGAGGAGGAGGAGGAGGAGGAGGAGGAGGAGGATTAGGAGGAGGGGGAGGAGGGGGAGGAGGGGGAGGAGGAGGAGGAGGAGGAGGAGGAGGAGGAGGAGGAGGAGGAGGGGAGGAGGAGGACGACGACGACGGCCACGACTGACCGACCCACAGGCCTCTGCCAAGGCGCGTTCTGGCCAGAATTTCGGGGCGGATTCAGCCGCGGGGCCGCCCGAGGCCCGAAGAGGCCCGAAAGCCTCGAGCCTCGAACGTCGATCGATCGATCCTCTGTCGATCGACGACGACGGCGACGACGGCGACGACGTCGACGGCGAAGACATCATACCGTCGGAGATCGGGGGCTGTGACTGCACGAGGAGGAGGAGGAGGAGGAGGAGGAGGAGGAGGAGGAGGAGGAGGAGGAGGAGGAGGAGGGGAGGGAGGAAAGGAGGAGGAGGAGGAGGAGGAGGAAGGAGGAAAGGAGGAGGGAGGATGAGGAGGGGAAAAAAGAAGAGGAGAAAAAGGGAGGAGGAGAGGAGAGGAGGGAGGAGGAGGAGGAGGAGGAGGAGGAGGAGGAGGAGGAGGCTGAGGACCTTGACGGCGGCGGCGGCGAAAGAGACGCGCCGTCGGAGATCCGCGGAGGCGTGGGTGCGCCGCGCCGCGCTCGGCCTTCTCGAGAAGTGGCTGCGCGCGCCCGCGCTGGCGCGCGGGCCGGGCCACGCCGAGGGCCTGCCGCTGGAGCACCGCTCGGGGGAGGAGGGAGGAGGGGGGAGGGAGGAGGGAGGAGGAAGGAAGGAGGGAGGAGGGAGGAGGGAGGAGGAGGAGGAGGAGGAGGAGGAGGAGGAGGAGGAGGAGCAGGAGCAGGAGCTGGAGGAGGAGGAGGAGGAGGAGGAGGAGGAGGAGGAGGAGGAGGAGGAGGAGGAGGAGGAGGAGCAGGGAGGAGGAGGAGGAGGAGGAGGAGGAGGAGGAGGAGGAGGAGGAGTGGCGACGAGGGCCTCCCAGGAGGCCCCCACAGAAGGGAAAAGCCGGGGCAGGGCAGCGGCAGCGGTACTTTTTCCTCCTCTGGCCCTTGGCACCGCCCGATTCCTCCTGCAGCGCCCAGGCTGCGGCCGGCCACGCCAGGCTCTCGCGCAGCGACAGGCCCTCGCACGTCGGCGCTTTCGGGTTCGAGGCTCTCGAGGTTTTCTCGGGCGTTGATCACTAGTTCGGGGGCTATCAGCCCAGACAGGATCGCGTGGTAAAAAATGTCAGGACGGAGGTTGGTCATCGTTTTCGGTCTCTGAAGGCCATCGCCAGGCCCAGGGACCGTCAAGAAACGACTCAGGAGGAAACGCCGGCCCCAGGGAAGGGGTCGGGAGTTCCGGGGACCGCGTATTGACAGATCAGGGCATCTGTGTGTGTGAGTTGGACGCTCGCGTGGCGGGCAGTGTTCCTCGCCCAGATGGCTATGGCTGCCCACCCATCTGGTGGCATGCGCGGCGATCCCAGGCGATCCCACCTGAGGGCCCAGCTGCCCGCGCTCGCTCCCGCCGCTCTTCGACCTACTCCGCGTCGTCGCTGCGCGCGAGGCCGCGACCGCCAAAAGTGTTTGTATTTCCCAGATCTCATGGCACATGACGTGAGCATAAACTGTCAGAGCTGCGCGCGGATATCTTGGGTCTGCGCTTGGACCCCCCTCCCTGGCGCGCGGAGCGCGCCCAGGGCGGCGCCGGAGGCACCGACGGGGGGCGGCCAAGCGGGGGGTTCGGGGGTTGCTAGAGGTACCCCTGGCCCAAGGTGCCCCAAGCTTTTCGCTCCGTGTTCGGAGGCCCTGGGGCCCTCTGGGCCTCGCGAGGGGTGCCCTGGAGGCCGTGGGGACCTCCTTGGAAGTCCTGGGGGAGCACCTTGGGCCAGGGGCACTGCTAGCAACACCCGAGGGGTGAAGACCAGGGGTGGCCAGGATGGGGCGTGCCGCTGGAGCTGACGGGGCTTCCCGTGTCGCTCCGCCTGCTCTGGCCGGCCACGCTCCAGGGAGGATGAGAGGAGGAGGAGTAGGAGGAGGAGGAAGAGCAGCAGGAGGAGGAGGAGAAGGAGGAGAAGGAGGAGGAGGAAAGGGAGGAGGAGGAGGAGGAGGAGGAGGAGGAGGAGGAGGAGGAGAGGAGAAGGGCGGAGCAGGAGGAGGTAGGAGGAAAAAGGGAGCTGGGAGGAGGAGGAGGGAGGTGAGGAGAAGGAGAGGATGAGGAAAAGGTGAGGAGGGTGGAGGAGGAGGAGGAGTGAGGAAAGCGGAGAAGCGAGGAGGGGGAGAACGATGGAGGAGGAAAGGGAGAAGGAGGCGGAAGGAGGAGGAGGAGGTAGGAGGAGGAGAAGGAGGCGGAGGAGGCGAAGGAGGAGAAGGAGGAGAAGGAGGAGGAGGAAACGGGAAGGAGGAGGAGGAGGCGGAGGAAGGAGGAGGAGGAGGACAAAGAGGGAAGGAGGAAGAGAGACCGGAGGAGGAGGAGAAGGGGGGCAGGAGGAGGAGGAGGAGGCTGAGGAGGAGGAGGAGGAGGAGGAGGAGGAGGAGGAGAGGGAAAGGGAGCCAGGAGGTAGGAGGAGAGATGGTATGAGGAGGAGAGGAGGAAAGAAAAGGGAGAAAGGAGGTTGAAGGAGAAGGAGGCGAGAAGGAGGAGGAGGAGGAAAGGGAGGAGGTGGAGGAAGAGGAGGACGGAAGCGAGGAGGAAAGGGAGAAGGAGGAGGGGGAGGGGAGAGCAGGAGGAGGAGGAAAGGGATGAAGGAGGAGGAGGGAGGAGGAGGAGGAGAAGGAGGAGGAAGAGGACGGAGGAGGAAGAAGGAGAGAAGGAGGAGGTGGAGGAGGAGGAGGGGTGAAGGTGAGGCGCGGAAGAAGAGGAGGAGGGAGTTGGAGGAGAGAAGGAGGAAGGAGTAGGAAGAGGAAAGGGAGGAGGAGGAGGATAGGAGAAGGAGGAGGAGGAAAGGGAGGAGGAGGAGGAGGAGGAGGAGGAGGAGGAAGAAAGGAGAAGACGGAGGAGGAGGAGGAGGATGTCGGAAGAGGAGGAGGAGGAGGAGGAGGAGGAGGAGGAGGAGGAGGAGGAGGAGGAGGAAAGGGAGGAGGAGGAGGAAAGGGAGGAGGAGAAGGAGGAGGAGGAGGAGGAGGAGGAGCGCGGAGCGCGACACGCTGTCCTCGTCCTGGTCCCCCAGCGTCAGCCGTTCCCGGCATCCCGCTCCGCGGGTTCGTCGCGCTATTTCCGCTCGCAAAGCATACGTACGCTGTCGCCGGGGCCGCCGCCGTAGCATGGCGGGATTGGTTCTCGACCGCTACAGAAGTTCCCGACCGCATCCGCCATGCGTTGTTTGATTTGTCGATTGAGAGCCGTCTCCGAAATTCACCCCAAACGGTGCGAACCAGTAGGGCGGAGGTCTCCGCCTCGGGAAGGTCGGGGCCGATCTTTCCGCAAGCGCATGGCGGAAACAGCGGCGGCAAAGTGGGGCGGAAATGGGCATCAAAGGCGTGTGAACAGTAGGGCAGAAATTCCCGCTCTACTCTCGCAATCGCCAAAAGTACGGCGGGGCCAGAGTCGGGGTCCTCCTTCTTCAATGCAGTGGAGACCCGTGCCGAGAAACACCCTGCTTGCCTCCAGGGTGCTTTTTTGGGGCTTCTTGGATTCCGATGGTTCTTCGATGCAAAGCGCGACGCTCCCACGCCAAAATCACCCTCCTCCTCCTCCTCCTCCTCCTCCTCCTCCTCCTCCTCCTCCTCCTCCTCCTCCTCCTCCTCCTCCTCCTCCTCCTCCTCCTCCTCCTCCTCCTCCTCCTCCTCCTCCTCCTCCTCCTCCTCCGCCAGAAAATCAATGGACGCCCTGGGGTCTCCCGGCTGGGCTTCTCGTGGAAGGTTTCTTGTGGACCGGCCTCCGCTGTACGTCGCCTGGCCCCGCCCGGGCCGGGCACGTGCCTCGGGCCATGATTTGTGAACCCCCCTCCTTCTCCTCCTCCTCCTCCTCTCCTCCTCCCCCTCTCCTCCTCCTCCTCCTCCTCCTCCTCCTCCTCCTCCTCCTCCTCCTCCTCCTCCTCCTCTTCACCCTCTTGGACGCCCCCCCCTTGAACGCCCTTGACTCAGAGGAGCAAGAAGCCATGATAACGATGGGCTCCAGGATTTCCAGTGCTTTCTAAGAGTTCCCCAGATCTCCTGATGCTCCACGCGGGCTCCAGGAGCCCGGGATCGCCGGATGTGTCCGAGATGTTCTGGAACGTACCCGTTGAGACATCACGATTGGAGCCCTACAGACCCCATCTTCCTTCTGCATTGCTCGAGCCCGATGGATCTGCGAGTGCCCCAGGGCCCGAGATTGGGCCAAACCGCCCGGCGCAACCAAAATTGCGACGCACCTCAGTGTCTCCACTCGGCCAGCTCTTGGGGGGGCCCTCGGGCCCCCAGCGGCCGTTCGGGGCGAGGCGCCCTTGGAACGCCCTCGACGGGGCGAAGCTGCTGGGGAGCACCCCGAGGCTGGCACGCCTCAGGGAACCTCAGGCAACCGACGAACACGTCCGAAAACTCGATTTCCCGCTCTGGACCCTCAGCCCAGGAGCTGCTGGGGCACCTGGCCAACAACATGCGATGGGCTGTTTTTGTTGAGCACGGGGTGCCTGCAAGTCCCGACCCCTTTCCGACGACAGTTTTTTCGTACCGAGTCGTTTTTTGACAGTCCTTGGGTTAAGTCGGGCCTGTCCCGCTACAGGGGGAATATTCAAAAATAGTAAAACAATAGTATGGGGACTATTTGTTTAGTATTGTTGGGCATCCTTTTAGTATTGGTTGGGTATTTTCAATTTTCGTCCAAAATCCCCCTGTAGGGGGACAGGCCCGACCTAATCCTTGGGCCCAGCGAGGGCCTCCAGAGGCCAGAAACGGCCAGAAGCTTCCCGACCTGTTTTTTTTCCCCGAGGCGAGCATGTCGCATCATGACGTCGTTATCGCCCCAGTGCCCCAGGATTAAGTCGGGCCTGTCCCTCTACAGGAGGAATATTCAAAAATAGTCAAACAAATAATATGGGGACGATCGTTTTAGCATTTTCTGTCTATTTTTAATTTTTCCTCGAAAATCTCCCTGTAGGGGGACAGGCCCGACTTAACCCCAGGAGCTGCTTGACCTCTCGACCACTTCCCGAGGACCAGTTTTTTGATCGAGAGTGCCACCCCGCCACCCACCATGCGACCCACCCGCGACTCACCCGCGACCCACCCACGTAGAAGTCTCGTAGCAGCCTGGTGAAGCAACGACCATCTTACGTACACCTCGTAGACTCGGCGAACAACACGGCATTTTGGGGGCGAATCACTTCTGCAGTCCCAGGCATTCAACTTCTTGTTTTTCCAGAGCGCCGTCCGCGGAAGTCCCGACCCTTTCCCCGGGACCGGCTTTTCATATTGCGTCGTCTCTTGGCGGCCCCGGGGGCCCGGCAAGGGCCCCAATCGAGGCCCAATTAGCGACGCGACCATGTCTGGGGCTGATCTCCCTGCATGTTTTTTTCGTCAGGAGTCATGGCGCCAACATCGCAGAGCGGATTTCGTTCGGAAAACCATAGGATGCGCCCGGAGAGTCCTGGAGAATCCCGCTCGGGATTTCGAAGTGAAGCTCGCTCGGATCTCGTTGGCCAGGAATGAAGACCAACAAACATCCACGCGAGATTCGCCTCGTGTTTTTTCCGCTCGCCGCCTCGGGCCGAAGTCCGCGCAGCAATCCGCCGCAGCACGTCGGCAACAGGACCCCGCCGCCCTGCGAGGAGGCCTTTTTGTTCCTCCTCGCTGCCCCCCCTCGCAGGGAGGGCCGAGCGCGGGCCTGCCGTGCCCCAGGGCGCCGCGAGGAGGGGGGGAGGAGGAGGAGGAGGAGGAGGAGGAGAGGAGGAGGAGGAGGAGGAGGAGGAGGAGGAGGAGGAGGAGGAGGAGGAGGAGGGGCAGAAGTCCAGCGGCAGGAGCTGCTGGGCCACCTGGCCAACGACGACTCCGTGCTCGTGCGCCGGGCGGCGGTCTCGGGCCTCTCGGCGCTGCTGCGCGCGGGGGCCTCGCCCGAGGCCTGCCGCCTCTGGGCGGAGGGCGTCCTGCCCCTGGCCGCGGACCCCGAGGCCAGCGTGGTCGAGAGGGCGCTGGAGGAGCCGAGGGCCATCCCCCCCCCCTCCTCCTCCTCCTCCTCCTCCTCCTCCTCCTCCTCCTCCTCCTCCTCCTCCTCCTCCTCCTTCGCCCTCCAAGTACTCCTCCGCCTCCTCCTCCTCCTCCTCCTCCTCCTCCTCCTCCTTCGCCCTCCAAGTACTCCTCCGCATCCTCATCCTCATCGTCGTCCTCGTCCTCATCCTCATTCTCCTCTTCCTCCTTATCCTCCGTTCCTCCTCGTCGTCGAGGGAGGAAAGTCCGAGGATGGCAAGGTTAGTAAGCTACAGGTGTTCGGGCGTTATCGCTGGTTCTCGGCGGTTTTCTGGCCTCGGGGCGCCCCCCCCGCAGCTGCGCTTCGCCGAGAGCGTGCTGCGGATGCTCGGATCGCCCAGATCGGCCGCGGCAGACCCGAGGCAGAACCCGAAAACAAACAACGGGGACCGATCTTCGCCTCACTCGGAGGGAAGCTCAGGCGATCGCAAACATGGATCAAGGGGGCGTGGATTGGCGGCGGGTCCCATTGCCATGGGACACCGCGGATTTCCGCCGCCGAACGAGGCGGCACCTGCCGCATTTTGGGGAGGGCATCTCCCCCGATCCACGGATTTGGCGACCGTGCGCCGAATGCATGGATCGTTAATCCATGTCTACGCGCCCCCGAAAAGCGAACCCTTCCTACGCTACGGCTACGCCCCCGAAACGCGATCCATGTCTGTGTCCCCGGCTACAGCTCCGGGCAGCTTGGAAAGCTGGTGCGCCTGGACCGCGGGAGGGGTTCGGGGACCGACTTCGAGCCGCCGGTGTCTCGAGTCTCGCCTGCGGCTCCGAGACGGTCGAAGTCACGACGGACGGTTTGTTATTTCTTTCGGCCTTTGGGGGGCCCTCGCCAGGCCCCAGGACCGTCGACAAAACGGCTGCAGGATGAGGAGCGGCCCCGGGGAATACACTGCTGGGGGGTCCACATTGTTGACCAAATCATGACGTCGGGTGTCTGGGAAGCGGGAGGCCACCCCGACCCCTCCTCTTTTTTTTTTTTCCTCCTCCTCCTCTTTAATTTGTTGCCGTTTGCTCAGCTGTGCAGTCCTGGGTGCTGGGCGTGGCCCTGCCCTGTGGTCGATGTCTCCCTGCGTCAGAGGTGCCTTTGCGGAAGGCCTCGATTTGCCTAGGTGCTTTCTGGGAGGGTGGTTAGCTTGATGTTGCTCCTCCTCCTCCTCCTCCTCCTCCTCCTCCTCCTCCTCCTCCTCCTCCTCCTCCTCCTCCTCCTCCTCGTCGCCCCCTCCTCCTCCTCCTCCTCCTCCTCCTCCTCTCCTCTCCTCCTCCTCCTCCTCCTCCTCCTCCTCCTCCTCCTCCTCCTCCTCCTCCTCCTCCTCCTCCTCCTCCTCCTCCTCCTCCTCCTCCTCCTCCTCCTCCTCCCCTCCTCCTCCTCCTCCTCCTCCTCCTCCTCCTCCTCCTCCCTCCTCCCTCCTCCTCCTCCTCCTCCCTCCTCCTCGTCTCCTCCTCCTCCTCCTCCTCCTCCTCCTCCTCCTCTTTCTCCCCTTCCTCACCGCCCTCATTTTCGTCCCCCCCACATCCTCTCCATTCCTGCTCCCCCTCCTCTGAGATGCGACGTTGCGAATAAGACCGCAACACACCGAGAATTGACGATCAGAGCCCTGGACCCTGTCTTGGCGCTGCATCTTTCGAGCGCGATCGACCTGTGATGCCCCCTGAGCCCCACATCGGGCGAACACTCCTGGCGCATGTGAACCCAGACATGCGACGTCCTGATTTTTTCAGCACGGCGTCCCTGAAGTCCCGACTCTTTCCCCGGGACCGGTTTTTCGCCCTGCATGGCTTTTTGACAATCCCGGGGCCTGGCGAGGGCCCCCAGAGGCCGAAAACGGCGAAACACCTCGGTCCAGATTTTCGTTCATCATATCCGAAAGAGCGTGTTCTACCGCTGCTGGCGGAAAACCGGGGGGGGGTCACTACCGGTTCGACCCCCTCCCCCCCCCCCTCCGGAAAACCGGGGGGGGTCACTACCGGTTCGAACCCGCCCCCCCCCCCCCCAGCTCATCATGAAAAGGGGGGGGGTCACTACCGGTTCGAACCCCCCCCCCCCCCTCGAAAACCGAGTGGGGGTGCGGACAGTGGTGGGGACGGTGTTGGTGGGGACAGTGGTGAGGGGACAGCGGGACAGTGGTGGGGACAGTGGGGGGACAGTGGGACAGTGGTGGGGACGGTAGTGGTGGGGACAGTGGTGGGGACAATGGTGGGAACAGGGGGGACAGTGGACAGTGGTGGGAACGGTGGTGGTGGGGACAGTGGTGTGGGGACAGTGGGAATGAGGTGGAAACACTGGGACAGTGGAGGGTGCAATGGTGGTGGAGACACTGGTAAAGGCGGTGGCGAGGACGGCGGTGGGACAATGGGACAGAGGTACAGTGGGGACAGTGGTGGGGACAGTGGGGACAGTGGTGGAAACAGTGGGACAGCTCAGTGGGACAGCGGAGGAGTCAGTGGGACAGTGGGGACAATGGGGATAGGCAGTGGTTGGGTCCGTGGAGACAGTGGGGAGAGTGGAACCGTGGTGGGAACAGTTGTGGGAACAGTGGGGACAGTGCGACAGTGGTGGGGGCATTGGTGGGGACAATAGGGACGGTGGTGGAACCAGTGGGGACAGTGGTGGTGAGGACAGTGGTGCTGGGAACAACAGTGGGGGATGTGATGCGAGCGGTGGTAGGGACCGGGAGTCGTTTGCTGGCGGTGCGTGGGGGGGGGTCGAACCGGTAGTGATCCCCCTCCGGTTTTCGAGGGGGGGGGGGGGGGGGGTCCAACCGGTAGTGACCCCCCCCGGTTTTCCGGATCCGGAGGGGGGGGGGGGGGGGGGGGGGGGGAGTTTCGAACCGGTATGACCCCCCCCCGGTTTTCGAGGGGGAGGGGGGGGGGGGGAAGGGGTCAGGGAGGGGGGGGGGTTTTGCCGGAGGGAGGGGGGGGGGGGGGGGGGGGGGTGGGGGGGGGTCCGGCAGGGGGGGGGGGATTTTCGGAGGGAGGGGGGGGGAGACCCCCGGGTTCCGGAGGAAAAGGTTGGCAATTTTCCACAGTAAAACGGCGGTGGATCACGCTTTCTCCCATATCCTAAGATGGGGTTATTGTTATTACTCGGACGCCTCCGATTCCAGAGAGAACACACCTACTCATACACAGGCTTACTCATACTCAGACCTGCTCATACTCATACCTTCTCATGGTCTGACTTACTCAACACACAACATGCAGGCCTACTCATACTCAGACTTACTCATGCTGGGACTCCTTCATACCCAGACTTACTCATACCCAGACTCGTTCCCAGACCTGCTCATACACAGACTTACTCAGACTCAGACCTACACATACTCAGACCTTCTCATAGTCTGAGTTGCTCAACGCACGGACTGAGACCTACTCATATTCAGACCTAGTCATACTCAGACTCGCAAGGGGAGCCGCCAGGGGTGGTTTCACGGGCCCGTTCGCGGCCAGTTTGTGGGGATGTCTCAGGCGGTTTGCTCGTTTTCATGCCCAACATCCTTTGCTTTCAGAGCAGATTCTGAGGATGTCTCAGGCGGGGCGCTGGTTTCAGCACCCCTGAGGGGAGCCGCCAGGGGTGTTTTCACAGGCCCGTTCGCGGCCAGTTTGTGGGGATGTCTCAAGCGGTTTGTTCGTTTTCATGCCCAACATCCTTTGCTTTCAGAGCAGATTTTGAGGATGTCTCAGGCGGGGCGCTGGTTTCAGCACCCCTAAGGGGAGCCGCCAGGGGTGTTTTCACGGGCCCGTTCGCGGCCAGTTCGTGAGGATGTCTCAGGCGGTTTGCTCGTTTTCATGCCCAACCTCCTTGGCTTTCAGCGCAGATTTTGAGGATGCCTCAGGCGGGACAAGGGGAGCCGCCAGAGGGTATTTTCACGGGACCGTTCGCGGCCAGTTTGTGGGGATGTCTCAGGCGGTTTGTCCGTTCTCATGCCCAACATCCTTTGCTTTCAGAGCAGATTCTGAGGATGTCTCAGGCGGGGCGCTGGTTTCAGCACCCCTGAGGGGAGCCGCCAGGGGTGTTTTCACGGGCCCGTTCGCGGCCAGTTTGTGGGATGTCTCAGGCGGTTTGCTCGTTTTCATGCCCAACATCCTTTGCTTTTAGAGTAGATGTTGAGGATGTCTCAGGCGGGGCGCTGGTTTCAGCACCCCTACGGGGAGCCGCCAGGGGGTTGGACACGGGCCCGTTCGCAGCCAGTTCGTGGGGATGTCTCAGGCGGTGTGCTCGCTCTCATGCCCAATATCTTTTGCTTTCAAAACAGGTTTTGATGATATCTCAGGCGGGGCGCTGGTTTCAGCATCCCTAAGGAGAGCCGCCACGGGGTAGGACACGGGCCCGTTCGCGGCCATTTTGCGGGGATATCTCAGGCGGTTTGCTCGTTTTCATGCGGCGAGGAAGGAGATGAGTCGTGCTGCTTCTTTGGGTCGTGCTCCGGCGCGTACCTTCTGGGACGCACGGAGGAAGGAGTCGAGGCGTGCTGGTCCCTTGGGTCGTGCTCTGGCACGTACCCCTTTGGGACGCACGGAGGAAGGAGTCGAGGCGTGCTGTTTCCGTCGTGTTCCGGCACGTACCCTCTGGGACGCACGGGGGAAGGAGTCGAGGCGTGCTGGTCCCTTGGGTCGTGCTCTGGCACGTACCCTCTGGGACGCACGGAGGAATGAGTTGAGGCGTGCTGGTCCCTTGGGTCGTGCTCCGGGTCGTGCTCGCCGCTCACATGGACGCGCTCGTGGAGCAAACAACTATCATGGACAAGTGCTCGCCGTGGCACTATCCTACAACATGATATGCACATATGGCCTTGTGTGGCTCAGCGCTCGTTTTACAGATCCCACTGCCAACTACCCTGAAACAGATGCACATTACCACAGGCTGAGGAGGGCACGGCCTGGCAGCTGAGGAAGGGGAGTGAATGGGAGGTTCATCTTCAGTCATACTCAAACTCATTCTGACTCATACTCACTCGCATTCGGATTCACTCGTCTCCGTCGGCTCTGTCGCCCATGTGGACGCGCTATTGTAGTCAAGCGCTCATGAACAGACGCTCACTATGGCATGACATAAAAACATGAGATGCACATATGGGGAGCTGCGCGCAGTGAGTAGTTTTGATCGACGCGACCACGTCTGGGAACATAAACGCGGCGACGCCCGGATTTCGGGTCGGGACGATCGAGATCGGAACGGAGAAGAGTGGGCACGAAGCCCGACAGGATCTCCTGCTCTTTCGGAGCGGGGCCCGCCGTCGGAGTGTCGCCGCGGACGTGGCCAGTTCGAGACGGAAGGCCGCCTGCCCAAGGGCGGCCGCTGTATGGGGTCGGACAAGATCTGGTGTGAGGCATCGTGCCCATTCTTTTCGTTGCTCCTTCGGGCGTCCAGATCTCGCCGCCGCTCGGTCTACATACGCCGTCGTTTGTCAGACAGCTCGTCCGCATGACTGGGACGCCTCGTGGCACGGCGGTTGAAGTAGCTTGCAGAGTTCACGACTGCGTAGCCGAACCTGTCATGGGGGGGAGGAAATCCTTCGGGCGTCCAAGTCGTTTTTTTTTCTGCCCCCCCCCGCCGCGAGGAGATCGACGCCGCCGTCCTTGCGCCTCTCGCGCAGCTCGGCGAAGGCGGCGGTGAGGGCGGCGAGGCGCTTGCCGCGCACAAATCCGACCACGAGCCACACGACACCACCCCAGCTACGACCCGCTGGGTCGTAGCTCGGTCGTAGGTGAGGTGATGTGGTAGGTGGGTCCTAGGTGGTCGTAGGTGGGCAAGTGCCTAAACCTTCAACATCGCAGGTCGTAGCTGGGTGCCAGCTGTGTCGTAGGTGGGGTGATGTGGTAGGTGGGTCGTGGGTGGTCGTCGGTGGGCAAGTAACTAAACCTTCAACATCGCGGGGTCGCTGGTGGGGTGGCGTCTTTGTCTTCGGGCCCAGGAAGTATCGATCCACATCCGCCGCGCTGGCGTCGTGGCTGGGCTCGGCTCCGAGTCCAGGCGGGAAGCGAAAAGGGGCGGGCCTGCTCAGGAGGCTCGGACACCCCCCCGCCTTCCGAGGAGGTTGCTGGGCCTTCCCCGAAGGCACGGACGACCTTTCGGAGGGCCCGAGCGCTTCCGAGAAGCCCCGCCGTCGTCTGAGGAGGCCCTCTCCTTCTCTCGTCCCCCGGCCCGCTCGCCGCCACTGGGCACCTCGGGAGGGGTGGATCTGAACAACTGCCAGACCCGGAAGTCGGGAGAGTGGAGGAGGAGGACGAGGACGAGGAGGAGGAGGAGGAGGAGGAGGAGGAAGAAAGGGAGGAGGAAAGGAAGGAGGAAAGGGAGGAGGAGGAGGAGGAGGAGGAGGAGGAGGAGGAGGAGGAGGAAGAGGAGGAGGAGGAGGAGGAGGAGGAGGAGGAGGAGGAGGAGGGCTCAGGACACGACTCCTCAACGGTGGACGTGGGCACATCTTGACGGTGCGAGGTGACGCCGCGGCTGCCGCCCGTGCTCCAGGCGCTGGACGCCGACCTCACCGAGCACCTGCAGCGGGCGGTGCAGTCATGCGCGGCGCGGAAGCCTCGGAGGAAAAATACGACCGCTCAGGCGTAGACTTTGGGAGACCCCCGCCACCTCCCCTCGTCGTCGAACATCACGACAGGTTGTTTTCAGCAGCTTTCTGCTTCCAGCGGCCGTCAGCGGGCCCCGAGAACGACTCGGGATGAAGAGCTGGTCCTGGGGGAGGGGTGCAGTTCTGCGCGGCGCGGGAGCTTCGGAGGAAAGCAAAACCTCACAGGCGTAGATTTTCGGAAGTCCGAGGGTCGAGGTTCGGAGTCGAGGTTCGCAGTTTTCGGGCGCTCCCGTCGATTCTCCGCAGTTTTCCAGCATCGGGATGCTCTCCACAGCAATTGTGCCTCGCCGAGAGCGTTCTGGGGTTGCCCGGATTGTCCCGAACGGCTGGCCCAAGGCACGAAAACCACCAGGGACGGGGGCTGGCTCACCCTGACAGCGGGTGCGCCAAGAAGGGCGACATTTCCGAGTACTTTTCAGACCCCTCTTATGCCGATTTCGCCCTGCTGCTCCGACGCCTTCAAGTTCCGTTGACTGGGCCCTCAGGTGAGCGACGAAGCAAATCGTTTTCGTCTTCATCGACATTGGCGCGTAAGCTGACTGCGTACACCCTACAGGATAATTAAGAAAAAGCAACTTCGGAGCCAGGGTCTGGATTTTCTTAACCCTATTTAAGAAAATCTGAGTTCCAGGGTAGACTATTGAGATTTTCTTAAGTATGTAAGATAGACGCCGAAACAAAACAAGAAGAAGGAGGAGGAGGCGGAGGAGGAGAGCATCTGAGCAGGAGGCGGAGGAGGAGGAGGAGGCGGAGGAGGAGGGGGGCATCTGAGCATTTGAATTGATTGGCATCATGTGCATTTCAATTGATTGACATTGTGCATCGCCGTCGGAACCGGAATGGGTTGCTTTTGGTATGCTTGAATCGTTCCTTCCGTTCCCGTCCCGTTCCGTTCCGTTCCTCCCGTATATATTCATGTTGGTTTATACCGGATATAATATTATAGATCGTTGGTTTTGTAATGATACCGGAGTTATTTTTCGGCGGTAATCGTTGGTTTATCGGCCGTATTTTTATTTATATTTATACCGGAATTGACAGTAATTACCGGGCAGCGGCAGCAGCAGTGGCAGCAGCTTATAAGGAGGAGCAAGGAGGAGGAAGCAGATCTTCTTTTGTCTTTCTCTCTTGCTTGCTTTCTCTACTCTTTCCCTCCTCCCTCCCGGCTTTGCCATAACATGCCCGCCGCCCCCCTTAGCGGCAGCCGCGAGGCGCCGCATGATTCGTTGTTCCCGTGGTCCTGTGGTCCCGTGGCGCGGCAGAGCTGGGTTTCGCGCTGCCTTCCGCCTGAGCGCGGCTGCGCCTCGCTCGAAGCCCGCGGGGTTGTCCGAACGGTTTGGTCTTGCGCGCCAACGGCTCGCGAGGTTGTCCCGACAGCGTGTCGTCTGACTCTGTGGTCCCCTGGCTTGATTATTTGGTGTCTGTTAAAAAACGCAAAAAGACATTAAACGAAAGGTTCGCGATTCAAGAGAAAGATATTAGAGTTTCGTGTCATTGTGGCCTTCTAGACTTCATATTGGTAGCGTGTCTAAAAAAACGCAAAACACACATTAAACGAGAGTTTCGCAGTCCGAGAGAATCATATCAGAGTTTTAGTTCTCGTGATCTTGTGTTGTCCTGATTCGTTAGTCATGTAGTCACATGGCTCGATTATTCTGTCTCCTTGTGGCCTTCTGGCCTTCATATTGGTAGCGTGTCTAAAAAAAAACGCAAACACACATTGAAACAGAGATTCGCGGTCCAGAAGGAAGATATTAGAGTCTCAGTTGTCGTGAACCCCTGTTGTCCTGATTCGTTGTTCCCGTAGTGTTGTGGCCCCGTGCCCTGATCACTTCGTGTTTTTATGGCTTTCCAGCCTTTATAGGGCCAGCATGTCTAAAAAAACGGAAAAACACATTAAACGAGAGGTTCACGGTCCAGGAGAAAGATATTGCAGTCTCAGTGCTCGTGAACACGTGTTGTCCTGATTCGCTGTTCCCGTGATGCTGTGATCTGTGGTCTGGTCATTATCATTTCTTTGTTTTAATAGTTCTTGATTCATTGAGCATTGAAGCGCAGATTGCTTGAGTTCTTTGTTCTCCAGGAGTAAGAGATTGAAGTCTCAGTTGTCCGTGTTCTCTTATGTGATTCCGTAGTCATTGAGCCTCAGAGGTGATTCGCATTCCCCGTGCTGGTAAGCTACCGCTTTCCTCTTCAGACGTGTTCACATATTTGTGAGATTACGTGCAGCAATATGATGCCTTCATGGATTTGCTTTTATTTGTTCTTTCAATTGAATGCAATTCGTTTGGTTTACGGAGGTCGTAAGGGTCATTTGCAAAAGAGTTCGGAAAAGGAACCCTCTGGTGCATCCTCGTCGCATCAGAATATTCAAGGTGTCATTCAGATAAGTTCAGATGATGAATGCAATCTTCCAGAGACTACTTTTGCAGACGTGGGATTTGAATATCCAGGAACAGCCACTCCTCCCGATACGAGTTTTGCAGAAGAGATTGAAATTCAAATGGTGGATCATAATGGAGGTTTGGGAAATACAAAGAGACCTATGCAGCAAAGTCTATTGAATTTCGGCTTTACGGGATCAGCATCTTCATCTTCTATGGGCGAGCGGTATGAATGTAAGATTTGTCATGAAACATTCGGCAGTGGTGCAGCATTGGCTTCTCACATCAGACATCGGCACCCTGCTCAGAATTATTCAATGCCTGGTTCGGCCACAGGTCAGCTACTTCTTCAGAATGTGACTCACGATAATGCGCCCGAAGATTTCCCTGAAGAAGAAGAAGTAAAGCATGACAAAAAAGAGACAGATGAAGTTGAAGTGGTTCGTATTGAGAAGAGGAGAGGTGCAGAGCAGCGAAAGAGGTACACGTACGAAGAAAAACTTCGTTTTCTCGATAAACATGAAGATGCAATGGCGTTCCGGCATAAGTCAGATACACGGAATCCAAATGGAACGGCCGCTGGAACAGATGTGCAGTACATGACATTGTGGTCTTGGAAGCAGCCGAAAGAGAAGGCTAAGATCATTGAAATGGTGAAAAAACGAGCAACTAAAGATTTCTACACCGATCATAGGAAGAGTTTTACCACAGAGAGTCATCGGCTGCTGCATCAGAAGTTAAAGAAACGGATTAAGAAGATGCGTAAAGATGGTCGTAAAATCACATGGCGTGCTGTTCTCAGAGAATCGACCGCAATCTATAATATAATCGATTCGCAATCCGGAAGCTCTTGGCCGAAAATTCGACGCACTGGGTTGCCATGGAAGCCCGCAAAGTCTTGGAGCAAGCTGTGGTTAAGAAATAACATGGTGTTCAAATGTCACAAGAACAAGCGGGCAATCAGTTTGGAAGAAGCACCTAAAGTGATGGACTTGTATCTAACCAAGTTACGGTATGTGATCAGTTTGCACCCGAGTTTGGATCACGTAGAAGACCCTCATTGGAATGATGAGACAGGATATTATCCTTTACATCTTCGGTATTCGGCCGATCAAGTTCCTCTCCAGATCGACTTGCAGACTCGTGGGAAAAGTTGGTTTTTCAAACACGAGAAGCACCCGCGTATTCAGGGAGCAGGAGCAGGAACAGAAAAACGATTCTGTACTTTGCAGATATGCGTTTCCGGAGATGCTTCGAAAGCCCAGCCTAAGTTAATGATTTTGTTTCGCGGGCAAGGTCAAATAAGTCAATCAGAGAAGGCAAAATACTCTTCAAGTGTAATCGTGCGGTTTCAGAAAAAGGCTTGGTTTGACAGAAAGATGGCCGATGAGTGGTTGGAGTACGTTTGGAAGCCGCATCTTGAAGCAATGAGTCTCGATGATCAAAAATCGGCAAAACTGTTAATTACAGATAACTTGGATGCGAGTTTTACCACAACTTGGCGTGATAAATTAAAGAAGATGCAAACGACAGCACATTTAGGAGAACCTGGTTCGAGCACTCACATTTGGCAGACAATCGATCGAGGCATCGGAGCAATCATTAAAGAATTGATGTCCCAGATTCAGGATGAAGAACTGGTGTCTCGAGCCGCGCGTCAGGACTGGTACCAGATGACGGCCTCAGCTAAACGTTTGCACATTGTAAAAATTGCTTCTCTGGCTTGGGGTCGCTGGCTCAATGATTACCAAGGGAGCCAAAATAGAATCGCAGCAAAATCAGGGCTCCAGATTCTCCTCGGTCAGGAAGGCGTCGGACCAGTTAGCATCGAAGGAGTAGGTGAGTACATTATCCCTAAATATTCTTGGGACCCGAGTCACCATGAACTTTTGGCCAATTGGCGTGTTGTAGCACAGCCTGAAGACGATGATGGCAGTTCAGATGAGTTAACAACTAATTCATCTTCTTCAGATAGTGGTCAAGCTGCCCCTTCCTCTGCTGCAAGCAGCAACCGTACTGCCACTACGCTTTTAGCGACAATGCCCAGTGACCAAGAGGAGCAGCAGGAGGAGGTGGTGGGTCCCGCTGGGCCTGCCCCTCCGACTTTAGACGCGCCTGGAGCGCGCGAACTTTTGACTAGATTAATGCACGGTGCAAAGGCCCGTAACGCTCTAGGCCCCGCAGCGCGCCATTGTATTCGTTTGTGGCGTAAGCAATACTCTATTGCAGGAAAAATTGTGACGCGCGAGACCTTGCGCGCGGTGCTTGGGGAGTTTGTCCCGCTTGAAGAATATGATTTTTAATCATTTGAAGTAGTATTACATTTACTGTTCACATTCTTGTTCAAGCTTGAAAAACATCATTATCATTAACCGAATCTCCATTCTGAATTTTTGCTCCCTTCGACTTGCCTCAGGCCGGCGTCATCCGAGGACGAATTTTCGATCTGCCTTAGGCCGGCGTTTTCGCAGGACGAATCTTCGAAGAGCCTTAGGCCGTCGAGTTCGCAGGACGGATTTTCGAGGCCTTAGGCCGGCCAGTTTTCAGGGCGAATTTTCGACATGCCTTAATCCGGCCTGTTTTCACGACGGATTTTCGACGAGCCTTAACCCAGCAAGTTTTCAGGATGGATTTTCGACAAGCCTTAGGCCGGCGAGTTCGTTGCGTTTCGGTCCTTAAATTTGCCGTTTGCGGGCGTTCGGGTGCTCAAACTCGTTGTTTTTCGCGTTTTGGTGTTTGAATGGGTTTTCTGCGGATTTTTCATTATTAAATTAGCTGTTTCCGGCGTTTCCGTGCTCAAATTTGCTGTTCACGGCGTTTCGGTGCTCAAATTTGTTGTTTGCGGCGTTTGCGTGTTTCAATTTGCTGTTTGTAGCGTTTCGGCGCTCGGATGTGCCATTTCTGTTGTTCCGACGCTCAAATTTGCGGTTTGCGCGCTTTGGTGCACAAATTTGGTGTCTGCGGTGTTTCGGTGCTCAAATTGTTGTTTGTGGCGTTTCAGTTGTCAAATTTGTTGTTTGCGGCGTTTTGGTATTCAAATTTGCTGTTTCCCACGTTTCGGTGCTTAAATTTGCTGGTCGTGGCGTTTCGGTGCTCAATTGTGCCGTTAGCGGCGTTTTGGTGTTCAAATTTGCTGGTCGCGGCGTCCTCGTGCTCGAATTTGCTGTTTGTAGCGTTTCGGTGCTCAAATTCGCTGTTTGCGGCGTTTCGGTGCCAAAATTTATTGCTTGCGGCGTTTCGGTGGTCGGATGCGCCGCCTGCTGCGTTTCGGTTCTGATGCTGTTTCCGCCGCCTCGGTGCTCAAATTTGCTGTTTGCGGCGTTTCGGTGCTGAAAAGTGCTGTTTGTGGCGTTTCGGTGCTCAAATTTGCTCTTGCAGCGTTTCAGTGTTCGAATGTGCTGTTTGCGGCATTTCGGTGCTCAAATGTGTTCTTTGTGGCATTTTGGTACTCAAATTCGGAATTTCTAGCGTTTTGAAGCTTAAATTCGCTGTTTGCGGAGTTCGGTTGTCGAATTTGTTATTTGTTGCGTTTCCGTGCTCTAATGTGCTGTTTACTGCATTTCGATGCTGAAATCTGTTGATTGCGACGTTTCGGTGCTGATAGGTCCGTTTGCTGCGTTTCGGTGTGCGAAATTGTTGTTTGCGGCGCTTCGGTGTTCTAATGTGCCGTTTGCGGCGTTTTCGGTGTGCATTTTTTTGTTTTGTTGCGCGCCTCGCTGCTCTTATTTGCTGCTTGCTGCATTTCGGTTGTCAAATTTGCCGCCATCTGCGGCGTTTCCGTGCTCAAATTTGCCGTTTGCAGCGTTTCGGTGCTCACATTTGCTGTTTGCGGCGTTCCTGATGTCAAATTTGCCGTTTGCTCTGTTTCGGTGTTCATGCTGTTTACAGCGCTTCTGTGCTGAAATATGTTGTTTGCAACGTTTTGGTGTTCAAATTTGTTGTTTGCGGCGTTTTTGTGTTCGAATTGGTTGTTTGCGGATTTTCGGTTGTCATATTCGCTGTTTGTGGCGCTTGGGTATTCTAATATATTATTTTATTAAATGATGTTTTATGCTATCATGTATTGATCTCTATAGCCCGGGGTTTCTGTAGATCCAGACCCAGACCGCGGGTTAAGAAAACGGGGTTTCCAGAGTCTGTTTTCTTAGGTTAAAGTTTTCTTAATTAAAATTCCCGGTGTAAGGTCGCGCGTAAGCGCCCTCGTTTCCAACGTGGTGTGCCGCGCTGGCGTCCCGCGTAAACCGCCGTGTAAGGTTGCTACGCCATCTCGCGTAAAACCCGCTTCGTCGCTCAGATGGCCTCAGATCGGCCTCGGACGGCCTCAAGCTCCGTTGATGCGGATTGCCGCCCTGCTGCGCCGCCGCTGTTCCCGCTGCACCCTTGCGGGAACACCCGCCCTGATTCTCCGAGGCGGACGTGTCCACCATGCTTTGTCGCATCGTTTGGCGTGCATCCCCGACACAAGTTGAGGTCGGAAAATCAACCTCGGGGGTGGACAGACCTCCTACCATGACATGTCGATTAGTGAATTGTCTGTTTTCGGTTCTCGAGAGGGCGCCGCGGCCGTCATTTTCCAGGCTTGCGCCCGCCAGGTTTGGGCCCAAGGCCGTTTTCACTAAACGACGTTTTACTAAAGGGGGGTCTGTCCATCCCCAACAACCAACGTTCAGCGGATCCGCAGGCAGGGCGCCGGATCTCGTCGTGATAGATCCCCGCAGACGGCTTGTGGCGTTTGTTTTGCCTCCGGACGCCCTCCGTGGGCCCCAGGACCGTCGAAATATTATTCGGGAGGTTGAATTTTTCCGCCCAGCTGCTTGCGAATTCTAAGGAGTAAAAGGGTTACGGGTTCTTTTCTCCTTTTCCCGAGTCCTGCCCTTGCGGGCGGGATTCGGGACGGGGTGTGTGAAATGAACCCGTGTAATACCCTCATATATACTCCTTACTCTCCTGTATCCTGGCCGTTTGGGCTCAGGTAGTGGCATCGATCAGACTGTTGATCGCACAGGAGGAAGAGATCCCCATCTTTCCCTCCTTTCCTCTACCTACGGATCAGGGGTTCTGTACCTTTGTACTCCAACCCAATACACACTCCTCGCCCTCCTCCTCCCCCTCCTCCTCCTCCTCCTCCTTCTCCTCCTCCTCCTCCTCCTCCTCCTCCTCCTCCTCCTCCCCCTCCTCCTCCCCCGTCCCCGTCCCCGTCCCCGTCCTCCTCCTCCTCCTCCTCCTCCTCCTCCTCCTCCTCCTCCTCCTCCTCCTTCTCCTCATGAACGTCGAAGAGGAAGTGAATCAGCAACTCCCGGGGGTCCGCGCAGATCTCTCGGCTCTGCGCTGGGCCTCCCTGGCGGCGCCTCCAGCGCCGCCAGGGAGGGGGGGTCAGCGCCGATCCGAGAAGCGCGGACTTCCGAAAGGAGGAGGAGGAGGACGAGGAGGAGGAGGAGGAGGAGAGGAGAGGAGGAGTGGGGGAGGAGGAGGAGTAGGAGGAGGAGGAGGAGGAGGAGGAGGAGGAAGAGCGGGAGAGAAGAGAGGAGCGGAGGATGAGGAGAGGAGGAGGAGGAGGAGGAGAGGAGAGGAGGAGGAGGAGGAGGAAGCGGAGGGGGAGGAGGAGGGAGGAGGGGGGAAGGAGGAGGAGGAGGAGGAGGAGGAGGAGGATGAGAGGAAGGGGGAGGAAAGGGGAGAAGGGGGAGGGGGGGAGGGGGGAGGAGGGGCCCAATTCTTGGGCCCAGGATCCGAGAGATCCGCGCGGACCTCCGACAGCCTGTGCTCATGCCATGCCGTGAGGTCCAAGGCTGCGAAAAGATTGCAGCATCGCGACAATTTACGACTGGAGCCCCAGTCGCTCACGCGCAGAAGGGGGTGGGGGGCGGGGGGGAGGGCTTCTTAGAAGCACCCCTGCTTCCTAGAAGGCGCGGGCCCTACCTCTAGATGCAAGGCCGGCGCCTTCTGAGAAGCAGCCTCCTGCTAAGAAGCCCTCCGACCTCCCTCCCCCCCCCCTGTGCGCGCCGCCAGCCTAGACCCTGGACCCCAGCTGTCTGCTGCACTTCTCGGGTCGGCTCGACCCGTGAGGGCCCCGGGGCCGAAGCCAGGCGAGGACGCCCGGTGCGAAGACGTCGCGACGCACTGCTTGCGGGGCCTCCACGCGGCCAGCTCCAGCGGGCCACAGCTCGGGGCCCCCGCGGCCGTGCGGGACGAGCCGGGCACCCCCTAGAAGGCCCTCGTCGAGGCGAAGCTGCTGGACAGCGTCCCGAGGCTGGAGAAACTGCGGAGAGCCGACGGAAGCGCCCGAGAGACTGCGACCCTCGGCTCCGAGCCTCGACCCTCGGACTTCCGAAAACCTGCGGGGCTGGAGAAAGCCGGAGGGAGCCGACGGAAGCGTCCTCGGAGGACGCGTCATTCATGGGGGGGGGGCGACGGATGGTGCGGCAGCCGGGGCTGCAGTACTGGGGCCCCGTTGCGGCCCCATCGAGGGGCACGTCAGGCACAAAGGGGGGGCCTCTTGGGCCCGACAAGGGCATCTCCCTCGTCCCCCCATTTCTATCGCCCGCCCAGTACAGTCATCGCGCCTCGTCAGGACGCGCGCCTTCGTCAAGGGCACCCTTGTATCCTTGCCTCTGTAGCCCATCCTTTGCCGTTTTCGCTGGTCGCCCGCCGTTCTACAAAAAAATCCAGACTTCGGCCTCCAAGGGTCTTGCGTCCTTACCGCCCGTCCGTAACATACGTTTTGATTGTACTTCTGTACTTCGCGCCCAGCGTCCGGAAGCTCGATGCCCGATCTTCGACCCTGATGGGCCGATGTTCCACCACCACTACCACAGGTAGGAGAGGCAGGAGGAGGAGAATCAGAAGGAGGACCTTCTCATCCTCCCTTCTCCCCCAGCCTACTGATGGCAGTGGTAGTGGAAGATCCCAGAGATCCGATTTGCGCAAACCCCCCAAGTCTCGACCCGCTCCCCAGGACCGGCTTCTCATCCTGAGTCGTTTTTGACGGTCCCGGGGCCCGGCGAGGGCCCCTGGAGGCCGTTGGATCTCCCCAGACATGCGACGTCCTGATTTTTTTCAGGGCGGCGTCCCCGCAAGTCCCGACCCTTTCCCCGGGACCAGTTTTTCGTCCTGAATTGTTTTTTGACGGTCCCGAGGCCTGGCGAGGGCCCCCTGGGGCCGAAAATAGCCGAAAACCTCCCATCCTGATTTTTGTTTACGACGCGGTCACGTCTGGGCCTGGGATTGGCCCATCCGACCCGTCGGCTCGAGGGCCCGCGGGGGCCGCCCGTGCCAGTGCCGCCTGCCCCCGTCCGCCCAGGAAGCGCGGCGCGCTGCTGCCGCCGCTGGCGCGGGCGCTGGCGGCCGTGGTGCGCGAGGCCGGGCGGGGAGATCCCAATCCGACTTGGCGGGAGAGGAGAGAGGAGGAGGAGGACGAGGAGGAGGAGGAGGAGGAGGAG
>CAUYUJ010009333.1:0-7500 GCA_963575745.1 Prorocentrum cordatum
GTGCGTGGTGGTGTGTGTGGTGGTGTGTGTGTGGTGGTGTGTGTGTGTGTGCGTGCGTGTGCGTGTGCGTGTGCGTGTGCGTGTGCGTGTGCGTGTGCGTGTGCGTGTGCGTGTGCGTGTGCGTGTGCGTGTGCGTGTGCGTGTGCGTGTGCGTGTGCGTGTGCGTGTGCGTGTGCGTGTGAGTGTGCGTGTGCGTGTGCGTGTGAGTGTGCGTGTGCGTGTGCGTGTGCGTGTGCGTGTGCGTGTGCGTGTGCGTGTGCGTGTGCGTGTGCGTGTGCGTGTGCGTGTGCGTGTGCGTGTGCGTGTGCGTGTGCGTGTGCGTGTGAGTGTGAGTGTGCGTGTGCGTGTGCGTGTGCGTGTGCGTGTGCGTGTGCGTGTGCGTGTGCGTGTGCGTGTGCGTGTGCGTGTGCGTGTGCGTGTGCGTGTGCGTGTGCGTGTGCGTGTGCGTGTGCGTGTGCGTGTGCTTGTGCGTGTTCGTGTGCGTGTGCGTGTGCGTGTGCGTGTGCGTGTGCGTGTGCGTGTGCGTGTGCGTGTGCGTGTGCGTGTGCGTGTGCGTGTGCGTGTGCGTGTGCGTGTGCGTGTGCGTGTGCGTGCGCGTGCGCGTGCGCGTGCGCGTGGGCGTGGGCGTGGGCGTGGGCGTGGGCGTGCGCGTGCGCGTGCGCGTGCGCGTGCGCGTGCGCGTGCGTGCGTGCGTGCGTGCGTGCGTGCGTGCGTGCGTGCGTGCGTGTGTTTGTGTGTGTGGCGTGCGTGCGTGTGTGTGTGTGTGTGTGCGTGTGGTGTGTGTGTGTGTGGGTTTGTGTGTGTGGGGTGGGGTTGTTGTGTGCGTGTGTGCGAGAGTGCGCGTGTGCGAGTGTGCGTGTGTGCGTGTGTGCGTGTGTGCGTGTGCGCGTGTGTGCGTGCGTGTGTGCGTGTGTGGGCGTGGTGTGTGTTATGTGTGTTATGTGTGTGCTGTGTGTGCTGTGTGTGCTGTGTGTTGTGTGTGTTGTGTGTGATGTGTGGTGTGTGTTGTGCGTGTGTGTGTGTGTTGTGTCTGTTTTGTGTGTGGTGTGTGTTGTGTGTGATGTGTGTGTGTGTTGTGTTGTGTGTGCGTGTGTGCGTGTGTGTCTGTGTGCGTCTGTGTGGGGTGCGTGTGTGTGTCGGTGTGTGTGGGTGTGTGTGTGTGTTGGTGTGTGTGTGTGTTGGTGTGTGTGAGTGTGTGTGCGCCTGTGTGTATGCGTGTGTGTGTGTGTGTTTGCGTGTGTGCGGCCCTGATCTTGCGCCTCGTTGTGCGACCTGATGTTTGACCCAGTGTGATTGCAGTGTGCGGGACCCCTGACATGACAAGCGAATGCGCAGATTCCATATGTGGTTGCTACCTCGCTCGAGCTCGGTCCCCCCTCTTCCTCCTTCCGCCGCCCTAGTCCTTATCGTCGCTCTCTCCGCCCCCCTTCCATCGTAACTAGGGCCACGAAGGAGCTGCTGTCCATTACGTCAGCTTCTTCTGGTAAGACGGTAAGACTACCACTTGTCTCAAGCCGCGTCCTCTTCCGAAAGTGAGCTAGGTCCCCACGGTTGGCGTCGCATGTGAAGCACCCGCGTGTGCGCCCGAGCACATGAGCCTGAGCGCGTGCTCGGGAGCAGTTTGCGCATGGCCTCGAGCATGAACAGCTAGCACCGTGCGTGGTTAGCACACGGACGCGAGAGTGAAAAAAACGGTGACAGTTCAGCGTGGTTGTTGCCAACTCTGTCCTCATCCTTTTAGTGTTGCGACTATTGCTCCCCATCTTCCTCCACCCCGCTTCCTTCGAACCATCTACCCCCGTCACACCACGAAACGTGTTGTAGGAAAGACAGGACGTGTTTGCTTGAGAATTCCTCACCGCTTATGACCCTGAAGCTTGGATTACCAGCAGTTGCGCGGATGGTGGGCGCCTCTTTGCCAACATGCGGTTCTCGCTCTAGCGCCGCACACATGTGTTTCACGAGCTTCTAACAGCTACCAAAATGAAGGACGGCTGGTGTTCAAAATTTGACTCTCGCCTCAGCGCCGCGCACGTTCGTCCGAAAAGTTTGCGACACCTTGAAGGATGGAGGGCGTCTTTTTCTTTGAATGGGATTATTGATGGACACTTGTTTACAATTCGCCAGCATAAGTGTGACACAATGCAGCAGCTACACGGATGGAGGGCGGTTCCTTTTGGAAATTCTAGACGCTTCGCGTATCCCCACCAGCCCGTCCAGAAACGACGCCCAGGCGAGTAGAGGGTCGTCCTGAGGGGCTATTCTGCGTCTTGGGTGCTTCGGGGGGGCCTCTGTGGGCCGTTCGGGATCCTCTTTGGGGCCTCCTGGGGGCCTCTTGGGGCCTCTTGGGGCCATCTTGGGGCCTTCGGGGGCCTCCTGGGCGTTTCTTGGGACCATCTTTGCCCCTTGGGTGCCTCTGGGGGGTCTCTTGTGGCCTCTTGGGGGTCTCTTGGGGGCCTCCTGGGGGCCTCTTGGGGGGCCTCTTGGGGCCATCTTGGGGCCATCCTGCGGCCTCTTGGGGCATCCTGGGGGCCTCTTGCGGCCATCGTGGAGGAAATCGGCCAAGGAAGTGGGGTTCCCTAATTACAGCCCCCCCCCAGGAGCTCCAAAAATCGCTTCCTGGACCCCTCTTGGATCGCTCTTGGAGCGCTCGTGGCCGCTCTTGGAGCCATCCTGAGGCTCTCTTGGGCCCCTGTTGGAGCTATCTTGAGCCATCTTGGAGCCATCTTGACGCGTCGGATGTGCATCGCAAGCGAAAAAGTGAGAACACCAAAAACATGTATTTTCCCTAGGGTTTTGAAGCATTGTGGCCTCTTGGATGCATCCTAATGGTGCTCTTGTGGGCACTTGGAACCGTCTTGGGGAGTTCTTGGAGCGTCTTGGAACATCATGGGGACCATCTTGAGGCATCTTGCGCTATCTTGAGCCATCTTGGAGGTCATCTTGAGCTCCCTGAGGCCCTCTTGGAGCCGTGTTGGGCCGTCTTGGACGCTCTAACTACCCGCGGCCCCCCCTGTCCAGGTCAGTGGGGAGGGGGTAGGGGGAGGGGTAAACCCCTCCCCGAAGGGGAAGAAGGAGGGGTGGAAGAGGAAACGCTCTAAACCACCGACGCCCAGAGGGCTGGTGGGATTCGCTTCTCGTCGGATGGTTTTCCAAGTTTTGTTCTTAGCCTACAAAATGTGCAACTGACAGTTTCACGGATGGAGGTCGGTTCCTTCTCATAACGGGGTTCTTTTTTGAATGGCAGTCCCATGGGGAATGGTCTTGCAGGAGGTGGGCATCCGAAATGAAAAGGCATGCAAAAGGAATGCGTGCAGGGAGTTGGGACGGCAGGACGTGTCGCAGCATTGTTGATGCATTTTCGGTTTGCTCTGGTCCTCCTCCTCCTCATCCTCCTCGCGCGGCCCGTGTTCGCTCCCCCTCTCGCCAAGTCGTCGGAAGCGGGACCGCACGCGAGCGCTTTCCGCTCACCAGGGGGAACGCGTGCCAGTCACAACATCAGGAGGAGGAGGAGGAGGAGGAGGAGGAGGGAGGGAAGAGGAGGAGGAGGAGAAGGAGGAGGAGGAGGAGGAGGAGGGAGGAGGGAGGAGGGAGGAGGAGGGAGGAGGAGGGAGGAGGAGGGAGGAGGAGAGAGGAGGAGGAAGGAGGAGGGAGGAGGGAGGGGGAGGGACGGTGGAACCGGGCGGGGCCCGCTGATTCTTTCGGCCTGGCTGCTTTGATCCTTCCCTCTTGCCCGTCAGCTGCTGCTCCTCAGCCTCCTCCTCCTCCTCCTCGTGCTCCTCCGTTGCGCTCGCTCCTGCGCGCTCGGAGGAGCGACTACGCCGACTCCGCCGCAGTCCTCGACGCCAAAGACGACGACAGCGCCGACGACTATTCAGATGACGACGCCATTGCACACGCCGCCGCCAAAGACGACGACTACGCCGACGACGATTCAGACGACGACGCCGCCGAGGACGCTGACGGCGACGACTCCGATGCCGACGACGAGCCCCGGGCGCCTCAAGGGGGGCATCTTGGGGGCCCAAGGGCGCTAGAAATGGCCAAAGACCTCGGTTCTCGATCCTCGAAACGACTAGGACGCCGCCGCCGACGACTAGGACGACGCCGACGACGACGACGGCGACGACCACCACCACCACCACCACCACGACGACGACGACGACGACGTTCACGCCGACGCCGACACCGACGACGACGCCGACGCCGACGCCGACGCCGATGCCGACGACGACGCCCCGCCGACGACGACGACGACGACGACGACGCCGACGACGACGGTGGCGGCGGCGGCGGCGGCTGCGACGGCGACGACGGCAGTGGCGGCGACGACGAGGACGCTGGCGGCCCGCGAGGCATCGGTGCTGGACCGCCTGCAGCGGGCGCGCGCGCGCGTGCCCCTCCCTTCTTGGCACGCTGCCATCGCCGCCGCCGCCGCCAATCGTCGTCTCGTGGTGGTGGTTGTCGTCGTCGTCGTTGTCGTCGTCGGCGGCGGCGGGGTCGGCGTCGGCGTCGGCGTCGTCGTTGGCGTCGGCGTCGGCGTCGTCGTTGTCGTCGTCGTTGTCGTCGGCGTCGGCGTCAGCGTCAGCGTCAACGTCGACGTCGGCGTCGGCGTCGGCGTCGTCGTTGGCGTCGGCGTCGGCGTCGTCGTTGTCGTCGTCGTTGTCGTCGGCGTCGGCGTCAGCGTCAGCGTCAACGTCGACGTCGGCGTCGGCGTCGGCATCGGTGTCAGCGCCGTCGTCGTCGTCGGCGTCGTCGTCGGCGGCGGCATCGTTTTCCTCGCCCCTTCACCCACTTCTTCCGACTTTGGGGTGTGAGGGGTGCTGGTTTTGGGGGCGCTTCGCGCCGTTTAGGGCTCTTCGGCTCGAGGGTCGATGTTCTTGTGCGCATCGGGCCATTTGGGCGCAACTCTGGAGGCCCCCGCAGGTCTTCAGAGCCCAGAGGCTGAAAGCATCCGGCGGCTCCCTGAGACCTCGTGGGGACCGCTCTGAAGACGCCCGCCCAGACCTCCAGTCATCCCTGAAGACTTCCAGAGAGGGGAAGGCTGGCGAGTGCGGGGGGAGGGAGGGGGCAGTCGCGACAGCGTCTTCCCTGCGCAGCTCGAAAAGCTGGCCAGGATGGACTCCGAGAGGGGTCTGGGGACTTCTCTCGAGCGGAGGGGGTGGGAGGGGGGCGAGCAAGGGCGCTCGGCAGTCTGAAGACGCAGTCGCGCTCCGAGCAGCCCAGGGGACGAAGAGGAGGAGGGCTATTTCGGGGGGATCGTTTTGGCCAGGAAGCAAGCTTGCGCGCTGGAGCCGAACTGGCCAGAAGTATGCGGATCCACTCTACCAGCGACTGACGCTCTTGGGGCAACGCCAACACTACGTTTAAAGTGGAAGACTTCCCTGTCGTAGGGCGCTGTCCACCCCACGATGGATGTAATCTACCCCCAGCCGTGCGCACACTAGCCGGCACGCACAGCCTGGCAGCAAGTCCGTGACACCGCTCCTGGCGAAGCGGCAACACTTCGTGCAGAACAGGCGGTTGGCCCCGATTGCGAGCTGGTGCCCCTTGGCCCGAGCCAGCTGCATTGGGAGGGCCCGATCCCCCGCGGGAAGCGCACCGGCCGATGGCGGGTCGGACACTTCGGTGGGGGCAGGCGCTGCCTGCGCGGCCCGCCCGCACCTCCAGAGCGACGTGTTCCGCTTGCTCTGTGGCCTCCACCCCGCGGCTGAGAGCAACTCCAAGATGTCTCGGCGACTCCAGAGGCGGCCAACAGGGCTGCCGTGCGTGCCGCGGCGCAGGAGGTGGACGTGCGCGCTGCGCGCACTCAGGCTGCAGGGGAAGAGTGGTCGCGGGCCCTGCGAGCATGCTGCTCCCACTCGGGGCGTTGGGCAAACGAGGCACCGCGCTTCGAATACTCGTCGGCGGTAGGGTTGCCCACGAACTTTCTCGCTGCCCCATTGCCTGCCTCTCGGCCTGTGCATGGATCAGGCTTACACGTTCCGGCGAAATGCCACCCAGCTCCTGGATACGATGCCAGGGGCGGTGCCAGAGATCGGCCGAGTGCGATTCAGGCCGAGTGCACCGCTCAGCTCCGTGCTCCACTTCTCTCAAGAAGTTCGCGCAGCCAGTATGGCTGTTGATCGGCACAGCAGCGACCTGCAGCACCATGACGATCGCCCAGCATCCCGCAAGGAATGCCCTCTCTGCTCTGCTCCACGGGGAGCGGCCCGAAGCAAGCATACTTCTCCTGCACTGCCCCGTCCATCACAGCTGAACCCCAGCCGGCTCGACGCAGCGCGGGATACCGATGCTGTACCAGGGAGCTTTCCGTGAAGACCTCGCCTGGAACGAATCCGGGCTCTTCGCCCGTGGTCTTGCAGACATGCGAAATGGGGCGGGAGGTGGCGATCCAGCTGGATCGTCGCACAGGTGGGCCCCTGCTCCACAGCATCTCGAACCCAAGCCACGGGCTGGCACCCCTCTGCACGGTGTGATGACCGCCCACGCGGCGTGTGTCCTCTTTCTGGCCCGCGCAGCGGAAGAGTAAGGGAATGAAGGGGGAGGAGGGGGACGAGGGGAAGGAGGGAGAGGGGGAGGGGGAGGAGGAGGAAAACGGGCTTAGGAGGAAGTGGAGGAAGAGGGAGGGGGGAGTATACCCAACATATACCAACGATGCTGCCATACGGCATGGTTTCGCTTCGCTGGGGTTGCGCTTCGCCAGCGTTCGCTTCGCCAGGGGTGCGTTTCGCCAGGGTTCGCGTCGCCAGGGTTTCGCTTCGCCGGGGTTCGCTTCGCTGGGGTTCGCTTCGCCCGCTTCGATTCGCTGGGGTTCGCTTCGCTGGGGATTCGCTTCGGCAGGATTTCGCTTCGCTGGCGGCTCGCTTTGCCGAGGTTTGCTTCGCCGCGACCCGCAGTAGTAGCAAGAGAAAATAGCAGTAGCAGTAGTAGTAGTAGTAGTAGTAGTTGTTGTTGTTGAAGTAGTAGTAATAGTAGTAGTAGCAGCAGTAGTAGTAATAGTTGTAGTAGTCGTAGTAGTCGCAGTAGTAGTAATATAAGTAGGAGTAGAAGTACACTTATAAGTAGAGGTAGTAGCAGTAGTAGTAGCAGTAGCAGTAGTAGCGGTAGTAGTAGAATTCGTAGTAGTAGCAACAGTAGTAGGCGTAGTCGTAGTGGTAGTAGTCGTCGTAGTCGCAGTAGTAGCATAGTAGTAGCATAGTAGTAGTAGTAGTAGCAGTAGTAGTAGTAGTAGTAGTAGCAGCAGCAGCATTGGTAGTAGAAGTACCAGTCGCCGTCGTAGTAATAGTAGTAGTAGCAGCAGCAGCAGTGGTAGCAGTAGTAGTAGTTGTTGTTGCAGTAGTAGGAGTAGTAGTATCAGCAACAGCAACAGTAATAGAAGTAGTAGCCGTAGTAGTAGTAGTGGTATTAGTAGTAGAAGTAGTAGCAGTAGTAGTAGTAGTAGTAGTCGTAGTAGTAGTAGTAGTAGTAGTAGTAGTAGTAGTAGTCGTAGTAGTAGTA
>CAUYUJ010009333.1:12500-34880 GCA_963575745.1 Prorocentrum cordatum
GACGCTCCGTCCCGTGCGCTGGATGAGTGTGGCGGGGTTTCTGCAGGTGCCCGGTCGGTGCCCGCCCTTAGGCGCCTCGTGCCCGCCCGGTGCCCGCTTATGGGCATGGGCACATCGGGCGGGCCGCGTTTTGCCTACAGCTTGCACCACATAGCTTACACCACACAGCTTGCACGGCACAGCTTGCACTACATACCGTGCACCGCGTGGCCTGCACCACATGCTGTGCACCGCATAGCTTGCACCACAATGCTTGCACCACGTACCTTGCACCACATAGATTGCACATCGAGGGTCCAAGGACCCACTGCTCGGGGCCCAAGCTGGCAGCCGTTACAATTTTGGGGACACGAGTTGAAGAAGTCTCAGGCGGCAGCCCCTTTCTGAAAAGGGGCCGGCCTCCATCGGTGTAATCGGTGGATGTTGGTAAGACGAGCGTGCGCGGAGTCACGGCGACATCATCATGATTGTTGTTTTCCTCATATAAATATCTAGATACATAGATTATCAACAAAAAAGTGTAGGAGTCCACATGAGAATAGATTAAGGTTGCCCCTCGCTCTTTCTTGTTCGCCCTAGCGGAGGCCCTCTTCCCCCTCTGTTGTGCCTCCTCCTCTTCCTCCTCCTCGTCCCCCTCGTCCTCGTACTCCTCCCCCTCCTCCTCCTCCTCCTCTTCCTCCTCCTCTTCCTCCTCCTCTTCCTCCTCCTCCCCCTCCTCCTCCTCCCCCATCGTCCTTTTCCTCTTCCCCGTCCTCCTCCTCGACCCCTTCCTCCTTCTCCTCCTCCTCCTCCTCCTCCTCCTCCTCCTCCTCCTCCTTTTCTTTCTTTCCTTATCCTCCTACTACTTCTTCTCCTCCTGCACCTCCCCTGCAATCTGGCTGGCGCACGCAAGTCGATTTTCCTGGTCGCCGTTGCCGCCACGGCTGCCATGGGCGGCTTCCGCTGGCCGGATCGCGAAGCCGTCGGGGCAACCCCGCGGGCCAGGCCGTCGGGACAACCCAGCGAGCCAGTGGGGCGCAGGGGCAAGCCGTTGGGACAACCCCGCAGGCCTCGAGCTAGTCGCGGCCGCGCTCAGGCGAGGGGCAGCGCGAAGCCCAGCTCTGCCGCGAGCTGCTCCGCCTCGGCCCTGGAGCTGTCCGCTCTCCTGTCGAACTCTCCGAGCGCCTTCCGCAGGGACGCCGGCGGCCCGCTTTCCAGGAGCTCTCGCGTGGGAGGCCGCAGGATCGGCATGTCCCGCATGCGCGTGGCGCGGGAGAGCATGACGCAGAGGTGCAGCTACCACTGCTCGTCCGACATCCCCGCGCGGCCAGCGTCCTCATCCCTGGCGCAATATATGGTGACGCCCTTGCGCGGCGTCTGACCCTGCGACAGCGCGGAGGTCAAGTAGGACGCGTGCGTCAGGGCGGCCCCCAAGCGGCGTGCGGCACCGAGCTCTGGCGCGTGACCTCCTGCGCTCTGCTTGTGTATGCTACTTTTTGCTGATCTCAGTTGTTGTCTGCTGCTCTCTGCGGCTCTCTGCCGGTCTCTGCCGTTGTCCGGTGCTCTCTGCGCCTCCCTGTTGCTATCGGATGTTGTTTGCCCATTGCTGGTCTCTGCTGGTGTCTGTTTTGCTCTTTGCTCGTCTCTGCTATTGTCTGCTGGTCTCTGTTGCCCTCTGCTGCTCTCTGCTGTTGTCTCCTGTTGTCTGCTGTCTCTGCTGGTCGCCGCTGGTGTCAGCTGCTCTCTGCCGCTCTCCGCTGCTGTATGCTGGTCCCTGCTGCTGTCTGCTGCTCTTCGCTGGTGTGCGCATGTCTTTGCGGTCTCTCCTGTTGTCTACTGCTTTCGGGGGATGCCTACGGATTCCTCGTGGGAGTTCCGCTGGAACCCAAGAGAAGCTCATTGAGAGACCGAACACATCCATAACAAAGACTGCGTTAGTGGCCGGTTACCAAGAACGACAGAGGCGGGTTCTTCAGAGTTCGGTTGCCGATGGCCTATCACCAGCAGCCCCGACTGTGCCAGATTCGGGCGCGGATGGGTTACAACCCGCGCACCACACAAGGGTTTCCCCCTGCGTCGGTTCCGCCGCCGATCGTTTACAACCAGAGTCCCGGACGCAAGGATTTTTTCTTGAACCCGATTCTGACGCGGATGGGTTACCACCCGCGCCCTGGACACATGGTTACCCCCGTGCGCCCAATTCGGGCGCGGATGAGTTACCACCCGCGTGCTGGACGCAAGGGTTTCCCCGTGCGCCCGATTCGGACGCGGATGGATTACCAGCCGCGCCCCACACGCAAGGGTTTCCCCTGCGTCGGTTCGGCGGCGGGTGGGTTATCACCCGCGGCCGGGACGCAAGGGTTTCCGTTTGTGCCTGGCCGCCGTCGTCCTCCTGAATTTCTGTGCCTTTTCTTCCTTCTCGTCCGATGGCGAGGGAGTGGCCCGTGAGGGTTCGCATCACCAATCGTTTACTCTCTGCTTCCGGCTGATGTCGCAGGCAAGAAGAACGCAAAATTGATGACGGCTACTGGGTTCCGATGGCCCGTTGGGGTTACCAACGTGAAGTGCGGGCCCCAGAGGGGCTCAAATTTCTTCGCGTTTCACTCACATACGAAGCTCCCGTTTGAACCTTCTGCCATACGCCTGGTGGTGAGTGGTCAAATGCTATGCATGGCAGGGTTTGCCGATGACCCGCTCGGATTGCAACATGAAGTGCGAGCCCACATAGCAAGGGGCTCCCGTTCTGATGCTTCCTCGCTGTTCACTCACGAACGAGGCCCCTGCTTGAGACATCGTCACGATATTGCCCCCTTGAGGTGCTCAAGTATTTCTGGTAGAGTTTGCCGATGATCCGCTCGGATTAGTAATATGAAGTGCGGGTCCCTTTGGAGGGGGCTCCCGCTCGAGACTTCTTCGCGTTTCGCCCACGCTTGAAACATCCTCACGATTTGCCCCTTTGGGGGCGCTCAAGTGCTACGCCTGGCAGGGTTTGCCGATGACCCTCTCGGATTAGTAACACGAAGTGCGAGCCCCACAGGAAGGGGCTCTCGCTCTGATACTTCCTCGCTATGCACTCACAAACGAGGCCCCCGCTTGAGACATCATCACGATTTCCCCCCCTGGGGAGCTCAAGTGTTATGCCTGGTAGGGTGTGCCGATGACCCGCTTGGGTTAGCAGGAGGGGGCTCCAGCTCGAGACTTCTTCACCATTCACTCACCAAACGAGGCCCCCTCTTGGATCGGATGGCCCGATCGGATTGGCAACATGAGGTGAGAACCCCATAGAAACGGGCTCGTGGTGACAAGACGGATGAAGGAGGAGGAGGAGGAGGAGGAGGAGGACGAGGAGGATGAGGAGGAGAAGGGGAGCATGAGGAGGAGGACGAAAGAAGGAAGAGCAGGAGTGCGTGATTGTGTCAGTGTGTGAGTGGTGATGATGGTGAGGATGATGCTAAAGATGGTGGTGGTGGTAAGGATATTGGTGATGATGATTATGATGATGATGATGATGATGATGATGATGATGATGATGATGATGAGGATGAGGATGAGGTATGAGGATGAGGATGCGATGAGGATGAGGATGAGGATGAGGATGAGGATGACGGATGAGATGCGGATGATGATTGATGATGTGATGCATGATGATGGAGGATGAGGATGAGGATGAGGATGATAATGATGGACGATGATGAACATCACGTGCGCACACCTATTTCTCTGTCCTGTCCTAGCACGAGGACGCAAGAGATGAGCCAGGAGAAAAGGGGAGGGCGTGGAGAGAAGACGGTCGAGACAGTGGAGAAGAGAACGGAGAGGAGGAGGAGGAGGAGCCCAGGATACAGAGGATGAGGAGGAGAGGAGGAGGCCGTTGCTCGTCCTCGGCGTACGTCGCACCCCATGGCCCTCGGGAGCCGCGGGCCGGCGCCAGCGTGGATCGCAACGAGAGCTCAGCCTGCGCGCAGGCGGAGCTAGAGTTGTTCGGCCGCCGCGGATTGGCCAACGACCGGCAGCTCATGCCTGGCCGCAGAGACGCTCACGAAGTTGGAGCACGTGCGCCCCCGTGCCTCCTACTGCGTCGCCGCTGAATGGCATGCGAACCAATGCCTTCCTGCGACCCGGAACTACGGATACAGGCACGAAGAGTACGAGAAGACACGGTTCACACGAATACAGAAGTAAGAGAGCCCCTCGCTTACGACCCACGCGCCTCCCCTCTCCTCCCCTCCTCCTCCTCTCCCTTTTTTTTTCGTTCTCTCGTTTTTCGCTTACCTTTCCCCCACCTTCTCCTCCTTCTCCTCCCTCTCATCCTCATTCCCCCCCTCCTCCTGCCTCACCGCCTCCTCCTCGTCCCTCCTCCTCTCCTCCTCATCTCCTCCTCCTCCTCCTCCTCCTCCTCCTCCTCCTCCTCTATTCTCTTTCCTTGTGAATATTTTTTCCCTGTCACACCCCGAGGCCGGTTTTTAGGGCGGGCCGGGAGTTTCGCCTGAGACTTCCCCACCCTTAATGACTGAAGCGTAGAAAACGACAACAGTTTCACAGGTGGGGGCGGGTGGTTTTCAAAATGTGACTCTCGCCTTAGCGCCGCGCACATTCGTTTTAAAGCATGTGCAAGAGTTTCACGGATTGAGGGCGGGTGGTTTCGAGCCAGTCGAGCCGGACAAGATTACTCACAGCGCCTCGTCCTCCTCACCCTCCTTCCCCTTCTCCTGTACGCTGCAAGAGAAAGAAATGAGCTTGAAGGGGTGGGACGCGCGGCAGCCGCGGGTAGGCAGCGTCGTTGTTCAACGAGTCGTGGCAACAGGCGGTTGAGATCTTCTGGGCGACCATGGTCGCCGTCCATGTGGGGCGTTCGAGGAAGGGCCTCGACTTCGAGGGATCGAAAGATTGCCTTCCTCCCTTGGAGTCGGGGCTCCCCGCCTCAGTTGGTGTTCCATTGGCTTCCAGACTCTGGATTCTTTATCCGATGGTTCCTTACCCGACACCCTCACCGTACCAGAAGAAGCTACACGCAGACCGCCTCCCCCAAGCACTGATTGCCTCATGTGCTCCACGATGTGTGACGTACCTGAGCTCCGAGAGCGGTCACCGGGCCCCGCCCAGAGGCTGTGCGCGGGGCTGCGAGGAGTCCTCGTGGTGCGGCCACCGGGGGGCTCTGCCCGTGCGCTGCGCGCGGGGATCGTTCCGACCTGCTTCTTTGTCGCAGCACCGCCGAGGCGCGAGGCTGAGGAGGAGGAGGAGGAGGAGAAGGAGGAGGAGGAGGAGGGGGAGGAGAGGGAGGTGGGGGGACGGAGGAGGAGGAGGGAGGAGGAGGAGGAGGAGGAGGAGGAGGACGGAGGCGAGAGGAGGGGGAGGAGAGGAGGAGGAGGAGGAGGAGGAGGAGGAGGAGGAGGAGGAGGAAGAGGATGAGGGAGGAGGTGGAGGAGGACGAGGGAGGAGGGAGAGGAGAGATGGAGGAGGAGCGAGGAGGATGGACGAGGCGAGGACGAGGACGAGGACGAGGACGAGGACCGAGGACGTTAGGAGAGGAGGACGACGAGTGAGGAGGAGAAGGGGAGGAGAGCAGGAGGAGGCAAGAGGAGGACGAGGGTGTGGAGTCGGAGGACGAAGGAGGGGGAGGAAGAGGAGGAGGAGGCGGAGGAGGAGGAGTAGGGAGGAGAGGAAGAGGAGGAGGAGGCGGAGTACGAGGAGGAGAAGGAGGTGGAAAGGGGAGTGGAGGCGGAGGAAGGAGGAGAGAGGAGGGGGAAGGAGGCAAAAGGGGGGAGGAGGAGGAGAGCATGAGGAGGAGGAGAGAGGGGACGGGAGGAGCGGGGAGGAGGAGGAGGAGGAGGAGGAGGAGGAGGAGGAGCGAGGAGGAGGAGGAGGAGGGAGAAGAGGAGGAGGGAGGAGGAGGAGCAGGAGTGAGTGGAGAAGGATGAGGAGGACGTCCTGTTGTTGCGGCCACCGGGGCACTCTGCCCATGCGCTGCGCGCGGGGATCGTTCCGACCTGCTTCTTTGTCGCAGCACCGCCGAGCGCGAGGCTGAGGAGCGAGGAGGAGGAGGAGGAAGGAGGGGGAGGAGAGGGAGGAGGGGAGGAAGAGAGGAGAAGGAGGAGGAGGAGGAGGAGGAGGAAGAAGAAGAGGACGAGGGAGGAGGCGGAGGACGAGGGAGGAGGCGGAGGACGAGGGAGGAGGAGGAGGAGGAGGAGGAGGAGGAGGAGGAGGAGGAGGGGGAGGAGAGGGAGGAGGAGGAGGAGGAGGAGGAGGAGGGAGGAGGACGTTTTAAACAGGTGCAAGAGTTTCACGAATTGAGGGCGGGTGGTTTCCAAAATGTTGTTCTCGCTCTAGCGCCGCGCACATTCGTTCTAAACATGTGCAAGAGCTTCACGGATTGAGCGCGGGTGGTTTTCAAAAGGTTGGTATCGCTTTAGCGCCGCGCACATTCTTTCTAATAAATCGCAAGAGCTTCACTGATTGAGGGCGGGTTGTTTTCAGAATGTGGTTCCCGAATTAGTGCCGCGCCTATTCCTTTTAAAAGTTTGCACGAGCTTCACGGATTGAGGGCGAGTGGTTTTCAAAATGTGGTTCTCGCTTTAGCGCCACACACACACACATTCGTTTTAAACAATTGCAAGAGCTTCACGGATGTAGGGCTGGTGAGTTTCAACATGCGGTTCTCGCTTTAGCCCCGCGCACATTCGTTGAAAAAGATTGCAAGAGCGTCGCGGATGTAGGGCGGGTGATTTTCAAAATGCGGTTCTCGCTTTAGCCCCGCGCACATTCGTTGAACAGCTTGCAAGAGCTTCACGAAATGAGGGCGGCTCCTTTTCAAAATGTGGTTTTCGCCCCGCACATTCGTTGTAATAAATTGCAAGAGTTTCACGGATTCCCTTGATCCGCGTACTTACCAGAATATTGTGCTGGAAGGATTCAAGATTATGCGGGTGCAACAGTTATGTTGGCTCGCGATGCTGAAGATCCAAAAAGCGGCGTTCTGGCACGATTCCAGATCGTCAGGACGCAGCAGTCAGGTTGACCCGTGGTGTGGGAATCCCGCGAACAATGCTTTGGCCTGCTTCAGTGTCTTCGAACGGTTGTCTTCCAACGAGGCAGTTCCCTCAATGGACATGAACCGCTGTATGGGGCCTATGAAGAGGGAGCTTGGAGGGAAGGTGAATTCCGACATCGTTGATCGCTCCTGGGTTTACACTGGTCCTCCTCCTCCTCCGCCTTCGGCCCTCCTGCCCCAGGCTGGCCGAGGGTGCCTGTAGAGACGCTCGGCCCTGCATACACACTTTCACGCAGGGGCCCACCGCGTTCAAGTGCACCTCGGATCAGCCTCAGAAGCGCACTTGCCTTTTGTTGTACCTCCCTCCTTCCCCTCCTCGCAGCCGGGAGTTGATCCATCGTTTTGTGGCCACGCGCGGCCCCAGTGGACGGCAAAGACAAAGGACGTTGTGTAGTCGGACCGAGGTACCAGATCGAGGCCCGTTCGGGGAGGGTACCCTAGTGTTCTTCGTGTTTGTTGGATGTTCTTGTGCATCTTGGGGAGGGTACCCTTGGATGTTCTGTCTGTATTGGCCGACGGATGGTCTCATGTTCTTGAAGGATGCTCTTCTGGCCTAGGTCCGACTGTACGGCGAAGGTTGCCGGACTGAGACAGCACTGATCGGGAGCTGACACATTTTTCCAGGGCGCGCTGAGCGATGCGCACGTTGGCAATCGGCATTGCAAGCTCGGTAGCATGTGCCATGTCTGGGGCAAACTGCAAGCCATGATGTTTGTAGATGAGGTATTCCAAAATGGGCCTCGCCTTCGAGGCGGAAGGAGCTCCTGGCCAAAGTCACGTTTCCATTGGTCATGGTCTTCATCACGGGCGAGGAACAGACAATCACGACCTTTGCGTTGAGGGAATTGCCGCTGGCGCCCCCCGAGGCCGACCCCGACCCCCCCGGCGGTGATGACCCGCGCGCGGCGCTCGATTCCGAGTGTCGCGCACGGGTCATCACCGCTAGGCGGTCGGGATCGGCCCTGCAGGGGGTGCCAGCTGCGACTCCCTAAGCCAAGCCGTTGTCGTTGTCTCTCCTTCGCTCCTAACCTTAGCCACTGCAAGGGTGACACCGTCGTCCACGTCGGACGGACTTTCGGCCACCAGGAGGAGGCCTAACCATCAGCGAGGGTTGAGGCCCAGCATGGACCTAGGGTTCTTGTAAGTCGGGCAGGAGGCCATGCTGTTCAAGCTTGCTCTTGGCATCGCTGCGTTGGCCAAAAAGGCGCTGTTACCCTTGGCATCAGCAGGCGGCATCCCAACGCGTGTGCCATGTTCGCCTTGTACAAGGCGGTCGGCACCATCGACCTGAAACCACGCGTGTTCGAGGGGCTCTTCGGCCATCGTCTTGGGGCGCTTGTTGTCGAGCGAACCCAGCAGAGGCGGCGAGGCGAGCAGACGAGAGACCACCCCACCCGAACTGCGGGGGGGGGTCTTTCGTGTCAGGGACCAGCTGGGCACTCCCTGCGGGACAGATGCTCATGGCGAATTGCCGCACAGCCTGTTAGAAGATCGCTGAAGTGCAGGAGCGCGACATGTCTTGACGCCTTGCACACTTGGACGAAAGTCCGGGCCATGACAGCGCCCTGCTCGGCGCATCGCTTTGCCATGCCGCCGACCTGCACATCGCCGACGAGCAATGTAAATCGGAAAAGCAGCGCAAAGAGGTACGCATGACGGTGTTTGAAGATATGGGAGCCAGGCAAGATATGGCGGTATGTAGTGATGCAGAATGTGTTGCCCTTTGTCCGTCCCCCATGTAAGAATAGGGGGCTCTTGGGCTCGAAGCGCCATCTCGGCATATATGGTGCGCAGGCGAGAGTCGAACGCGTCGGGGGCCAGGCGGGAGACATCGTCGCTCACGTGATCGTGCTTGGTGCCGCGGCCTTTCTTACCCTTCGGCGTTCGTAACCATGATGGTCCAATAAATGCTGTCCGGGGAGGGGCTTTGGACTCGTTGTACGATTGGCAGACATGCCCAACTGAAACAAGTAGGGCATGTTCAACCCCAGCAATGGCTTGCAGCGTATCTTGCGCGAGGGCAGTACGAGACCCAAGGACATTCAGGTTGGGATCCTTTCGGATCTGTCAAGCATTCGTGTTCACATTGCTTATCTGTCCTCGCTAGCCCCCGACCTTTCGGAGACTACCTGGCACCGCACACTGAGCCTTGCAGTGTGGGTATTAAGTTGGCCTGCGAGATCATTCAGGAAGGCAGTTTTGGCCAGCGCGGGAAACCTGAGGATGAGCGGCATCGGTTCACGCAAGAAGCCCACCGTGGTCGCAACCACGGTGGCAAAAAAAGTGGTATGAGCAGGATCACGGTAAGCATCAGAGGCGAAAGCGATGTGGAAAAGAATTGAGATCCAAAGGTCGAGGGATTGAAGAGAAGGGGGCCATTGCTCACAAAGGGACTGCATGAGCAGGCGTGTAGGCATGGCTTTCGTCTGACTATAAGTTGCGAAGGCTTCTGATTGCTGACGACAGATGATAGTCTGCAGGAGCTTTGGGGTAACATTACTCCTCCTCATCCTCCTCATCATCAGAGTGAGGGGGGCTATCGGTCTTACGCAGTCCCCGGGTGCGTGGCTGAAGTGGGATTCCGCGGTGCTGATTTGTCCTGTTTGTTTGTTTGTTGGTGTCGTCGTTCCGCCCGCGCCCCGCCCGCGACCCATCCCACGACACGCCCCCGACCCACTTGCAACATTCCCGCGCCAAACCCCGCGACCCACCCGCGACCCGCCCACGACCCACCCTGTGACCCACCCGTGACCCACTTGCGACCCACCCGCGACCCGCCTTGCGACCCGCCCGCGACCCGTCGGCGACCTGGCGACCCACCCGCGACCTGGCGACCCACCTGGGCGCCCCTCTCACTCTTACCCGCATTTGCTGGTGATTTGGTCCTCCTCTTATTCCTCCTCCTGCTCCTCATGGTCCTTTTCCTATTCCTCTTCATCCTAAAGAAGATCTCACTCTGCATCATCATCATAATCCGCTTCCCCCTCCACGTCATCATTATCCAGCACAGTGCCGTTTTTTATACTTGCTCCGCGTGCGGGTCATGTATGGCAAATGCAGGGAAATTATATTACAATCAACGATGAGTTCATGCATACATTTACAAATTGATCAGGTGTAAAACATTATATATGTTTAAACATCATATGTATTAAAATCTGCCCTGTATTACCATTGCAATTCGTCCCGAGCGATGTCTTACGGGACGGCTCCGTGTCTCTCCGCCCAGCCAGGCCAGCAGCGCCAGCGTGAGCAACCCTTCGCGGTGTGAGGGTATATGCTTCGGACATTGCACCGCATGCGTGTTGAAATCGCAGCCGATCGTTTTCAAGCTCCCCAGTAGTTCGAACACATTATCACCAGCAGGTGTCAGCATCGAGAGCCAGAAGCAGCTGCTCTGAGCTCATCGAGCGTATGGTGCAGACGCTCGAGTATGCTCCAAAACAGCCAGGCTTCAGAACCAGAGTCGCGGCTCTCACGTCTGACATACGGAGCCATGGAAACACGAAGCAGTGGGCTGTGGCCTTGAACTTGTTCGCATGCGCGTCGCAGACGCTGGTGCAAAAGAACACGATCCTGTACAACGCGCTCATCAGCACATTGGGAAAGGGCGGGCAGTGGCAGCAGGCGTTAGTGCTGCTCGGCGAGATATCGCGATCGGAGTTGCAGCCAGATGCAATCTCTCCTACATGGCCAGTGGATCTGCGTGCGAGAATGGTTCACAGGGCCTCGTGTGCACAAAATCGCCTCGTGTGCCACCACGGGGCCGAATCGCTCAGGCTGGTCCCAGAGGCGCTCCAGAGGGGTTTCCAGACCGTCCAAGAGCGCTCCAAGACGGCCTCAGTGGGCCCCAAGACGGCCCACGAGGGCCCGAAGCCTTCCGGGGGGGCTCCACGACGAACCGAGAGGCCGCAAAGACGCCCCAAGAGGGCCCCAAGCGCACGCGAAAGAGGCACAAATCATCAAATTCCGATGGGAAAACATATATGTTCAGCATGCCCGCCTTGTGTGCTCCTCAGCGGCCCAGGACACGCCAAGAGGCCTCCCAAATCGCCCCAAGAACACGCCATCGGCCCCTCAGAGGGCTCCAAGACGGCCCACAAGAGCCCCAAGACGACGCCAGAGAGCCCTGAAACGGCCTCGCAGAACCACAAGACGGCCCCAAGATAGCTCCGAGGGGGCCCCAAGAGGCTCCCAAAATGGCCTCAGGCAGCCTCAAGCGAGCTCCAAGACGGTCCAAGGCCTCCCAGACGCCCGGTGACGGCCCAAAAAAGCCCCAAAACGCTCCCAGAGCAGCCAACAAAAGCTTCAGAATGGCCCGAAAAAGACCCCCCCCCACAAGGACCACCAAGCAGGCCCAGAGACGCCCACTAAAAGAGCGATCGGTGAAGTACAAAGCTCTTCTCACCAAGGCTCCCAAGAGCGAGACGCAGCGTAGAGAGGTCTCCCAGGCACAGCTCCCAAGAGCGAGCGGTGATGTCGGGACACCCTTCCGAGCTCTCACACAGGAGCACGCACGCACAGCACGCAAGCACAATGGATTTCCTGGGCTGTCCCCGGGAAGAGGCTCGGGGGGACAGCCCGGGAACGGCCCCACAGGCGCCCAACAAAAACTTCAAGAGAAAAGGCTCCCAGGAGGCCACAAGACGGCCCAAGAGGGCCCCGAGAGGCCCCTAGGAGGCCGCAAGACAACCAGCGAGGCCCCAACAGGCCCCCAGGAGCTCGAAAAGAAGCCCCGAGGGGCCCACTAACCGTTCCCAGGGAGACGCCGGCGCCCGCCATCCGGCTTCGAAGAGGCAACCAGAAAAAAGGCACCAGAGCCCTCCGGGTGACTTTTGTCAAGGCCCCAGGTGCATTCAAAACTGACCAGCGGCGAGACGTGCACTGCAGACCCACCCTAATAGCCGTCTGAGACGCTCCGAAGGCTGTCTGGGCGGAGGTGGAGCCGAAGGCGGGCGAAGAGAAGGAAGCGGTCCAAGAGGGCCCCCGAGACGGCCCAAGACCGCTCGAAGACGCTCCAGGCGAGCCGCGGCAAACGAAGTCATTGATTCTTCTATGGTTTCTGAAAGACTTCCACCTTCTCGCCATTTCGAGCGAAGACAGGCCCAAGACGGCCTTTTCGAGCCAAGACTGGCCCAAGATGACGTGGACGAAGCTTACGGGTTCGCCCTAGTCAGCTACAATTCAGGAATTAGCGCGTGCGAGAAAGGGGAGCAGTGGCAGCAAGCGTTGTCGTTGTTAGGCGAGTTGGGGCAGACCGCTGCTGGACCAGATCTCATCAGCTACAGTGCTGCCATCAGCGCGTGCGAGAAAAGCGGACAGTGGCATCGGGCGTTGGTGTTGCTCGGCCAGATTTGGCATGCGAATATTGAACCGAACATCGTTATCTACGGTGCTTCAATTAGCGCATGCGAGAAGGGTGGGCAGTGGCAGCAGGCTTTGTCGTTGCTCGACGAGTTGGGACGAATAAAGCTGAGTGCGAACATAATAACCTTCAGTGCTGCTATTAGCGCATGCGAGAAGTGCAGCCAGTGGCGGCACGCGCTATCCTTGTTCAACTGGATACAGAAAGCGGGGTTGCAGCCGAATCTGATAAGCTACAACGCCGCAATCAGCGCGTGCGAGAAAAGTGAACAGTGGCAGCAGGCACTGGTATTGCTCAGCCAGCTGCGCCAGGCGAAGCTCAGTCCGAACATTATAAGTTGTAACGCTGCTATGAGCGCTTGTGAGAAAGGCGGGCAGTGGCAGCAGGCAGTGTCGTTACTGGGCGAGTTGACAAGGTTGAGCTTGCAGCCAGACGTAATCAGCTGCAACGCCGCAATCAGCGCTTGTGGGAAAGATGGATGGTGGCGGCAGGCGCTGACGCTGCTCGGCGAGCTGCGGCTATTACAATACATCCCGGATGTTATCAGCTACGGTGCTGCAATTAGCGCTTGTGAGAAGAGTGGACAGTGGCAGCAGGCGCTTGATTTGTACAGGGAGTTGCCGCAAGCGAAAGTGAATGCGAATGTAATTTGCTTGACTGCCGCGATCAGCGCATGTGAGGAAGGCGGGCAGTGGCAGCAGGCCGTGTCGCTATTGAGAGAGATTGAGAGAGGCATCGCATGCGAAACTCTATAGGAACACCATCTCTACTACAATGCAGCGTTCACCGCTCGCCAAATAGTTAAGCAGTGGCCGCGGGCCGGCCCCTCCAGAGCCCTTCCTGGGCGCCCCAGCAAGCTCTGGTCGACTCCAGCGCGGCTCCGAGGCTGCCCCAGGCCGCTCCGAGACGCTCCGAGATGCCTCTCCGGAGGCGCCCTCGCCTATAGCCCTACCAAACAATGTTCTGAGAACCTTTTGTGGTTTCCACGAAATGTTCTTAGAACACATATGTTTTATATTGTCTTGTTTTAACACATCAGGTTTATGTTCTAACAACATTGTTTTTGTTCTGGGAGCATTTTTGGGTTCTTAGAACATTTCGTGGTATGACTATAGGAATGCCGGGACGGTCGGTCCCTGCTCAACTAGTGGTAGGCACGGTGGTTGCAGCTCGGGACACCTGCCGTCTTCCTCCTCCTCCTCCTCCTCCTCCTCTTCCTCCTCCTCCTCCTCCTCCTCCTCCTCCTCATCCTTCTCCTCCTCCTCCTCGTCCTCCTCCACGCCTGGTATCCACGGCGCTGCACCCACAACGCTCCCGGAGGGGGTAGGAGGGGGGAGGTAGAACGAAGAGGAGGGCTAGGCGGAGGAGGACCAGCGCAAACCCAAGACGCATCCACGATGCTGAAAGAAACCCTCCCTCCAAGCTCCTTCTACACAGGGCCCTGCAAAATGCACTTCCATTGCGGGAAGTGCCGAATTGAAAGATAGCCGTCTGAGAACCTTCAACATTGCCAGAGCACTATTCCTGGGACGTCAACGCCGCGAATCACCGAGACTGGTGTGTCCTGACACTGCGAACCGCGCCAGAACATCATTCATTCGCCAACACCGCGAATGACATGACTGCTGCGTTTCGACATTCCTAAGTCGTGCCAGAGCACCAATCGTGCCAGAGCACCAATCCTGGGACTTCAACCCTACGAACCCTTGAAGTGCGGCAAACGTTGAAGACGAATGTGGGCGGAGCTGAGGCGAAAGCCTTTGAAGCTGCTGAAAACTGTGAAGACGAATGTGCGCGGCGCTGCGGCGAGAGCCAGATGTTGAAAACCAGCCGCCATCCGCCCTCGAAGCTGTTTCAAACTCTGGGGCGACCGTGCGCGGCGCGACTGCGAGAGCCACACTTCGAAAATGACCAGCCTTCCATCCTCGAACTGCTGTAAACGCCAAGCCTCAGGATGAGGAGGACGAGGACGAGGAAGAGGACGAGGACGAGGACGAGGACGAGGACGAGGAGGAGGAGGAGGAGGAGGGAGGAGGAGGAGGAGGAGGAGGAGGAAGAGGAAGGAGGAGAAGAAAGAGAAGGGAGGCGGATGAGGAGGGATGAGGAGGACGAGGGAAGGAAGAGGAGGAGGAGGAGGATGAGGAGGACGAGGAGGAGGAGGAGGAGGAGGAGGAGGCGAGGCGGAGGAGGCGGAATAGGCGGCGGAGCTCGCAGCCACCGTTGCCCCAGCCGCCCTCCAGCCGACGCCCCGCGGCAGCCACCCTGGCCTCGGGCGCCCCGACTGGCTCGCGGCGCAGGCTTGGCGCGAGAGGCTCTCACCGAGCGCGTCCCACAGCTCGCAAAGTGTCGACTCGCAAACGTCCAGAAAACAAGTGTTGTCCGATGCAGTGGAGCTTGCTTGCCTCGACGCAATGGATCCAGGCCATTTGCGAGTAGCTGCTCTGCGGGCAGCGGAACGCGCTTGTCTGGGCTTCGGGGGGAACGTCGGGCCAGGAGCACTGCGGGCGCAGCAGGCCCAAACCTCCGAGGACGTAATTTGTCCCAACTCTCCCGCGCTGGATTCTCGCTCTTGGTACGCAGCACCGCAGTCGCACACTCCTCGTCCCGCCTCCCTCCTCTCCTCCCTCCTGCCGCTCACCTCCTCTTCCCTGTCCTGCCTGCCAGCCTGCCGCCTACCCCGCTGTCGTACGTTAGCTTGCCATCCCGTTGGGGCGGCGATCTGCGAAACCGTTGCCACTGTCGGGGGCTGCTGGGGGGGTCCAGCGGAGCGACGCGCTGCGCAGATTTAGATTAGACCTCGCCATCCTTGGGTGGCTGCGATCTGCGAAACTGCCGCCACTTTCCGAGGGCCGCTGGGGGGGTCCAGCTGAACGACGTCCTACGTACGCGGACTCGGGTTAGCTTTGATGTCCGTTCCCAAGGGCGCCCAGCGATCTGGCGGCGCGCCCGAGGGCGTTCGGCTCCCGCGTGGCAGGGAAAGAATCGGAGAACCTGGTGGGCGCGTTCGGCCTCTCTCTTTTCTGGCTGCACTCACGATGAGCAGCTGATCCTCTGTCGAGCGCCAGAGCGACGTGGCGCGGGCAGCGCGGCCTGTCCAGCACGCCACCGGGCAATTCTCGCCACCCCCCTTCCTCATCCTACCTCGTTCGTTGTCGTCCTCTTTCTCTCCGCACCGTCTCGCTGCTGTTGTCACATCAACTGTTGGGTCCCTGCTCCGTCCGTGTCCTGCCCCTCGCTCCCGCCCCCATATGTCCTCCTCGACCTTGGGGCATTAGTCCTCGTCCTTGTGTTGCTGTCTTGTGAGCCGTGCTACGCCCGCGCTTCCCGTATAGCCTGCACAACCAATGACAGACCCTGCATCGTCCTCAGCCATTCTATTCGGAGCCAGTTCTTTTTGTCACTCTAGCAAGATTGCCCATCGGCCGCTGAAAGTAGGTATTCGGGGATGCCCAGAACCCACTCTACTTCAAGCGCCTTCCCACTCGGCTGCTGTTTGCTATTATGTGGGCGGGACCGAGCCCATTCTGCTCTATCCGCTTTCCTACTTCACGTTTCGACCCCCCTACTTCTCCCCGCTGGCGTGCCGTTGGGTGCGTCGCAGGGTCATCTCCATCCCGGCGCTCTCCTCCAGTTCGCCCTCCGGAGTAAGCCCACAGGGACCGTACCCAGAGCTCGCAAATCTCCTGAGCACACTGAACGCAGCAGCTCCTTCAACAGCTGCGGAAGTCACCGCGCAGCGCGAGGCACAAAGAAGCCCAGGATACCCTGACTAGCCAAGGTGGCTGGGGACAGCAGCCCGCCTCGTGGTTCCGGGCAGGCAGCGCGGTCCGGCGGAAGGGTTCGCCCTCCGGGGCCCGTTCCGAGACGGAGCCGGGGTGCAACGCCGGCCCCGGGGACGGCGTCGGGGGCGGAGCTTTCCGGGGAACCGCGCGCTGGAGAGGCGCGCCCCGCGGGGGGGGGGGGGGGCGGGGGGGCAGCGCGGGCGGAGGCAGGCCGCCGCGGGAGGCGGCGGGGCGCCTCGGAGGCCTTTTTCCGCCGCCCTGTGGAGAGGCCGCGCGCGGCCTCGGGGAAGGCTCGGGAAGCCTGTCGCCGAAGAAGAGGAAAAGGGCAGGTCAGGTCAAGCGAGAACAGGAGAGGGTTGGAATCGAAAGGTCTTCGAACGAGCGCTCCCGTGTTTGGACCCCGCTTTGTACAACATGTTCTCCGCGCAACTGAACGACGAGACGCGTGAAAGTAAAGTGCACTCACACAAAATTGAACGACGTGACGCGTGAAAGTGCACGACGGGAAAAGGACATGCGCACAAAACTTTTGGCGCTCCGCGCGGAGTTCTTGGGCCCGCGCTGGACCCCCCCCCCCTGGCGGCGCCTCCGGTGCCGCCGCCCCTGGCGCGCCCCGCGCGCCGGGGAGGGGGGGGCCGGCGCAGGTCCAAGAGAACTCCGCGCGGAGCGCCAAAAAGTTGAGGTGCATGCCCAGACATGATCGCGTCGTAAAAAAATCAGGACGGAGGTTTTTCAGGATTTTCGGCCTCTAGAGGCCCTCGCTGGGCCTCGAGACCGTCAAAAAACGACTCAGGATGAAAAACCGGCCCCAGGGAAAGGGTCTGGACTTCGGGGACGCCGTCCTGAAAAAATCAGGACGTCGCATGTCTGGGTGCCGTTCTGTCTGCTTCTACTTCAGAGGGCCAGAGGCCTCCTGCGCCCTCAGAGAAGGCCCGCCGGCCCCTCGGCTGGCTTCCCATCCTGGGTCGTTCTGTCGACGTGCCCCCGCGGCCCGGCGATGGCCGTCGGAGGGCGGGAGCGGCGAAACAAACGACTTCCGCACCGAGCTGTCCAGCTCCTCGGATGGCTGGGCTCGGCGGCCCCCGAGGAACAGGGCAGCGTCAGTGGGGGGGTAGGCTCAGGGGGGACGCGCCGCCCCCTAGTCGCCCCCTGGTCGCCGGTGGAAGCGGAGCGTGCGGGTGCGCCGTCTGGGTCCTGCAATGGAGGCCCATGCCGAGAAACACCATGCCTGCCCCCAGGGTGCCCTGGGTTTCTGGGGTGTCGATGGTCTTGCGACGGAGAGCGCGACGCTCCCACGCCAGAAGTCCGTGGACACCCTGGCGTCTCAGGGCTGGGCTTCTCGTGGAGGGCTTCTCGCGGACCGGCCTCCACTGCATGGCCCATCCGTCCGTGATGCACCGCCGATTCCAGCTCGATGCTTTCCACGCTGAGGAGGCGGAGGAGGAGGAGGAGGACAAGGAGGAGGAGGAGGAGGAGGAGGAGGAGGAGCAGGAGAGGGAGGAGCAGGAGAGGGAGGAGGAGGAGGAGGAGGAGGGGAGGAGGAGGAGGAGGAGGAGGAGCAGGAGAGGGAGGAGAGGAGGGGGAGGAGGAGGAGGAGGAGGAGGGAGGAGGAGGAGGAGGGAGGAGCAGGAGGAGGAGGAGGAGGAGGAGGAGGAGGGGGCCTGGCGCCCCCTCTGCCCCTCAGACTGAGAGCCGGCCAGCGCCCTCCCGCGCGCGCGCGCCGCCACCGCCGCGGGCCGCCATGGGCGCCCAGCCCTCGCCGAGGCGGGCTGCCTCGCCGGCGCAGCCGCGCCGCGCGCGAGCCGGCGAGCGCGAGCGGTGGCCTGGCGCGCGTCGTCGGCAGCCCGCAGGCCCTCCGCGGCCCCCGGCGGCCCCCGGCGGCCTTCCGCGGCGGCCCCCGGCGGCCTTCCGCGGCGGCCTTCCGCTGCGGCCCTCGGCGGCCCTCGGCGGCCCTCGGCGGCCCTCGGCGGCCTTCGGCGGCCCCCGGCGGCCCCCGGCGGCCTTCGGCGCCCGCGGACGGTGGCGAACGGCTGCGGCGCCGCCGCCGCCGTCGTTTATGGGCGTCTCCGGGCGTCTCTGAGGGTTTTCGTCGCCACGGCCAGGCGGGCTGGCAGGGACACCAGGGAGTGGCCCTGGGACCGGAGTCGAGGGGACTCTGGTCGGACGCCGACGACGACGCCGACGACGACGACGGCGACAACGACGGCGACGACGACGACGACGACGACGACGACGACGACGACGACGGCGACGGCGACGGCGACGGCGGCGGCGGCGGCGGCGGCGGCGGCTGCAGGCGCCCGCCCCGCCAGAGCCGCGGGGGGGCCCAGAACCCCCCGCGCGGCAGCACGCCGCCGAGCCCGGAGGCGCCGCGGCCGAGGCCGCGGCCGCGAGGGCCGATGCGGCTCTGCAGTTCGACGCGGTGGTGTTGCAGGACGCACGACGCCGACGCCGACGCTGACGACGACGCCGACGGCGACAACGATCGCGACGACGCCGACGATCGCGACGACGCCGACGATCGCGACGACGCCGACGACAACGACGACGACGACGACAACGACGCCGACGATCGCGACGACGCCGCCGCCGACGACGACGACGACGACGATCGCGACGACGCCGACGACGACGATCGCGACGATGCCGACGACGTCGACGAAGACGACGACGACAACGACACCGACGACGATGACGACGGCGACGACGACGGCGACGACGACGACGACGGCGACGACGACAGCAACGACGCCGACGATGACGGCGGCGATGGCGACGAAGGCGGCGGCGACGACGACGACGACGGCGGCGACGACGACGACGGCGGCGACGATGACGACCGACGACGGCGACGACGACGACCGACGACGGCGACGACGACAACCGACGACGGCGACGACGGCGACGACGGCGACGGCGACGGCGACGACGACGACGACGGACGACGGCGGCGGTGGTGCTAAAGGACGCACCACCCCAAGAGCAGTGACCCCCTGAAGTCCCTAAAAGGTCCCTGAAGGCTCCCCATCCTGAAAGGCCCACCTGAAGCGCCTCTTGAAGGGCATCGCCCCCTGCAGGAGCCCCCGGGAGGGGCACCGCCACCTGAAGGGGAGCCCCTGGAGGGCCTCCTGAAGGGACCGCCTTGAACCTCCTCCCCCGAGATCTCGGCGATGCATGCTTTCACACCACGTTCTTTTCGCCCCGTCTCAGGCCCTGGGACCATCACAGATCGATGCGGCTCAAAACATGCAGCAGAAAGATGGGGTCGATGGCTCCTGTCGTGTTTGTCGCGATGTTGCATGTTTTCATGACGTCGGATCTCAGGGTCTCCGCATCTTGGCCAAATCACTACGAGGCCCCTGGCGTTTTACGTTTGCGTGGGTTCCCAGATGCTTCCCGGCATCGGGATGCTTTCCGGCAGCTGCGCCTCGCCCAGAGCGTTCCGGATCGTTCAGAACGGTCGCCAGAAGCCCGAGTAACGTTTTGAAAACCAAGCATCCTCGCGTCGTGGACAGAAGAAAAATCATGACCTCACGCTTGGAGCCACTTTCCGCCTCTAGGGGGCCTTCCACCAGGCCCCAGGGCCGTCAGGAGGCGGCTCGGGTTAAGCCGGGCCTGTCCCTCTACAGGGGGAAGATTCAAAAATAGTTCAAAAACAGTCGGGGGACTATGTTTTGAGTATCTTTGGGCAGCTTCTAAGTTGTTTCGATTATTTCTTATTTTTCTAGGGAAACGACAACTGACATAAACATAAAAACTCGGAGGTCCGCGCGGATTTCTTGGATCTGCGCTGGACCCCCTCCCTGGCGCGCGGAGCGCGCCAGGGGCAGCGCCGGAGGCGCCGCCAGGGGGGCCCAGCGCGGATCCGAGAAATCCGCGCGGACCTCCGAGTTTTTATGTTTACATCATTATTCGATCCTTTTTTTCGTCCAAAATCCCCCTGTAGGGGGACAGGCCCAACCTAAGGGCTCGGGGTGAGGAGGAGGAGGAGGAGGAGGAGGAGGAGGAGGAGAGGAGAGGAGGGCGAGGAGAAGGAGGAGGAGGAGGAGGAGGAGGAGGAGGGCGAGGAGGAGGAGGAGGAGGAGGAGGAGGAGGGCGAGGAGGAGGAGGAGGAGGAGGGCGAGGAGGAGGAGGAGGAGGAGGAGGAGGCCGCTGTTTCAATCTGGCTTTCCTACAGCCGGACCGAGGCATGGGATCGAGGTCGGCTCGGGGAGGGTGCCCTGGTGTTCTTCGCGATTGCTGCATGCTCTCATGCATCCTTTGCGGGAGGGTGCCCTTGGATGCTCCTTTTTTTTGGGGGGGGGGTCGGCGGAGGGTCTCAGGGTTCTTGAAGGGTGCTCTTCTGGCCCAGGTCCGACGGCACGACGGCCAGGGCCAGGGCATCTCTGCGGGCCTCAAGAATTCACCGAGCGCGTTCCACTATTCGCAAAGTGCCTACTCGCAAACGTCCGAAAAAACAAATGTCTGCCTTGATGTAATGTATCGTCGATTTCCCGCGGCGGATCCAGGCCATTTGTGAGTAGTCCCTTGACGAGTAGTGGAACGCGCTTGTCTAAGAACATACACCACCACCACGTCGACCTTCCCTCCCTCCCCCGCCCTTCTCTTCCCCTCCTCCCTCCTTGGAGAGGGAGTGGGTGAGGGAGGTGGTGATGGTGTGTATACCTCTGGGCCCCGTAGCCTCCCAGACTTCAGGGCCCCCTCTCCCCGCCCTTCTGCAGCAGGCTCCACGGCCCACTCTCGTCCGCGCATACGACTCGGGCCCTGGTGCGCCGGGCCCCCCCTGCCGGGCCCCCCTCTCCGGCGTACCCGTACGTCGGGCTTGTCCCTCTACACGGGGGAAATTCAGAAATAGCTTTAGAAAATATAGTCTGGGGCCGATGCTTTGACCATTTGTGAATAGTTGTTGTATTTGTGGGCTATCTTCTCGTATTTTTCGTCCAAAATCCGCCTGTAGGGGGACACGCCCGACGTAAGCGTTCCCGAAAGAAGGCACGCCGCCTCTCACAGGCCCTCCTTCGGGGCAACTCAGGAGGGGAAAAAGCACAGACGCAAGCAATCGTCGATCCCCCGGAAAATATGAGAAAATAGGGGAAGTGGGGGGGGAGACGAAAATCCAGAAAATATGATAAAATAAAAGGAACCTTGGGATTTGTGTGTATTGATTTGCGTGTCCCTGGGCCCCGTGAGAAACGTGAGGCTCGAGCACGCCAGAGCTCGGGCCTGCCGAGGCTCTTCCACGAGGGACGTTTGCAGCGGGAGCTCGCGAAGAATTTCAGACCGGGTTTCGTCCCTTTCGTGATGGCCCCGTCGGGCCACCCCGAGCCCCCCGAGCCCGAGTCTCTTTCTTCCCCGGGAGGAGGAGGAGGAGGAGGAGGAGGAGGAGGAGGAGGCGGAGGCGGAGGAGGAGGAGGAGAGGAGGAGGGAGGAGGAGGAGGGAGGAGGGAGGAGGGGAGGAGGAGGAGGAGGAGGAGGAGGAGGAGGAGGAGGAGGAGAGGAAAGCCAGTGGACGTCCTGGGGTCTCGGGTGCCTCCAGGCTGCCCTGGGTTTCTTGGGTTTCGATGGCTCTGCCGTGGAACGCGCGACGCTCCCATGCAAGAAGCCAGTGGACGTCCTGGGGTCTCGGGTGCCTCCAGGGTGCCCTGGGTTTCTTGGGTTTCGATGGCTCTGCCGTGGAACGCGCGACGCTCCCGTGCAAGAAGCCAGTGGACGTCCTGGGGTCTCGGGTGCCTCCAGGGTGCCCTGGGTTTCTTGGGTTTCGATGGCTCTGCCGTGGAACGCGCGACGCTCCCATGCAAGAAGTCAGTGCACGTCCTGGGGTCTCAGATGCCTCTAGGGTGCCCTGGGTTTCTTGGGTTTCGATGGCTCTGCGTGGAACGCGCGACGCTCCCATGCAAAAAGCCAGTGGACGTCCTTGGGTCTCGGGCCTCCGTGGGCCATGATGCCCTGTGATTCTGGGTTTTCGAAGGCTCTGCCGTGGAACGCGCGACGCTCCCATGCAAGAAGCCAGTGGACGTCCTGGGGTCTCGGGTGCCTCCAGGGTGCCCTGGGTTTCTTGGGTTTCGATGGCTCTGCCGTGGAACGCGCGACGCTCCCGTGCAAGAAGCCAGTGGACGTCCTGGGGTCTCGGGTGCCTCCAGGGTGCCCTGGGTTTCTTGGGTTTCGATGGCTGTGCCGTGGAACGCGCGACGCTCCCATGCAAGAAG
>CAUYUJ010009334.1:0-11126 GCA_963575745.1 Prorocentrum cordatum
GCGACGACGACGACGACGCATCCTCCGCCCACTCCCGCGCTTGGCCTTCTCCTCCCGCTGGTGGTCGCGCCCGCCCCCTCCCTCCCCAGGAGGGAGGGGGTCGCGGGAACGACCACCGGCGCAGACAGGCGTCCGGGCCTAGCTTAGGCCAGGTGGAGGAGGCCCTGGCCTGTGCTTCGCGAGACGAGTGGGGAGGAAGGAGAGCGGGGGCAAGGGAACCGACAACCATCAAAGCATACAAACTCGGAGACCCTCCCGGATGTCTCGGATCGGCGCTGGCCCCCTCCCGCCTGCCGTGGGGCGCGGAGCACGCACAAGGCGGCGCCAGAGGCGCCGCCAGAGGGGGGCCCAGCGCCGATCCGAGGAATTCGCGCCGACCTCCGGGTTTTTATGCTTCTGTCAGTGCTTGCTATCCTACACATGCTCCTGCACATCCTGAGTCGTCATGCTCGTGTTCGTCCTCGTCCTCGTCGTCGTCGTCGTCCTCTTCCTCCTCCTCCTCGTTCTCCCCTAGGGGGAGGGCGGAGGACGGAGGGCGTGCTACGAGAGCGCGGGAGGACAGCGGGGTCCTTCACCACTGCACGGCGTCCATCGGGGAGCTGCGCAGCCCAGGCCCGCCCGTACCTGGCGCGGGCACGCAGGGTTGCGAGGGATGGGGGCCCGAGGAGGGCGCGCGGGGCGGGAAGGCCACTCCTCGGCCCTCGCTCCTCTTCCTCCTCCTCCTCCTCCTCCTCCTCCTCCTCCTCCCTCCTCCTCCTCCTCCTCCTCCTCCTCCTCCTACTCCTCGCTCCTACTCCTCCTCCTCCTCCGCCTCCTATTCTCCTCCTCCTGCTCCTATTCCTCCTCCTCCTCCTCCTCCTCCTCCTCCTCCTCCTCCGCCTCCTCCTCCTCCTTCCCCTCTCCTCCTCCTCCTATTCCTCCTCCTCCTCCTCCTCCTCCTCCTCCGCTCCTTTTCCTGATCACTAGCTCCTCCCTGCCGCACCCCAGGGCCGGTCGCGGAAGGGCGGGCCAGGCGTTGCCCCCCCCGGCACTTCCGAAAACCATCTGCGATCCCGAAGCTCGAGAAGGTTGGCAAGAGCTTCGCAGATCTGGCCATCGCTCGGACGTCCATTCCCTGTGTTTTTGTTCGGTTTCGTGCGTGGTTTTTTCGCCAAATGATCAAGGATGCTCCTCGATGGTCTCCGCCGAAGGAAAAATGCACGCGTCCGAGCGATGCCAAGAGATGGAGGGCTGGCCGCTTCCAAGATGGAATTCCCGCCTTAGCGCCGCGCACACTGGTGCAAAGCATGCGGGAACTTCACGGACGGAACTCAGGCCCTTCACAACCTGTGGCTCTCGCCAGGGCGCTGCGCACGTGGGCCTTGCCACATTGTAAGAGTGTCACGGATCGAGGGCGGGTCGTTTTCAAAATATGGCTCTCGTCTTAGCGCTGTGCGCATTCGTAGGAACAGATACAAGAGCTTCGTGGAGTGAGGGCAGCTCGCTCTCAAAATGTGGATATCTCCTTCGCGCTGCGCACATTCGTCTTGCAACTTGTATGGATTTCACGGATTGGTAGCAAGCCGTTTTCAAACTGCGGTTCTCGCCTCAGCGTCAGGCGCATTCGTTGTAGAAGCTCGCAAGAGCTTCACAGATGGAGGGTGGTTCTTCTTCAACGTGTGGTTGATGTTGTAGTACTCGTATGTCTTGTCTTCTGGAGATGCCCCTGATGCCCTTGATGTAGTTTCCACTAGTTTCTTGTCGGTACCACGCCGCGTTGAAGAACCATTCCTTGATGATCCCTCCAGTGTCGGCGTCCAGCCAGTCCTGTGTGCCGGCCAGGTGTAGGGCCGCAACGTGGTACATGGTGGGCCCTTCGGAGTAGGAGTGCTGGTGCATTGAAATGCAGCTGCTGCGGCGGCCACTGCTGGTCCTCTGGATCGACGTCGATCAGCAGGTTGCCCCGCAGGTCGTTGTTGCTTGCTATCTCCAGGATTGGGATCATCTGGGCTTTTCCTCTTCTTCTGTTTGGGCGGTGGTCTGAGCTGATCAGGTCCGAGTGACTTAGATTGACTCGACGAATCCGAAGATGGAGAAATATCCATGGGCGGATCTGTCTTCGGTTTGGGAGGGGTGCCTCAGCCGCTGCCCCTGCAGGTATCCATGGCCCATATCGCACGGGCCCTCCGTCAGGGTTAAGGTCTACACGATCAGGCTTTCTGAGTGCCATATTACCGATAGTGGCCTTTTTCCCTTCACGGTCAGGTGATATTTGGTAGAGCTAAACCACAGTTTTATCCTGGTCTTTACCCAGCCTACAGATCCAGCACGGTATACAACCCATATGTTTGGAGAAAGGCCCAATTCTTCAGTAACGAAGCGCCTGGGATCAATAGGGGCGTCCGCATCGCACGCGATGTCCGTGCCAGTGGAGAAGGAATCGGAGTAATCCGAGGCGTGCCCTGCAGGAGCCGCTTCCGCGGGGTCTACCGCATCAGCCATATCTTCAGCTTCGTCAGCTCCTTGTTGGTCGTCCTCTTCTGATTTGGACGAAGCAGGTTTCTCCCGCGTTCCATTCGCGATTGAATACTTTTGAATAATGAAGCGGTGAAAAGCGTGTCCATATCTTCATAGATTGGGATGCTTTCTTCGGCTGCAGCTTGGTCGTAGTCGTTTTCCGTCAACTGCCCCTTCGATGGCGTTGCATTCGGATCGGTGCAGTAACCCCGACCATCACCAGGAGACCAAACCCACGGTGTCTTGCGGAAGCTAGGGCTTCTTGATGGGCGTCTCATGGGGCAGCCGAGCCGGTGGTCGGCATACTCGGGACATGTGCAAGCAACGCCTCTGTAAAGCTTCCGTTCCTCAATGATAGCCCTCTTGAGGTCGCGCTCGATAAGGGCTTCCTGTGATTTGACAGCCCCTGCCCATTTTTAGCGAACGGCCTCGCCTTCTTCACGTCGATCAACCTTGCGAAGAGAATGCCAGCGACGAATCTGGTGCTCAGTCCAATCTTGGCCCAGCCGGTGTAGCATTGCATCTGGGCCTATGCGCTGACGAGCCAATCCAGCATCCGAGTGGCCAGCAAGGCGCTGCATTTCGTCTTCTGGATATTATTCATGAGGTTGTTCCCCTTGAGGCGGGCGCCCCCGCAGACGCCCCCTCCTCGGGGGAGTGTCAGGTCTATTGACCTGCCACGGGGGGGGCCCTTGGCCTCTCCGCATCAGGAGGATGAGGGCGCCGAAGGCCGCTAGAGCGGGCGCCGCTGGAGCGCGCCCGCGCGCGGCTGGGCGAGCGACTGCGGACCCGACCGCGACGTGCCAGACGAGCGTCATCTTCCCATTCTTCGTCGTCGTCGTCGTCGGCGCAATACTTGCGTCTCCAGGGCCGACGGCTCGCCGATCGCCCCCGGCGGCTCATGGAGCGGCCCGAGGCTGCAAATGCGCGTTGAAATCGTTCCGCGCGACCGAGCCCATACTGACTGCGCTCAGACAGGTCGCTAACATCTCGCGGGTTTCCCTGCAAAGGATCGTCATCACTCCATTCCACGCTTGTCTGATTTCCAATGGCCCGAGGATTAGGCATCAACTGTATTTCCTCCTCTGCCGCAGGAATATTGGCTTCTGAATCCGCGGGTGTCCCCGCCATTCCGCCATCTCCTTCGGCGGGCATGGAAGTTCTCGACAAATTCAACATCAGCAAGTTGCCCAGCGATGGGCATGCCCAGCCAGTCTGCCAGATCAATATCAGTGTGGCCAGAGAATGCCTCCTCGAACAGCTGGCCGGCGCAATTCTCGAGGGACATGCCGGCACTCAAATATCTGGCAGCCATGGAGTTAACAGCTGCAACTGAGCTATCGGCAGGGTCGGCTAAAAGTGACCCCCAGTCAACATACTGCATGTCCGAATCAGTTTGAGCCAGATGTATCAACTGACGTTTGCCTCTCCCATCGCCCTGAGGGCATTCGCGGCGAAAGTGCTGCGTGCTATGGCATATGTCGCACTCCATAGTTTTGCCGTTGGCATCCTTCGGGTTCGCCCGACGTCCCTTACCCTTTCCTGATGCATGCCTACGATTCCTGCCTGCACCTAGGAATCTCTCTTCATATGGTGGTCCGGTAAGGGAAGCTACGAATGCGAATCTGCCTCTGCCACGCAATCGCCGACGCTTACCTTTACCCTTACCTCGACCCTTGCCTTTTCCCTTGAGCGCCCGTCGGACGATGCGCCGTACCTTGCGAACTGGCTTCTTCATAAATCGCCTCCACCTGCGTTTATGTTTCTGGTATCCTGAGAATAACCATTGCGCCTGTTGCTCTTCCGTGAGGTACGTAGGCATATCGGGTAGTCAAGGGCTGTGGCCTCGTCGTCCGAAGACGCGTCGGCGTCAGTACAGGAGTCGAAGTCGCACTCGGTAGGTTGCCCCGCTGAGCCCATCAGGGCTGTGGCTTGTGTAGGGGATACCGCGTCGGGCGGGCCTCGAAACCTGGCTCAGGAGTCTTGCGACCCCGAAGCCGATCCACCATTCTGAGCCGATAGTGTAGTGGTCTCAGTTGGTTGTGGATCGTCATTCCAGACGTTATTAGCACATTGCCCTGCGTTTGCCTCAACGTGGAAGGTCTCGGCTCGATGACCGCGACTGAAAATACCACCAATATTGCCAGGGGTTCTCTCAGCAGTGTGCGCGTGCGACCTCGTGCGTTCAAGCAGAGCGTCAAATTGTTGCTGGTCTCTCGGCGTGTGGTGGTTTCGTGGCTGCAGGAGTTGTTGTGCACGCGATGTCCCCACTCCAAGAGCTCTGAATAACATAACAGTTAAACTTTGGAAATTGGGGATGTTTAAGCCTGCTGTTTCAGCTTCATAGCGGGCTATCTCGAAGCGCGCCAACGTCTGGTCGATCCGTTCTCGCGCATGGACTCGGGAGTCGATGGGAGCTGTACCAGAGTTGAGTTGGCGCTTCTCTTCTAAATTATCGAACTTCGTGCTTCGGAGGAGCATTATGTAGGTGACGCCGTCGGTATGGCGGTCACCTATGTTAACGCCAGAATTGAGAACTGCTGGGGGGGCTATCATGGCTACGGTCCGTGCAGGCCTCCCAAACCTCGCTGCATGGCTGCAGCTTGTTGGGAGGGCGTCATGTTGCCTGTGGTCACGTTGATCCAGGCATGTACCCCGCGAACGAATTCGCGGAAAAAGGTGCTTCACCAGCTGGGTCCCAATGGGGGCCGGTCGTTCTTGTGTCGTCTCCGCCACGCGCATGTCCTACCGCACACCCGATAGCGACCCATGTGGGCCCAAAGATAACAATACCAATCCAATGGCCTCGCAGGTCGTGGTCGGATGTAGTCGGTGGGGGTTTTCGATGTGTGGTCGTAAGCCTGCGTGGGGGTGGAGGCGGCACAATGTCGTATCGCATGTTTCCATGCATTATGTCTTCGAAGAAGTTTCCAATTGGAGTCGGTGGGTGGACTTCAGGAGTGTAGTAGCGCAGGGATGTAGGACGAAAGTAGGAGGCCTCCGAGCAGGCAGAGGTGTCACTGCAAGTGTCCTTGCTATACTGCGTAGTTATATACATTCCTCCACGCAAACCCACTGCACCCTGATGTTCCACCACGTCTGTAGTCCACCAGATCGTGCCGTGGATGGTGAGGAGTAGAGCAAGAGCTGGCCACCATAGGCCAGCTCCGCTACCAAGTTTGAAAGGGGTTGGGAGGCCCAATCAACAGCTTCGCCTTAGGCGAAGCCCAGCTCCCGCTCTGTTGTACCGCAGTAGCGATAGTCCCACTAGTAGGGGGCGAGCCATCTCAAGCAGTTTTGGTATCGATGGCAAATAGTACACCTCGCGCTGAGGTGTAGTCAGATCTGGGCGGCCGGCCGCTTTGAGCCAAGCAGCCGCGGATGCACGCTCGTTCCCACTCACATGCAACACCCAGCTCACTGTAGAGTGAAGTAGCGTCCCTGAGAACTCTGACCGGCAACCCAGGCACGGTGGCGGGATTGGCCGAAGGCCGCTAATCCGCCGCCCCCTGCTTGCAGGGGTGCACGGCGTGCTGGACGAGCTGTTAGGTTTTGGTTTTGGTTCTTTTTCCAAAAGAACTCCCCAGTGGGCTCTGGCAGAACCCGCCACCGTGCGCAAAGAAAAAATTAAAAATCGGCCGACGCCCTCGGGACATTCTCAAAAAATCGCGGGAAGATGGCCCAAGTTGGCCTCCAAGTCGCCGCGAGTTGAGATGCTCGCCAAGAGCGCGCGGAGAGAGCACTAAAAGAGATATAAGTAGAGATTCCAAGAGAGTCCAAGACGGCCCAAGACGGCCCAAGAGGCCCCCCAGAAGCCTCCCAGACGGCCCAAGAGGCCTCCAAGAGGTCCTCCAGGAGAGTCCGAAGAGGGCAAAATCATTGATTTTCCATTGGTTTTTGAAGGATTTTGGCATTTGCGCCTTTTCGGCTCTCCGACGGCTCAAGACGGCCCAAGAAGCCCCCAAGATCGCCCAAGAGGCCCCAAGAGAGCCCCCTGATGGCCCAAGTGGCCTCCAAGATGGCCCCTAGAGGGCCCCAAGACGGCCCAAGAGGCCTCCAACACGCCCAAGATGGCCTCCAAGACGCCCAAGATGGCCTCCAAGACGGCACTGGAGCGCCCCAAGAGGGTCCCCCGTTGGCCCAGAAAGGCCCCCAAAACGGCTCCCGACGGCGTCAGACGTGCCAGGAACCCACCAAGATGGCCGAAGTTGGCTCGAAGCTGGCCCAAAAGGGCCCAAGAGGCCCCCAAGAGGGCCTCCAGGAAGGCCAAAAGATGCCAAAATTACTGATTTTCCAAAGGTTTTTGATGGATTTGGGCATTTCCCTTCTTTCGGCCTTCCGACGGCCCGACACGGCCCAAGAGCCCCCAAAGATCGCCGAAAGATCGCCCAAGAGGCCTCCAAGACGACGACGATGACCATCAAGACGCCCACGTGTTCCCCGAAGGCTTTCCAAACCGATTCGGGGAACACATGGTCCGACGGCTTGGCAGGTCTGGCCTCAACGTTCGGCCACATAGGCGCTTCCACAAAGGCAGGGGGCGGCGGTGATTCGCCGTAGGCGTCTTCGATCCGCCGCCCCCTTTTGATTTAACAAAAGGGTGCCTGGCGTGCCGAATCCTACCGGTTTTGGTTTTGGTTCTTTTTCCAAAAGAACTCCCCTGGGGCTTTGGCCCGTCCCGCCGGCCACCCAGAAAGGATCTCAAAACGCATCCGTCGTGCCTCTGTTTCCTCCAGTTGGCCCGGGATGGCGTCCAAGACGGCCAAGATGGCCCAGAATGGTCTCCAAGACGTCTCACAGACGGCCCAAGATGGCCTCCAAGACGGCTAAGATGGTCCCAAGATGCCTCCAAGACGGCCCAAGATGGCCTCAAGATGGTCTACGACGGCCCAACAGGCTCCCAAGAGGCCTCCAAGACGGCCAGAGGCCTCCAAGACGGCCCAAGAGCCCTCCAAGACGCCCCCCAGGACGGCCCGAAAGGGCCCAAATCATTGATGTTCCCTAGGTTTTTGAAGGATTTTGGCATTTGCGCCTTTTGGGCTTTCCGACGGCCCAAGACGGCCCAAGAGGCCCCCAAGATCGCCCAAGAGGCCCCCAAAAGGGCCCCATGACGGCCCAAGTGGCCTCAAAGACGGCCCCAAGAGGGCCCCAAGACGGCCCAAGAGGCCTCCAACACGCCCAAGAAGGCCTCCAAGACGCCCAAGATGGCGTCCAAGAAGGCCCCAAAGTGCCCCAAGAGAGCCCCAAGTCGGCCCAGAAAAGGCCCCCAAGACGGCTCCCGACGGCGTCAGACGTGCCAGGAACCCACCAAGATGGCCGAAGTTGGCTCGAAGCTGGCCCAAGACAGCCCAAGAGGCCCCCAAGAGAGCCTCCAGGAAGGCCAGAAGAGGCCCAAAACATTGATTTGCCTAAGGTTTTAGACGGATTTTGACATTTGCTTCTTGCCTCCAAGATGGCCCCAGAACGGCCCAAGAGGGCCCCAAGACGGCCCCAAGAGGCCCCCAAGACGGCACAGGAGGCCTTTAAGACGCCCAAGATGGGCGTCCAAGACGGCCCTGGAGCATTCCAAGAGGGCCCCAAGTCGGCCCATAGAGGCCACCCAAACGGCTTCCGACGGCGTCAGACGGACCAGGAGCCCACCAAGACGGCCGAACATGGCCCTAAGATGGCCCAAGACGGCCCAAGAGGCCTCCAAGAGGGCCTCCAAGAGGGCCTCCAGGAAGGCCCGAAAAGTACAAAATCATTGACTTCAAATGGGTTTTGGAAGGATTGTGGCACTTGCTTTTTTTCTGCCTTCCGACGGCCCGAGACGGCCCAAGTGTCCCAAAAGAAGGATCGCCCCAGAGGCCCAAGACACAGCCCGATCGCCCACGTAGTTGAACGTTGCCGATCATTCCCCCCGTCGCCATCGCAGCGATATATATTGGACTGGAGCCATGTCCGACATCTACGGTAATGCGGGATGGCGATTTATAAATTATCCCGGCAAAGCAACCTAACAGCGATGTGTAGAAGCATATCTGAAAGCATTCCCCTTAAGATTCAGATGAAAATCCAGTTGTCGAATTCTGCTGTTCTCGCAGTCGTAGTCGCATTCGCGATGACAGTCGCAGCGGAACTGCGTCGCATTCACAGCTCTCAGCCTCAGCTGCCTCCTCCTCCTCGTCCTCTTTCTACTGTCCTACCTCCTCCTCCTCCTCCTCCTCCTCCTCCTCTTCCTCCTGCTCGTCCTCGTTCTCGTCCTCCTCGTCGTGCTCGTCCTCCTCCTCCTGGTGCTCTCTCCTCCTCCTCCTCCTCCTCCTCCTCCTCCTCCTCCTCCTCCTCCTGGTGGTCCTCGTTCTCCTCCTCCTGGTGCTCTCCCCCCACCTCCTCCTCCTCGTCCTCCTCCTCCTCCTCCTCGTCCTCCTCCTCCTCTTCCTCCTCCTCCTCCTCCTCCTCCTCCTCCTCCTCCTGGTAGTCCTCCCCCTCCCCTCCTCCTCCTCCTCCTCCTCTTCCTGGTCGTCCTCGTTCTCGTCCTCCTCGTCTTGCTCGTCCTTCTCCTCCTGGTGTTCTCTCCTCCTCCTCCTCCTCCTCCTCCTCCTCCTCCTGGTGGTCCTCGTTCTCCTCCTCCTGGTACTCTCCCCCCCCCCTCCTCCTCCTCCTCCTCGTCCTCGTCCTCCTCCTCCTCCTCCTCCTCTTCCTCCTCCTCCTCCTCCTCCTCCTCCTCCTCCTCCTCCTCCTCCTCCTGGTACTCCTCCCCCTCCCCTCCTCCTCCTCCTCCTCCTCCTCTTCCTGGTCGTCCTCCTCCTCCTGGTCGTCCTCCTCCTCCTGGTCGTCCTCCTCCTCCTCCTGCTCGTCCTTCTTCTCCTGCTCCTCCTGCTCCTCGTCCTGCTCCTGCTCGTCCTCGTCCTCCTGGTCTTGCTCGTCCTCCTCCTCGTCGTGCTCTTGCCACTGCTGAAAATGTGGCCCAGGAATGGGAGTTCTGGGAAGTCGAAGAGCACGAAGTTGCCTACAGTTGGCTACGGGCATTCAATATGTGGCCCGGGAATGGAGTTCTGGGAACTCGAAGAGCACGAAGTGGCCTACAGTTGGCTCCGGGCATTCAAAATGTGGCCCGGGAATGGAATTCTGGGAACTCGAAGAGCACGAAGTGGCCTACAGTTGGTTCCGGGCATCCAAAATGTGGCCCGGGAATGGAGTTCTGAGAACTCGAAGAGCACGAAGTGTGTGACTGTTGCATCCGGTCCTCCAGAATGTGGCCCGGGAATGGCGTTCTGGGATGTCGAAGAGCACGAAGTGTGTGACTGTTGCATCTGGTTATTCTATATGTGGCCCGGGAATGGCGTTCTGGGATGTCGAAGAGCACGAAGTGTGTGACTGTTGCATCCGGGTATTCAGAATGTGGCCTGGGAATGGAGTTCTGGGAAGTCGAAGAGCTCGAAGTGTGTGACTGTTGGTGAAAAACGAGCCCGGCACCCTGCCGCCCGGCAACTCCCCAACACCTGCCCGGACCCCCCTGTGGAGTGATCTGTGAGCTCTTTTGAGACCACTAGAAACCTATCAGTCTTCGCTGTTAGGTAAAATGGGAGAGAACGATTAAAAAAATAGTTGCCTGCTATTTCTGCACAATTTTCTAAGTGGAGGAGAACGATTAAAGAAGATAGTTTTCCAGCCCGCGGCCGGCTTTTTCTAATCGTCATCCCGGGCGCCGCCGCGTGAACACGACCCCCGGCCATTTATTTAATCGTCATCCTCCATTACCGAATGCTCGCCTGGCGTGTCTCAACGGCGACCCCGGCGACACGCGGCGCCCCGCAGGCGGACAGCATGCAGCTCCGCTCCAGGGCGGCGCGAGGGGACCGGGGACGTGCTCAGCGTGTCGCGCCGAGACGTGGTGGGCCAGAGCCTCTTTTTGTTTTTCTCCAGCGCGGATCTTGCTTCCGCGTTCTGGAGGCAAGCGATTTCGCCATCGCACTTTTCAAACGGCCGCCAGCTTAAAAGACTTTGCTTCTGCGTGTAACAGAATTCAACGGGCAGGTCCCAAACTGGTACTTGACGTTCTTGCTGAGGGAGACGACGAGGACGTGGTTGGCCAGAACCGGTGGCGCGACACGCTAAGCATCAGTTCCCGACCGAACGTCGTCGCCCACTCGGGGGGAACGAAAGGGGGGGATAGCAAAGGGCAGGGCAGGGAATCAGCTTTCCGAGGCCGAAGAAGCGAAAGCTGCCTTGGGTACAGAACCCCCGGCATGGCCTCTTCTAGAAGAAGGAAGCGCGCTCTCAAGAGAAACCGTTGGCGCGCTCCGTGCGGATTTCTTGGATCTGCGCTGGACCCCTCCCTGGCGCTCTCAGCGCGCCAGGAGGCAGCGCCGGAGGCGCCGCCGGGGCGGCCCCACCGCGCGGAGCCAAGAAATCCGCGCAGAGCGCCAAAAGTGCATCTTGAGAGGAGGAGGAGGAGGAGGAGGAGGAGGAGGAGGAGGTGGAGGTGGAGGGAGGGAGGAGGAGGAGGAGGAGGAGGAGGAGGAGGAGGAGGACGTTTTCCCTTCTTCGCTCTCGGGCCTCGCCCCGCGGCGCGCCCGCGCCACGCGCGGGGACGCGCTCGCCCGGGCCCCAGCAGCGCCACAGGCCCGCCCGGGCACAGGGCCCCGCGG
>CAUYUJ010009334.1:11226-34877 GCA_963575745.1 Prorocentrum cordatum
AAAACAGAGCAGCAAAGCAAACCTACATATGAATAGCCGGGTATAAAAATCGACAACAATGCGGACTTACGCATGGATAGCCGGGTGTGAAGTTTGAGCAGCAATGCGGACTTACGTATGAGTAGCCGGGTGTGAAAACAAAGCAGCAAAATATTTGCTGGTTCGATCGGCCAACCTGCCGTCCGGACACCAAGCGGGGTTCATCTTTCCTTCTTGGGCTTCGTCGGTTTGTCCATCAAGTCAGGTCCGCGCCAGCAGTCTCTGCCGGTGAGCCTCCTCCAATGGCCCATGAGATCATTCATCGCGCCTTCGGGGAACTTCGTGAAATCGGGACTGCTGTTCCTGTGGAACCGGAGAAGCCATGACGAGTGCTTCTTGCTGGTCTTGCAGGTAATGTAGACGCTATGCGGGTTATACCCGATCTGAAATCATGGCGGGGGACGGCCGTCGCACAGTTGATCATCTCGTTCGACGATGCCGTCGGTGAGGATCCATTCCACGAAAGCAGACTCGCAGATACTGGACTCGATGAGCTCGATACGGTGATTATGCTTGGTGAGGTAGGGGCTGAACCCGAACTTTGAGATCTCGCTGACCTCGATCGTGCTGATGTTGCGGTCGGTGGCGCGCTGGCAGGCGGTGGTTCTGGCGGCGGCAGTGGCGGCGGTGGCGCTGATATCGGCGGCTGCGATGGGTGGTGTCCGGAAGAGACGCCTGAAGCCGATGCCGATGAACTCGATGCCTGCGCACTGCTGTGTCCATCTGAGGGGTGCATCGTGATGTCGCCGTCGTAATCGCGATCCTCGGGGATGGTAGCTGGAATGTTACGGCGCCGGCCAATCACGCGGCCGCCCCAGCCGGGATGCTCGCCCATTGCCTTCGCCTCGGCGACGTGCTCCTCGGTAGCGATCATGCTGTTCTGCCTCATGATCGTCCAGAGCGTCACGAAGATGCCGAAACCGATAGTCATGCCGAGGACCAGCGTGAACGTCAGCAGGCAGATGTAGGAGCAGTAGTCCGGCACCGTCGGCGTAGGCGTAGGCTGCCCCTTGACCTTGCCGAGGCGGACGAACAGGACTGAGGCGAGTATGGCGGCACGCGGCTGCCGGGTCCCGTAGCTGTGCTTGCGGGCCCCGAAGAACGACAGCAGTGCGCCCACCTCCATCGCCTTCGTCAAGGCGTCCGCGGCCATGGCCCAGGTCGGGATCCAGCTGAGCTTGAGCGCGCTCTTGGGGTGCACGGCCTCCTTGATCATGGAGGCGACGATGCGGAACCGCTTGTCAGTCGACTGGCCCACATCTGAAGCGCTGTCGCTGTAGATCTCCCCAGGGCGCTTGTCGGCGAGCACGTGGATATGCTTGAGCGCTGTCTTGGGGTTGTAGGCCTCGGTCAGCAGCTGTCGAAACCAGATGTTGGTCTCCGATCCCTCGAGGGTGGCGTGGCCCGCGGCAGCGAGGGTCGACTTCACCGACCTCTTGACTGTGCCGGAGTGCCAGACGACAGGCAGGCACAGGTCGCAACGGCCGCCGACGACGTCGCGTGGGCGATGGGTAAGCCCCATCACCATGCCCCACTGGCTTTTGACGCCGTCCACGTTGGCGAAAGCGGCGTCGCTGAAGCACGCGGCCATGGCCGCCTTCAGGTCGACGAGCTCGCGCTTGAGCGCGATCGCGAAGTTCGCGGTGGAGTGCACATAGGCGACGGTTTTGTCGAGCGTCTTCGCGTCGGCCACGGTAGCGACGTTGGTGCGGCGAGCTGCAAAGCTCACCGGGCAGGCGATGTCCACCCGGGTCTGCACCGCTAGCCGCAGCAGCTGCCCGAGCGTGTGGCGGTAGCTCGTCGCCTCGGTGGCGGTGGGCTGGGCCTTCAGGTCGACGTAGTCCACCTGCGCGGCGGCGGTGGCCTGGGTCACGCGGAACTCGTCGTTGAGCTTGGTAATCGTACGTCCGCAGTACTTGATGGCCCCTTCGACAGGCTTGAGGTGCAGCTTCTTCCCCAGCGATGCGATAGTGGTCTTCCACTTGGTGGAGTTGTTGCGCTGGGCGATCAGGAAGTCGCCCACATGTGAGTGGACCACCGCGGCGAGCCCACCTTCGTCGCAAAGTAGTAGAGGCCCTTCTCGAGCTTGCTCTCCACGAGGCCGTGCTCGGCGAAGACCTTCTGCGCGTAGAGGTACCGCTGCCTCCCGGCGTCGCGCGCCCCGTAGATCGCGCCTGTGGCCATCGCGATCTCGCCAGGCTGGGTCCCCAGCGGCGGGCCCTTGGCCGGCATGCGCAGGAGCAGTAGCCTCTCGGCGTTACCCGACTGCAGGTAGGCCGGCATCGCGTCGTAAGACGAGATGTCCCAGTCCTTCTGGGCCGCAGCGGCCAGGGTCAGGCAGGGCGCGCCCCTGGACCCCGTAGGCGCGTCCGCCCTGATCTGTGACTTATCCTCCTGGCAGCCCTGCGCGACCAGACGGGCCTTCATGACGTTCTGGCCCTTGCTGGTTAGCACCCAGCGTGTGCCCGCAGGGCGGATGCCAGGGTTGCACCGCAGGAGCTCCTTCAGCTCCTTGGGCGGGAGCTTCTTGTAGGCGCCGAACTCCGTCCACTTGGGCCGCTCGGTCTTCATGGCGGCGCCCATGTTCTTCTTCTCGGTGGCGCTCAGCGCGTCGTACTTGAGCGCCTCGGCGGTCGCGTTGCCCGTGAGCAGTGCCTCGCGGAGTCGTGTACTTGCGTAGAGCTCGTCCGCGCGCTTCTGGGAGTAGTTGTCCAGGTAGAGGTCGACCTTGTTCGTGTCCTTCAGCCTCTTGATGCACTTGGGCAGATCGTCCAAGAGCTCCTTGCGCTTGGCAGCGCGCTCGCGGGGGTTGAGCTGGTGCTGGCGGTCGCGTTGCAGTGCCACTGGTGCGTTCTCCTGTCGAACTTGGCGCTGCGTCTTGGTGCCGCGCTGGTTCTCGGTGTCCGGTGGGCGCCGCGCCATCGTCTCCTGGCGCGCCTGCTCCTCCGCAATCTTGGCCCATTCTCGAATCATGTCCGAACCGTCGGACTCGTTGTCGTCGTCGACCGGGCCCTGAGGGGCAGGTCCAGGAGGTCGAAAATCTGCGGCAGCAGCGGCGGGGGCGGCTGCAGGAGCGGCAGCATCGCCTGAGTCTGGCGCCTGCGGGTCGCGGCGGCGGCTCCGCTGGCGGTGGCAGCGGCGGCTGCTGCACGGCTACCCCCGATGGCGGTGGGGCCCGTCCTCCACTGCCGCTTGCTCCTCCACTGGTTGTGAAATCGCCGTCTCCTTGGCGGCGTGCCAGCCACTCGACGCACTTATGGACGCGCTGATTCGCTTCGGAATTCTCGATGTTGCCGGAGTTGCGTTGCTGGATGGCCGGCTGCTGACCGGGCGCTGGCAGCGCTGGTGGCGCGGGAGGCTGACCTTCACTGCGGGGGCGCTCATGCGGTGTCGGTCCCGACAGGTCGAGGGGCATGTCGTCGTCAGCGTCTGGCGGTGCAGGTCCAGCAGGGCCTCCTCTTTCACCAGGACCAGGCGGCGGGGGCCCGCCGCCTGCGCCACCGCCGCCTCCTCCAGGGCCTGGAGGAGGTGCGGGCTCGGAGGTCTCTGGCGGGGCGCCTGGCGGAGGTCCAGGCGGCTGGCTGCCGTTCAGCGCGTTCAGCACTTGTCCCCGCGGAATGAATTCCGTGGCCGTGGCGTGGCGTAGGTGTCCACGATTGACCTTCACGGTCGTGGAGCGGCGGCTGACCCAGACGTTCGAGATGCCCTCGACCCCGATGGTGACGCCGGGCCCGTGCCGCTGCAAGGCCCATTCTCGCTCGGGCTTGCCGTTGCCCCTCCAGTAGTGCACCTGGTCGCCCGTCTGGTAGACGTCGCTGGCGTGCTGAGCTCCATCTGCCCGAGACCGTGCCAGCAGCGCCCTCGAGAGGGACTGGTTGAACCTCAGGTGCTGCATGGGCGTCTGCGCGGCCTTCACGATGGCGATCCTCTCCGAGAACGACTTGTCGGACACGATGCGCTCGTGCAGGGGCCGCCTGCCAGCGTTCTCCAGCAAGACATGCGGGGGGCGAAGGTCTCGCCCGAGCACCCGCTGCGACGGCGAGTAGCCCGTGGAGTTGACCTGGCTGTTCATGGCCCAGCACGCGGAGGCGATTAGCCACTGGATCTTGTGAGCGACCGCGGGCTGGTCGAACCTGATGCTGAACTGGTTGATCAGCTTCCTCGCGTGCACCTTCCACATGCCTCCGCATCGTTCCACGGTGCCGTTCTGCTGCGGCGTCGCCGCAGATGTCGTCATCAGGCGGCGCCCCATGTCCTCAAGCTCCTTGGAGAACTCTCGCTCGAACTCGCCTCCTCCATCAAATATGACTCGCTGAGGCGCGCCGAAAGGCGCGATTCAAATTTGCAACAGTCGAGCGAAAACAACCGATGGACGCTTTGATGCGACAGCGCCGCACATCGCAATTACAACCTGAGGCCAGGTCGACCACGTTTAGGTAGATCAACTGGTTGCCAGCCTAGTCGGCCAGGGTGCACAGGTCCACTTCGATAGAGTCGTGGAAGTCCCTGCCCAGTCTGATCCGCCCCGGCAGGTGTGGTAGTGGTCGCTGACGTGCCGCGCAAACCTCGCAGTAGAGGTTGAGAACCACGTCGACGGACCTCTGCGGTCCGCCAGTCACGCGAATGGCTCGGGCAAGTGAATCGTTGGACGGGTGCCCCGTGTTCACGTGGAGCTGCATGACGGCGGACCGTAGCGTCCGCTCCTCCGCGGCCGTTAGCGCTGGCTATTGGACGGCTGCTGCGGCTGGAACCGTCATCATGCTTGCCCTTCTCGTCGTTGATGTAGGGTGAGCTTCTCGTACAGGTCGGCGGTTCGGACGTCGCAGCTGCTCGGCTAGCACCGTCGCGAGCTTAGTCGTGCAGTTATCGCTGCGCTTCGCGTCCTTCCCGCGGGCCTCTGAGTGGGGGTGCCCCCCGCTGTAGAGGCGCCTGAGCGAGTCGTCGAACCCGAAGTGGTTGGTAATGATCCGCCACGGCTTCTTGATGTGGATCCCCTTCTTCGTCTTGAGGTTGAACGCGCAGCCGTCGAAGTCCACGACGCGCGGGAGCTGCTCCTTCAGCTGCTTAGCAGTGGCATTCTTGTTGGGCCCCCATCCGTCGCAGCACCTCGGCCACTCGAACGAGACGGCGAGCTGGGCGCCGAACTCCTTGCGCAGCCGTGACATCGACTGCAGGAACAGGCCGATCATCTGCTTGGGCTTGGCCCGATCCCTTTTTAGCTTGGGGATCTTGCTCGGGTCGATCTTGACGAGGAGTCGCTGTAGCGATGTCCACGGCTGGCAGGGAAACGCAGCGTGAACTCGCACACTCTTGCCTGCGGCAAGGTTCTTCCGGATCCTGCCCTCCAGCTTCTGGACCACGAACTGCTTGGAGAGGTCGAAGCCTGGAAGACCGCACCTGACAGCAGCTCCTCCCTTCTTCCTCCAGACGGCGCTGAGCTTGCTGTCCGGGTTGCAGCACCACTCGTAGAGCACGGTGCTGTTCGCTGTAGAGGTCGGGCTGGATCTTTTTGTAGACTTGGCCAGGTTGGTGATCAAGGCCTGGCCGATCTTGCGCGGCTGGATGCCGCTCTTGCTGGTGGCGAAGGCTGAGCGCTTGCCGGCGATCAGCTGCGGCTTCGCCCCCCTTCTTGAGCGTCCTCACGCGCATCTGCCCCCCCTCCACGATGTTGGCCTCGGGTCCGAGGCAGCCGTTGGCGATGGCGCCCTGGCCGTAACTCAGAGCTACGGGCGCGCCGAAGACGCAGTCCGAGCAGAAACACCGGTGGCTGCAGGCCTCGATTTCGTCTCGCCACAGGCGATGCAGTCCTGCAAGGGCTCGGTCACGCACGTCGTGGGATAGGTCGTCTGCGGCGGCGTCGCTAACGCGAGGTTCGGAGCTGGAGCTGCGGTGGAGCAGCAGACCAGAGCTGAGGCTGAGGCCGAAAGCAGCCGCGACCCCTTCGGTCGGCGAGTCTGGAGGCGTCTCGGATCGTTCAGCTCCTTCTTCGTGACGAGGTTGTTGATGGTGTCGATCAGCGCGCTGGTCCTGGTAGTGTTGTTGACCGTAGGCTGGTCGCCCGTCCTCGTCTGCCGATCCCGTCGGTCGAGCGCTCTCTCGACCTCGATGTATAGGATCTTGTGCAGCTGTCGCTTTCTTCCTGACGAGCTGGCCGCACTGGGCGGTTGCTCCATGCCGGCGTCCTTGATGGCCTGCCAGTCCCCCGGCTGCAACTTGATTGCGGGGTGGCCCGCGGCGCTCGCGGTGAGCTTCTGGGCGGCTTTCCCGATGCGGATCTGGCCCTTCCAGAGAGAGATGTCGATCTTGGAAGGCTGGATGAAGTCGCGGCCGATGAGCAGGCCGAGCGCGGGGCCGTTCACGACGCTGAACACGGCGCGGCCAGCCTGGCCGCGCAGCGCAAGCGGCACGGTGACGCGCAGCTTGCTTGGGAGAGTACCTCCGCTGCCCAACCTGTAGACCTCGTTCTCTGGCTCCTCGAGGATCTCGTCGACTAGTCCCATACTCGTGAGGATGTCCTTGTAGTTGTCGTACCACTTCTTGCCCGAGACGCAGAAATGGCAGGCGTCGTCGACCACGCCGACGCCTTGGTCCGCGGGCTTGTCGCTGCCGATCGCAACGTTCACGTTCGGCAGGTGGTGAATGAGCCGCTCCGAGCCGCCAGCCTCCGGGGGCGGCGTGACTGGCCCCTGCGGGTGCAGGGCGATCTCCTCGCCCGCGAACTGGACCTGCTCGGCGATGCGAGCCTGGCGCTGAGGGCGGCCTCCGCGACCTCCTCGCCCACCGCCCTTTGACTTGCCGTCCTTGGGCGCGAACTTGCGAGCGCCTGGCGCGGGGCGCTCCTTGTCCCCTGTCCAGTGTCCGGTCTCGCCGCAGTCCCAGCAAGAAGAGCCCCTCTTGCGCTCGTCGACCCGGCTCTGTAGCTTGCTGGGGCGGCGGGGCGGCGCGGACTTCGCCTTGCCGCGGCCCTTGAGGGCCTCCCGGGCCGATCTGATGGTGGCCGTGGCCTCGGGAATACCGGCGAATTCCGCTGCGGCAACTTCGACCTCGGCAGAGTCGCCGCCGTCGAACAGCTCGGAGATGCCCACGCTGGAGGACTCGAGCTCGGCGCTGAAAGCCTCGAGCTCCTGGCGAACGATGTCCTGCGCGTCGGCCTCGCCCTCGTCGCCCCCCTCTGGCTCTTCGTCGTTCTCGTCGCGCGGCTCGTCGACGACGTTGGTAGAGCGCCCCCCGCGGCTGGAGGAAGCGTTGCTGCGCCAGCCGCCTTGCGATCGCGACCGGTTGTTCCATGACCTCGGCGGGGGGGCGCGGCGCTCCGACGCGTGGATGTCCAGGAACGTCCTGACCAGCAGCCCGCGGACTCGCTGATAGCCGTAGCGCTCGTCGGGCAAGTTGCCCACGACACGCTCGCGGCGTTCAGCCGTGAGCCCAGCCTTGCGCAGCAGGAACCACCCCGCCACGTCGCCCAGCGCGTTTCGGCCCACCTCGTTCTCGCGCAGCTGCTGCAGCCCGGTCTCGAAACGGATGAGCCAGTCCGTCATGCGTTCACATTTGCGTCGGTGATGTTGAGTCGACTCGAACAACTTCCTCAGGGTCTCGCCTTTATGCGCGGGCTTCTGCTGACCCAAGCTCGCCTCCAGGTGCTGTAGCACGTTCTCGATGCCGACCTGGTTCCTGTTGCGCTTCTCGTCGTCGGCGTCTTCGATGTCCGCCGCGGCTGCAGGGTGCAGCTGCGCCTCCGCCATGTTGATTGCTGCTTTCCTGGCTGCCCCGCTGAGCTTCAGCGCGAGCTTCGATGCGAGGCCACGTGCCGCGGCGAGGTTCTCGCTGAGCTTCCAGAGCTTGACTTCCTGCTTGTAGTCTCTCCACTTCGATGTGTCGCCATTCCAAGTGGGAATGACGCTGTTGGCGTAATTGTCTGCCATCTTGTCGATGATGAAGTAGGCCGCGTCTCTGACGCTGGCGTAGAGGGAGTAGCTGGCGTCGCTGACACCGTCGTAGGAGAAGTAGCTAGCGTCGATGACACTGGCGTGGGAGAAGTAGCTAGCGTCGCTGACACTGGCGTAGGAAGAGAAGTAGCTGGCGTCGCTGACACTGGCGTAGAAAGAGAAGTAGCTGGCGGCATCGCTGACACTGCTGTAGGAGAAGTAGGCGTTGAAGGCGTAGTCGCTGGCGTCGCTGACACTGGCGTTGGAGAAGTAGGCGTTGAAGGCGTAGTCGCTGGCGTCGCTGACGCTGGCGTTGGAGTTGGCAGGGTAGGCGTAGTAGGCGTCGGTGCTGGCGTCGCGGACGCTGGCGTAGGCGCTGAGCAACAGCGCGAGAAAGCCGCTGGGCCTCGATTCTGTCATGGGGTGCGACGTCGCGGACGTCGTCTTGATATGAACGGCCAGGGGCCAGGACAGCGAGCACAGCTCCAAGCTACCACTGTGATATGGATGGCGCGCGCGGCACGGCAATCTTTGGCGTATGAGAACGCTGCTCGATCAAACTGCGTAGCCCTAAGGCCAAGGGCCCGATTCGATAATAAACGGCGGCGGCGGCAGGGATACATATAAACAGAGAGAGAGAGAGAGAAATAGAGAGAGAGAGAGAGAGAGAAAGACCAGCAACGGGAGAGCGGGGAATGGGTGAGAAGGCCAGCGAGCCTTCTGGAGTCAGAAAAAACGCACCCTAAAGGGGTGCGTTCTGATCAGACGCGCCAAGCTCGATGATTCGAAGGACGATACTACAAATACTTAAAAACAGAAAGACAACTCAGCAACAACCTCACAAGCCCCTCAGCATACCAATCGAACGTTATCAATGCATGAGTCAAGACGGGATCGAACGTCGTCCTGCGAATCGTCCGGGGGTCTATCTTCGACCTCCAGACGCCGTCGTGGCGACATCCGAACACTACCCCCACCAACCATCGGTTCTCCTGGATCGATTATGGGGGCGGGGGGTGGGCTCGGATTTTGCCACGTGCTCGACGAATTCCGAACCCTACCCCTGCCGCCCAGCGAGTTGCCTAGGAGGATGCGGACCAAGAGGACGAGGAGGAGGAGGACGAGGAGGACGAGGAGGAAGAGGAGGAGGAGGAGGAGGAGGAGGAGGAGGAGGAGGAGGAAGAGGAGGAGGAGGAGGAGCAGGAGGAGGAGGAGGAGGAGGAGGAGAGGAGAGGAGGAGGGAGGGAGGGAGGGAGGGAGGGGATCGTTGATCGGGGAGGGCTGGGGTCAGATTTCATCGTCGAACCCCTGCACAGGCCCAGAGGAGTCTATCCTCCACCACCCCACGACGCGGAACCCCCTTCGCGCCGTGCACACCTCTCGGCGGGAAACTCCCGGTCGTCTTCGCCTCCTAATCTCTGGAGTCTCAGACAGTCTGGCGCGCGCCGGGGAATCTCTTTACCGAAAATTAAGGGCGGCGCGGAAAAAATATGGAACAATTGGATGCGGTTTCCTGGCTGCGGCGCCCCGGTGCATTCATCAGACGCTACCCATCCAGAGCTGAAGATCCGCCGGCCCCCTCGCGGGCCATCGGGCTGCGAGGGTCCGGCTCTGCTGCTCTCTGCGCCAGTTGCAGTTTCCAGCATCCAGTGTGAAAGCCGTGCTGTCTGCTTCCGGCTGTAATCTAACGAAGTCAGCGCGAGGGGGGGGAGCCGAAAACGGTCCGGCTGCCCTCCCCGAGTCGCTCTGTCTGAATTCCTGTGAGGCCGCGGAACACGTAAAAATAAAAAAACTTCGCGTTCCCGACGCGAAAATCCCTGGTAAATTACGCTGTATGCGCGTCCCCGAGGCAACGATCCCACGTAAATTGCGCCACGATCGCGCCCCAGAAGCCACGATCCCACATAACATACCCGACATTCGCGCTCCCGAGGCCACGATCCCCCGCAAATTACATTACAGTCGCGCCTCTAGGGTCACGATCACCCGTAAATTACGATACACTTGAGCCCACGAGGCCACGATCCCTGGCAAATTCTAAAATATTCGCGTCCCCGAAGCCAGCAACCCTTGCAAATTGTACAAGTTGCGCGTCCCCGAAGGAACAAACCTTCGTAAATGATATCATCTTCACGTCCCCGAGGCCGCTCACTTTCGCACATTACGCAATTGTTGCGCCCCCGAGGCAACGAACCAGGTTGAATCATCCAAATTTTGCGCCCCCGAGGCAACCAACTCTCGTAGGTTACGCAAGATTCGCGCCCCCGAAACCCAAAAATGATAAGTTTCGCCGTATTCGAATCCCCGAAGCCACGCTCAATACATGAAGTTTTTGCCCGCGTGTGCCGGGGCTCACGGTTGCACAGCAGGATGTCGCACCCGTGACGGAGCACGACCCCCGGGCAAGCAGTCGGTGGTTGGTGGGTGGGCACCGACTGAGACGCCGTCTGCTGGCTCAGACGGCGACAGGCTCATAAGAGAAGCCGAAAGACAGCAGGCATTGGAAGCACTCGGCCCCGCAAGGGCGCCTCAGGCGTCCAGAGGGGTTCCAATGGACGAGTGTAGGCCGCGACGAGCCTTATCCAGCTTCCTCAGCTGCTTTCCAGCTTCATCAACGGCGGGGCGCGCTGGAAAACAGCGAAGCACGGGAAAACGGCACGCGCGAGGCGCGAAGCGGCCGAGGAGGCCGAAGGGGCGAGGAAGCCACACTCACACCATGTAAGTCTTCGTGCGCGTGCCGAAATGCATGTTCTTGAAGAGCGAGGCGAGCATAGGGGCATACGGGACGAAACACGAACCCCAAGGAAACGGTCCAGACCTCTGGGGCCGCGGATGGAGGAATGCCACCATTGGCGGAAGTCAAGGGCGAGGCATGGAACCGCAGCCGCGCCCGCCCCTCACGCCGGCGGGGAGGAGGCCCGAGCGGGGCGAACCGCTGTGTTATTGTTGCGAATAAGATTACTATTATTATTATTCTTATTATTATTATTATTCGTCGTATTCGTATCTTAATTCGTAGTCACATATTCAAAACAATTCGTATGATTCATTATATGTTAACTAACATTACGTTTACGATTATTGGTGTTAATAGGACTGTTGTTGCTATTATCGTTGTTATCACTAGTGTTACTATTATTACTAGTAGTATTACTATTATTACTAGTATCAAGGGTCAATAAATTATTATTATTATTACTACTACTACTACGACTACTACTATTAGTATTGTTATTGTTATTGTTATTATTACTATAATTTATGGTTACTACTACTACTACTACTACTACTACTACTACTACTACTACTACTACTACTACTACTACTACTACTACTACTACTACTACTACTACTACGACTACTACGACTACTACGACTACTACTACTACTACTACTACTACTACTACTACTACTACTACTACTACTATACTACTAACTACTCCTCCATGCCTCCTCCTCCTCCTCTCCTCTTCCACCCTACAATTCCTTATCCTCCTATTCCTCGTCCCTCTCCACCATCCCATCCTCTTTTTATTCCTCCTCCTCCTCCTCCTTCCTGACCTCCTCCTCCTCTCCCTCCCTCTCTCCTCCTCCTCCTACTCCTCCTCCTTCACTACCTCCTATCTGTCCTACTAGTGCTGCTTCCTCCTCCTGCTCCTCATCCTCCTCTTCCTCCTCCTCCTCCTCCTCCACTCCTCCTCCTCCTCTTCCTCCTCTTCCTCCTTCTCCAAATATTCCACCGTTCCTCCTTTCCTCCTCCTCGTCATCCTCCTCTTCTTCCTCTTCTTCTGGTTATGATTAACATTCGCATGTGGTTTACTATTAGACGTATTTTTCTTAGTACGAATAGTAGTCGTGATCACATTAGTAGTCGCATTACTCCTGTTATTCGTACTTATATTAGTTTGGTTATGTCTATATCAATGCCATGATCCGTCGTAGAAGTATTCGTAATAGTATCAATATTAGTATTCGTGTTGCTACTACTACTGATCGTATCATTTGTGGTAGTGATCGCAGTAGTAGTAGTAGTAGTAGTAGTAGTAGTAGTAGTAGTAGTAGTAGTAGTAGTATTAGTAGTAGTAGTAGAAGTAGAAGTAGTAGTAGTAGTAGTAGTAGTAGTAGTAGTAGTAGTAGTAGTAGTAGTAGTAGTAATAGTAGTAGCAGTAGTAGTAGTAGTAGTAGTCGTCGTCGTCGTCGTCGTCGTCGTCGATGTCGTCGTCGTCGTATCAATGGTAGTCTTATGTGTATGATTCCTGCTCGTGGTGGTATTAGTCTTGTTGTTGTTGATACCAGTCATACTGATACACATAATTGTAGTATTATGGTTAGCAATGATGTCATTATGGCCATCGTATTAGTATTACTATTACATTGATTTTATAGGTGCTATTCTTATGATTCGTGCTATTGTTTCCTCCTCCTCCTCTTCCTCCTCCCCCTCCACTCCGCCTCCTCTTCCTCCTCCTCTTCCTCTTCCCTCTCCTCCTCCTCCTCCTCCTCCTCCTCCTCCTCCTCATTCCTCCTCCTTCTCCGCCTCGTCCTCCTCGTCCTCCCCCTCCTCCACCTTCCTCCTCCTCCACTTCCAGTATCGTCTTACAACTTGCACCACCCTCCTCCACTATCCCGCTGCTCCTTCTCATCCTCCTTCCCTCCCTCCCTCCCTCCACCTCGTCCTGCCTCCCTCGCTTCTCCTGCCCCTCCTTCCCTCCCTCCCTCTCCTGGCCAGCCGCCCGGACCAGCAAGCAAAGAGAGAGCAAGAGCGAACGCTCGCGCACTTGCCAGCGCTGATCGCCCCCTCGACCCTGGCGATGGTCTGGCCCGCAGAGACGGTCTCGCCTCGGGCGGCGTGGGCGGCACGGGCAAAGCCTTGGAGCGGCCGGGGTCGCGGCTGGGGCCACGATAAGGATCGCGACCAGGTCCAGGACCGAGGAGACCAGGGCAAGAACGAGAAGGTGGGGGATGAGGGATGGGGGGGGGACAAAGAGGAGGAGGAGGAGGAGGAGTGGGAGGAGGAGGAGGAGGAGGAGGAGGAGGAGGAGGAGGAGGAGGAGGAGGAGGAGGAGGAGAGGAGGACAGGGGAGGAGGAGGAGGAGGAGGAGGGGGAGGAGGAGGAGGAGGAGGAGGAGGGGGAGGGGGAGGACGAGGAGGCGGATGAGGAAATTGTTCGGGACGGGCCTGAAGCCAGAACATCGCCGACGGTCAGCCGAAGTCGGAGTCAGCCGAAGTCGGAGGTCTCCGAGTCTGACTCGACGTCGTTGCGCGAAGCTCGGAAGGAGGCGGCCCCTAGGTCCACAACCCAAGGTAAATCCGACTCACCAAAGCCGAACGAATCCAAAACCTGCTCTCGCAGGGCGAACCCCTCCGCGAAGCAGCACGAGGCGGGACCTGAACCTCACTGGGGGGCCTGGCCATCCTCTTCCAGCGTCTGAGCCAAGACCCTGCGCTCGGCGAGGCTACGGCCCTCATGGGCCCCCAGAAACAAGTTCTTCAGGTCCTTCTTATAAGACGGAACTTACCTAGCCGAATCCTTCTCAGCTGGTCAGAAATTCCGCCTGCTCCTGCATTGGGAGCCCCAAAGAAAAACGATCCGCGCCTGCAGCAAAACTGGATCCTGCTTCTGGGGGGCCCAAGAGGTTCAAAAACTTGGCAAGCCAAAAACGCGTGGCCGTTCGCCCTGAAAACTTGCCGAGAGAAAGGCCGCCACTCCTTCCCCAAGTCCACAGAACCTCCACCCTCCCATTGATCATCGGCCAGGGCCTGGACGTCAGCTGCTTCCTCATGCTGGGGCTGCTGCCGAGGGCCATCGCTGCCTGCCGAACGCTGCAATAGGCCTGTCGTGCCACGGGGCCCTCCAGACATGGCGGCCTCGACACTCCCCGCCCGCCTGCGCGCTTGGCGGGCGACGCATCGAAGGCCTCTGTACACATTGGCCTCATCGTCGCTGGCACCGTGACACTCGGCCCCTACTTTCGCGAACACATATGCGTGCCCGTTGGCCCGTCTTTCCCGATCTGCCCTTCTGCCCGCCTCAGCGTCGGCGGCAGTCGCATGGCCCGAAGTCTTGTGGCACTCGAGATCGCCCAGGGCAAACGCGCACCACGCAAGACCCGAAAGGTGAGCACGGGGGGCCGAGGGCCCACAGAGGACCCGGGCCCGCGTGCCAGCGAGTCCAAAGTGCTCCAGGAATCAATCTAACACTGAAGCGGGGGAAGACCTACTTGCGTCAGCATATGTACAGCATCGTATTCCCCGTCCTTGCTTGTCTGCTGCGAGGCTTCGCTCATGGGCACTGGGCCGCGCGCCGCCGATAGCAAGTTCCCGAACCTGTCAGCCAAGACAATGCCCCAACCTGCCCCGGCGAGCCCGTCGAGGCCCATGTACTTCGCAGACCCGTCCAAGAAGAGCAGCCCTGAGAGAAGGCCCGTCTCGGGCCGCTGGTGCCAGTGGACTGCCTGAGTGGGCTCCTCATTGTCAAAGGGGGACCTGGGACAAGGGAGGATGCACCTCGCGAGCCTCTCCGCCATCAGCGGGCTGAGCTGCTTTACTTTCTGCGTGCAACCACGCAGACGAGCACTCGCTAGGTCGCGACGCTGAGTGGCATGAGCTGGGCACTCGTACTTACGGTGCTAGAAAATGCCTGGCGCCCCCATGCGCAACTGACAATGCTCGTCGCCGTGATGGTTGCGAGCGAACAATCGTGCTTGAGGCCAATGAACTCCCGAAACCAGTCCTCTGAGACACCTCCGATGATGCTTGCCCCAGACCCCCGACTTCTCCCTGGACATCCCGGCGATCCCGTCCCAGAAGATGGCGTAGACTGGAGGCCCAGCGAGGCCGTTCTGCAAGTGAAATGCGTGCCGATCAGAAACTCTAACCGCCCCCTGCCTGACCAGTGTCCTGACTTGCATCGGGGACAGCCTGAACATATCATGCACCACATCCAAGTCATCTCCCACGCTGCGCTGGTCAACGAAGTCCCAGCCCAGCCCTCGAAGAGTCAAGAGGGCAACAGAGGGCAACGTCACTAGGAGCGGGGGCCGACCCGCAGTTTGGAACTTATCAATCGAGGCCCGCATCGCGCTGGCCAAGACCTGGGAATGAGGGGCCGCCTCCCAGACTGCAGTGGCCCACATGAAAACGACGCGCCCCGCGTGAATCAACGGGGGGTACACCTTGGCGCCGAACCCGCACGCGTGCATTCTGAGCCCAACCGAAGCGCCTTTGGGGGACATGCCGAGGGAGCTGGCTGCGCCAATACGGAGGCCTGCCATCTTGGAACGAGCCGCTCCTGAAACCGAAGAACCCCAGAGGGCCGACGCCGCGGGCCCCATCCTGTGAACCGTCCCGACGTCCGCCCCAGCTCCTCGAAGCATCTTCAACCCCCTGGCGCAAGACGCCGCCGCGGAAGACATGGCATTCTGGATCCACCCTGCGGGGGCCCCCCAGATTCGCATTTGCACCTCGGTTCCTCGCGGCATCCGTCCTGCGCGAGGCGGGGGGGGGGCGCAGGCCTGGGGCAGGTGCATCTCAACCTCCTTTGAGCAGAGGTAGGCGCGCTTCTTAAACTCCACAGGCAGCCGCAGCTGCTCGAGGCTCTTGAAGAGAAGCTCAACTGCACCAGCTAACTGAGTAGCAACCTGGATCCTGGGCCCAAAACTCTGCACTGCGATGTCGTCAACCACGTTGCGCACATACAACAACTTTCCAAAAGCGGCCCCAGCAGCAGTATCTCGGCAAAGGTCATGGCCCCCGCACAGCCGGCAACGATCGCACCGTTCGACTCGACGACGGCCGATGCCGCACCCCCATCGAGCAGCACACGGAAGCCAGCGTAAATGGTGCAGTAGCCTCTGAGCAACCGCGCTGGGAAGCCGAACCGTTTGGCTGCTACAAGGTGCTCGTGGTTAACATCTCCATGCGATGTGTCCAGGTCCATGGGCGCCGAGGCCGATTCGAAACCAGCTTCCCGACAATGGGCCCCGAGCAAGTTGTGGACCCAGCCTGCCCGCTCACAGGTCGCGTCTGGACCCGAACCCCAGAAAAACTCGAACACATGGGACTTCTCCCCAGAGCGGCAATATGGCTGCCTTAATCGGCTCCAGAGCTTCACGGAGAAACACAGAAGCCCTATAGGCCTGACCCCGTCCGTCGGTCTTTCCACGAAAACCACGCTGGTCAGAAACATGGAAGCCCCAGGGTCGACATCGAAGAGGGTCAATATCTCCCAGAGGCGAAGCTTGTGACTTTCTAGAAGCTGCAGCACCCACCGCGGATGCAAGCCGCCCCACCCAAGGCCCGCCGAAGGCCCATATTTAGTACATACTCGGTGTCAGTCTTCCAATCTGAGCGGGGAGAGGTCAGGCTCATCGGCCGGGGCGTCCCAGGTGCTGGGAGCGGGGCCACGTCCAGCCCGAAACCAGATGGGACGCCACCCATCTAGAAGCTGCTGAAGAACGGCCTGACCGCCCACAGGTCGCCGATGATCGTCAACGATGCCTCTCGGGCAGACGCTCGTGACCTGGTGCTTGGAGAAGGCGCGAGCGGCTTTACCCCCTCCAGTTGCAACTTTCTCGGCCCATTCTTTCCATTTCGCCGGTTGCGAGGCGGAGTCCAGCCGCTGGCGACGAGCACATTCCTTGATGATGCCTTCTTGGATCTCCGTATTCCAAGGGCCCGTTCCAGAGGCAGCCAGGATCATAGTCAGCAGATGGGCCGTGGTGGGCCCCTCGTCGATCAGCTCCAAATCGTCGAGGATGTCGCGCAACTTGAGCTTCCAGGACCCCAGCGACGCTCTTCCCTTGGCCCTGATAGCTCCGGCCTTCCTGAGCAAGGCCTCGAACGAGATCCAGCAGACCGTTTGCCTCGGAAAACGTCGGCGGCGATCCCTCTCCAAGAGGGCAGCAAGAGGAACTTTACGAATCTGCGGCCCAGCGGAGCGACCTACATACCCTTTTAGATCACTTATCCCATGCGCCTCGACTAACCGAGCCTCAGCCTCGTTGAACCATTCCCGAGACAAGGCGTCCAGGTTGTCATCTAAAGGGTCACTCCATTGGACATCCCGCTCCTGCCGCAGCGGGCCCATCAGCGCGGTGCTGAACGGCTTGAAACGCGCCTGCTGCGAGACCACTGTGGTCTGGCAGAGGTTCCCCATCCGAAGCAGCACAAGACAATGGGGAAAAAGAGGCACTCCTTTGACACCTGGATATCCTTCGCGCTAGAGCTGATGACTGACGAGACGACGACGAAGTCGAACTCCCGACCTCCAGCATCATGCTCCGTCAACTCCTCCTCCGTCACTTCGCCCGAGGCAGCCCTAGGAGCGCAGGCAATGCACGTAGGCTGGTCAGGCGCTGCAGCTGCGCCGTGCACGTGCCGAACCCAGCCTGAGAGAGACAGGGCCGCGGGCATGAAGTTCCAGTCGCCTTGGGCGATCCACGGCCTCCTGCTGCAAAGGAGGATCGCGCCCGACACTTCCAAAACCTCTAGGTTATCACCAGCGACGCCTACGGCGTTGATCAAAGAGACGCTGTAGATCTCTAGGCCCTCGTCGAACCCAGCGTTGACGACCCGACCGACGATCCTCCCGTCATGCTCGCCTAATCCCGAGAGCTCCTCGAGGCGATCTCCCGCGCGACTGGGGCCCCCCCCCTCCTCCTGAACTCCGATGGGGGCCCATCTCCAGCGCTGATAGCTTTCCCAAGAGACATCTGACACCCATTCCTGCGGGCCCACCTTGGGCCGATATGATCTTGTCAGGGGCGTCAAGCCGAGTCTCCTGAAGGGTGGCCACCTGGAACTTATTCCGAACGACGCCCCAAGAAGCAACATCAGGTTCTCCAGCTTCAGCCCTATCACGGACCCAATTCACAACGGTGTCTGCCTTCGACCAACTGTTGACATTGGCGCCTACGATGCGCCAATCAGCAGAGCCCTGAGCCACGCCAGAATCACATTCGTCTGCGAGAGGATTACAATCCGGAGGTCCACGCCCCCTCCTGTCGGATCCTGACCGACGCATTTTCGAATCCGCGTCAAGCGCAACGTGGGGAAGAGGGCGAGCAGCTCGGGCAACTCCGACGATCCCAAAGACCTGCGTCCAGCAAACAGCCCGCCCGTCCCCCCCGCGCACTGGCGCCCCCGCCTCCCGTGGAAGGGGCGCCCTGGAGGGGGGGCGGACAGGGGGCGACGTTGAACCTGGGCACTCCTCGGGATCCCAGGATTTGCGCCCTGGCGCCACCGAGCTCCCAGACAGCAAAGGGCCCGAAGCAGAGGAAGTAGCGGCCGAGCTCGAAGCAGCCGACGAAGGCCCAGCCGCCGAGGTCGAACCAGTAGACGACCCTATCTGGCTCGTCCATGCCCCCAGCCCAGGGGAGACACATCCATGGCCAGCTGGGGCAATGCTGGAAGACGCCGCCGTCGCGCTGCTTGCGCTCGAACTCGAAGCGCACGCGGGTCTGACGAATGGTGTCTGAATCCCCTTCCCTACTGCCCTCCGGGCCTACGCCCCTCTGCTTCGGCAGCAGCCCAGCCGACCGCAGAGCGGGCCAAGCCTGAGGGTCGAGAGCACCTCCAGCGCCGGTGTGGGCCAAGCCCCCGCGCCGCCAAGTCGGCGCATCCAGCGCCCCCGAAAGGGCCCGGGCAGGCCTCGGGAGAAGGGCAGGCGCAGCGAAGCCGAGCGCATCTGCCCAGTCGGCGTCCATGACGTTGTAGCTCCAGAACCGATCGAGCTGGTTGTCAAAGACGCCGTGCTCGCTTGATCCGGATAGCGGCGGCAGCTTGGGCGCATTTGCGCTTGGCGGCGGCCCCCTGGGCCTCGCCCGGGGCGGCGGCCCTGAGCTCTTATTCAGCCATGCGAAGCTCCTCGGTCCGCTGCTCAAGGTCACCTGGTCCAGGTAACTCCATGTCGATGTCGTCGCTGTCGCCGTCACTGGCGGCCGCGTGCTAGCCCCTCCCTCGTGGGGAAGAAGCGGTGGCGCCAGCATCAGCTGCAGCATCGTCAGCAGCGCACTTCGCCTCATCGGCAGCGCGCTGCAACGGCTAAAGCTTGCCCAGTGCTGCCTTCCCCTCCGTGGACTCGCCGACGGACGAGGCGAGACCTGCTGACATGGCCTTGAGCGGGTCGTCAAACTCGCCGGCGCGGGCCTTGCACAGCATCTCCTGAGCCTGCACCAGGTACTCGCGTCCCTTGGCCAGGGACTCGTTGACCGTCGCAAGCTCCTCGTCCAAGGATTCGCGCTGCCGCTCGATCTCGCTGACCCTCGCCTCCAGCTTGGCGAGTTTGGTCTTGAGATTCTCGACCCGCCAGCGCGCAGACTGCGCTGTGGACGCCTTCTTCTTCCCTGCCTCCGTGGCCTTCTTCTCCGCCTCCTCGGCTGCCGCGATGGCCGAGCTGTCGACACCGAGTTTCTTGAGGTAGGCGTGCACCTCCTGCCCAGACATGGATGGTGTACCCGCGCTGCCCTTGCCTCCGCCGCCTCCAGCAGCCCGCGGCGGCGCAGCCCCTGCTTCGGGCCGCGAGCCACCAGTGCGCTTCGCGACCTGCTGCTGCAACTCTTGGAGCTGCTTGAGCAACTTCGAGTTGGCACTCCCTGGCGGACCGCTCGCCCATTGCCCAAGGGGCTGACTGGGTCCTGGACCTGACGGCCGCGACACGAACCTGGCCCTTGACGCAGCCTGGCGCGCCGCCTGGATGTGCTTCTGCGCGGCTGGGCGACCACGTAGGCGGCATGCAACCCTCGACGCCCAATTGTCCGCGCAGCCACAGGAGCAGCCCCAGCGGGGTGTTCGCGGCCCCAGCAACACTTGGTCATCGGGAGGTGCCATGCACCGCGGGAGCTCCCGCCGCACCGATGAGTTGGCCTTCCAGGCCTCGTGAAATAAACAATCGATTGGCCCGCAAGCGCGAGCCGCTCTGAAGCACGCGCTTGCAAGTTCAGTCCCCAACTGCCTGAGCCAGAACGGCTTGGGCGGAAGAGGAAGAGGAGGAGGAGGGAAGGAGGAGGAGGAGGAGGAGCAGGAGCAGGAGCAGGGGGAGGAGGAGGAGGAGCAGGAGGAGGAGGCGGCGGAGGAGGACAAAGGGGAGGAGGATAAAGAGGAAGGGGAGGATGAAGAGGAGGAGGAGGAGGACCAGTGTAACACACAAGAGTCATCAACGATGATAAACCTTCCCTCCATGCTCCCTCTTGATCGGCCACTACAAGAATTCATTCCCACCGAAGGAACTGCATCGTTTGAAGACCCTGAAGAACGCCAGGGAATTATTCTCGGGACTCCAACGCTAAGGATTAACCGGACTGTTGCGTTTTGACCATCCGAAATCGCGCCAGAAAGCAATTCCTGGGACTTCAACACTGCGAATCCACGTACCTGTTGCACCCTCATAATCCTGAATCTGTCCAAGACGCCATTTCTGGTGCGTTGAGCATGGGAGCCCGTGGAACTCTTGCAATCTGAAGAAAGCAGCGCGCGCGGCGCAAAGGCAAGAGCCACATTTTGAAAAGGAGCCGCCCTCAATCTTACAAGCGTTTGCACATATTTGAAACGAATGGGCGCGGTGCTGAGGCGAGAGCCACATTTTGAAAACCACCTGCCCTCAATATGCGAAACGGCTGCCAATGCTTCCGTTTCAGGATCAGAAGTGCTGAGGAAGTCTGAAGCGAAACGCCCGGCCCGCCCGTTCGACCGGCCTCGGGGTGCGACGCGGAGAAGACGTTTTTTTGGTGGTGTCCTATAAAAAAGAAAGGAAGAGGACAAAGACGATGAGGATGAGGAGGAGGAGGAGGAGGAGGAGGAAGAGAGGAGGAAGAGGAGGAGGAGAAGGAGGAGAAGGAGCAGGAGCAGGAGCAGGAGCAGGAGGAAGAGGAGGAGCTGAAGGAGGAGCACGAGGAGGAAAAGGAGGAGGAAAAGGAGGAAGATGAGGAGGAGGAGGAGGAGGAGGAGGAAGAGAGGAGGAAGAGGAGGAGGAGAAGGAGGAGAAGGAGCAGGAGCAGGAGCAGGAGCAGGAGGAAGAGGAGGAGCTGAAGGAGGAGCACGAGGAGGAAAAGGAGGAGGAAAAGGAGGAAGAGGACAGGGGGGAGGAGGACAACGAGGTGGAGGAGAAGGAGTAGGAGGAGGAGGAAGGGAGGAGGAGGAGGAGGAGGAGGAGGAAGAGGAGGAGGCGGAGGATAAGGAGGAGGAGGAAGAGGAGGAGGAGGAGGAGGAGAAGGGGCAGGAGGAGGAGGAGAAGGAGAAGGAGGAGGACAAGGCGGAGGAGGAGGAGGAGGAGAAGGAGCAGGAGGAATAGAAGGAGGAGGACAAAGAGGAGGAGGAGCATGAAGAGGAGGAGGGGCAGGAAGAGGAGGATGAGGAGGATGAAGAGGAAGGGAGGAGGAAGAGGAGGAGGAGAAGGAGGAGGGAGGATGAGGAAGAGGATGATGATAAGGATGAGGATGACGATCTGGATGATGATGGTAATGATGATGGTGCTGATGACGAGAATGATGACAATGATGGTAATGCTGATGGTGCTGATAAAGACGATGGTGAGATGGTGATGGTGGAGGTGGTGATGATGATGATGATGATGATGATGATGATGATGATGATGATGATGATGATGATGATGATGATGATGATGATGATGATGATGATGAAGGAGTATGATGATGATGATGATGATGATGTGCGGATGGCATTGAGGATAGGAGGAGGATTAGGAAGGAGAGGAGGTGGATGAGGAGGAGGCGAGAGGCGGAGGGAGGAGGAAACGGAGGAGACCGGGAGGGAGGGAGGATGAGGAGGAGGAGGGGGGAGGAGGAAGAGGGAGGAGGAGGAGGGGGAGGAGGAGGCGGAGGCGGAGGGGGAGACGGAGGAGGAGACGGAGGAGGAGGCGGAGGAGGAGGAGGAGAAGGAGAAGGAGGAGGAGGAGGAGGAGGAGGAAGAGGAGCCCACGCCACTGAGAAGGCACCCGCGCTCGCCAAACGAAGGACCGCGGGCGGGGGGGCAGCTGAGAGCCCCGCCGTCGGGGACGGCCTGCGCCCCGCTGCTGCAGCTGACGAAGAGCGGAGAAGAGGACGAGGAGGAGTCGGGCGTCGGGAGCATCGAGGATCCGTCCGACGGGCGAACAGACCACGGCGACTGGACGACCTCGTCGCCACCCACACGTGCACGCCCGCCCGCAAGGGGAGCGCGGGAGACGACGGGGCCGTCCACGGGGGCTGGACGAACCCATCGCCTCCCACACGCCCGCCCGAAGGGGTGCGCCCTGGGAGACGACGAGCCCGCCCAGCGGGCGGGCCTCAGAAGAGGGCCGCGTGGAGGCCGACGTCCAGCGCGAACACCGAACGCCAGCAGGCGCGGCCCAGGGAGGCCCCGAGCCGAGGCCCTCGGGCGCCCCCCACCGGCCATCGCCCAGGTCACCCGCCGCCCGCTTCGTCGCCTTGTCCAATGCGCCGAGCCGCGCGAGTAGGGAGGAGGAGGAGGAGGAGGAGGAGGAGGAGAGGAGGAGAGGAGGAGGAGAGGAGGAGGAGGCGGAGGGAGGATGGAGGAGGAGGAGAGTAGGAGGAGAGGAGGACATGAGGAGGAGGAGGGAGGAGGAGGAGGAGGAGGAGGAGAGAGTAGGGGAGGAGGGGTCCGGCCCCCGTCGGGGGGGGGAGGCACGGTCCACGCGGTCAGGCGAGGCCCCCCGCTACCGGCGCCAGACGGGCGCCCAGGAGGGCCAGCTCCGCAGCGGCCTGCACCAGGAAGCGTCTGGAACACGATATGGGAGTATCGTCGCCCGCAAGCGCCATGGTGGGGCAGCCGCAGGTCAGGTCGTCGGTGCGACTCCCCGCCGCCGCCTCGCCCCCCCTCCACCGCCATCCTCCGCCCCGACCATTGGGCTGGGGCCTTCGTGCCTACAGTGAGGAGGTGAAACGCCCGCCTCGTCGGCCTCCGCGCCAGCGCGCCTCGGCCCGCGGGCACCAGCCCCCACTCCCGCCGCGCCCGCGACTCCGCCCGCCGCCTCGCACGTCGGGCGCAGCGCCCTGCTCATCCGTGGCGGGCTTGGCGGGAGCCCGAAGTGCTCGCCACCCAGCCGCGCGCAGGAGCCCTCGCGCGCCTCTGACGAAGGCCACATCCACCGTGCTGCACCAAGAGCAGCCAGGCCCGAGCGGCGTGCGCGGTGAGAAGGAGGGCCGCCGCGCGGTACGTACATGCGCGGGCGGAAGGCTCCGCCTCCCCTCCCGCCCCTCCTCTCCTGCCGTCAGCGTCACCGCATGACCACGCGGGCGAGCGCGGCCCGAGGGCTGCGCGCCCACGACACAGGCGGAGCCAGAACGGGCTGAGGAGGAGGAGGAGCAGGAGAGGAGGAGAAGGAGATGAGGAGGAGGAGGAGGAGGAGGAGGACGAGGAGGACGAGGGGGAGACGGGGAGGGAGAGGAGGAGGAGGAGCAGCAGCAGGAGGAGGAGGAGGATACTGCCTCCCTGTCTGCCTGAACGAAGATACCCTCGCACGCCGAGCTGGGCGCGGCGCTGGCTCCGTCCCTACCGCAGGCTGATCGGCCTTAGGGCCGCTGCTGCCCTGCCCTGCCCTGCCCTGCCCTGCCCTGCCCGTAGCAGCAGCAGCAGCAGCAGCAGCAGCAGCAGCAGCAGCAGCAGCAGCAGCAGCACCAGCAGCAGCAGCAGCAGCAGCAGCAGCAGCAGCAGCAGCAGCAGCACCAGCAT
>CAUYUJ010009335.1:0-12500 GCA_963575745.1 Prorocentrum cordatum
GGAGGAGGAGGAGCGAGAGTGGGGCGGGGGGCACACCACCAGGGAGATCCCCCTTGCCTCCTCGCATCGCCTCGCCCTGGTGGTGTTGGTGTCGCTTTTCCTTGTTCCTACAGGCTTCCCGATTGCGTACCATCTGTTTCCTGACCCGCGCCAGCACTCGCGATGAGCGGCCTCACGCCGTCGCCTCCAATTTGGAGCGCCGTGGCCTCCTCCGTCGGAGGGAGCCCGAGGAGGAGGAGGAGGAGGAGGAGGAGGAAGAAAAGGACGAAGGAAAGGAGGAGGTAGTGCAGTCAGCCAGAGGAAGAGAGAACGGGGAGGTAGGGGAGTGGAGGGATAGCCGTTGCAATCTAGCCAGACCCGTCAGAAGCTCAACACACAATCCTCCGCTCCCTACTCTCTTCCCAGATCCCTTCCCCTATCCCTCCTCTTTCTCTTTATCCTCCCTCTCCTGCCTCCTCTCTCCCTCCCATCCGCCACTCCCTCACTCCCACACACACACACGCACACCCTCAGTCCCGTTCTCTCCTCCAACCTGCTCCTCCCCCCCCTTGCTCGTCCTGCTCCTCTGCGTCCTTCCACCCCCCTCCCCCCTATGCATCAAGCCTCCTCCTCCTCCTCCTCCTCCTCCTCCTCCTCCCTTCTCATTCTTCCTCCCTCCTCCTCCCTCCCTCCCTCCTCTTCCCTCCCTCCCTCCCTCCCCCCGTCTCTTCTCCCGCCCTCCCTCCCTTCTGGAGCCTGCCGCCTCCGCGCTGGCCCGAGCCTCGCCGACCCGAGCCGCGCTCACGCCGCGGCAGTCCGCCCCCCCCCCCCTTCCCCGCGCCGACGGAAGCGGGCGCGCCGCCCGACCGCTCGCGGCGGAAGCCATGAGTGGCATGGCCGGAAAGGCGTGCCCACCTCTTGACCTGTCGGCCGTGCGCAAAGTGACCCCTCCCTCCTCCTCCTCCTCCTCCTCCTCCTCCTCCTCCTCCTCCTCTCCTCCTCCTCCTGGCACTCCCCCTCCACCTCACTCCTCCTCCTCCTCCTCCTCCTCCTCCTCCTCCTCCTCCTCCTCCTCCTCTTCCGTGACCCACGGGGGCCACCCCAGCAGGGGCCTGCGCGCTCGGATTTGGCCCCCCCCACACGCGGCCCGAGGCCCCCAAGGGCTGCAAATGCTTCCGCAAGGTTCGGGGAACGATGGCCAGGGCCACCTGGCAGCATCCAAGGCGTCGTCCGCCGTGGTCCTCGCTGTCGCCGTCGCCATAATCGTCGCTGTCCGCATCAGCGACCTCGCCGTCATCGCCGCCGACGCCGTCAACGTCGCCGTCGTCGCCGTGATGAGTCGAATTTGCGCAGACCTTCCCCGTCGCTCAGGCCCTTGATCTTCGACATTCGAGGGTCGGTGATCAAGCCTTTGACGCTTTCAGTTTCTTGCTTTGCGCGTTATGGGGCGTCCTCGTCGCCACGGCTGAATTCGGCTAGACATTTTGATGGGATGAGGGGGATCGAAGGCTGAGGCATTTGGACATTGTCGGCCGACTCCCAGGGCCTGCGGAGGCCCCGCGGGGACCTCCAGCGGCCTCCATGGAGATTTCCGCGGAGTCTTCTGGGGTCCTCCAGAGACGCCCGAGGACCTCCCCCCGTTCAGTGCCCCGACGTCGTGATCTTCCTCTGCCCACAGTTTCCTCACCTGCCTTGCTAAGTTCAGGAGGGGAAAACACACACTTACACACACACACACACTTACACTCACACTCACACTCACACTCACACTCACACTCACACTCACACTCACACTCACACTTACACTTACACTTACACTTACACTTACACTTACACTTACACTTACACTTACACTTACACTTGCACTTACACTTACACTTACACACAGACTTCACACAGACACAGACTTCTTTTGATCTGCGGGGCGAGAGCGAACCTCTTCCGCTGAAAGCCAAGCGGGACGCGCACAGCTTTAATCAGCAGAGAAAGGGCGAAAGAAGGCGGGGCCTAAACACACACAGACACAACTAATCGTCGATTCCCCCGAAATATTGGAAACTATGGGAAGTGGGGGGAAGGACAAAAGCCCAGAGCATGTGGGAACATAGATTGGGAATCCTGTTCTTTGTGTGTGTATCTATTTGTGTGCCCCGGGGCCCCTTCAGTGGCACGTGGCTCGCGGGTTCGCCCCGTGGCCGTCCGTGCCCGCTCCCCGCCGCTCCGGTCGCCGCCTCGCGAGCAGGCCGGCGGCTCGAGGCTGGTGCTCGGAGGCCGCCAGTCGCCGCCCGTTTCCGCCTCCTCGCCGCCTCGTGCACTCGCCCCGGTGGCCGCCCGCCGCCGCCTCGTGGCCGTCACCAACGGCAGCGGCAGCAACGATGGCAACGATCACAACGCCAACAGCGATAGCAGCGACACCGACAACAGCGATCACAACGATAACAGCGATCACAACGATCACAACGATGACGATTACATCGATCACAACGATGACAATGATCACAACGACAACGATAACAACGATCACAGCGCCCACCTGGGCCATGGAGCTGCATGGTCAGGGCCGTCTCGTCATTGGCCGCTGGTTGGAATTTGGCAAGAAGTTGCGGGAGGGTGGGTGGCATGTTAGCGATTCCAAGTTCTTCAAGCATTCTCCGCATCACATATATCGCACCACGTAGGGAGCACAACATAGCGTCCTTTTCCTAAGAGATGTTGGCCCTATCCCTCCACCGAGGCCGGGGTCGCCGTCCCTCCGAGTGCTCACCAGGTTGTGCCATTGCGTGCACGGGAAGGTTGAGGGTGTGGAATCGATTGATGTCTCCAAGGACCGCTTCAAGTAGGGGGGCCCCGAGCTCCCTAGGCGCTCTCTTTGGCTTCAGATGGCCCAGGGCTCGCTGAGCTCCTGGACGGTCCTCGCCCTCGGATGCTTTTGCACCCTGCATGCCACCACCTCCTCCCTGGCCATCCGTTGGGACGCCGCACTGCGTGCTGGAGCGGGTGTCCCCGCCAGCCTGGCTCCCGCCCGGGGAGCCTGACGCGGAATGCCCCGCTTGCCAGAAGGCACCGCCGTGGCCGAGCCTTCCAGCCGCCTGCCCTGTGGCCGCGGCGGGGCCGGAGGTTCACGAGGAGCCTCCTTTCGGGGCGCTCCTCGCGGCGGCACGAGGCGTCCTTGTGGGGCTCGCGGTGGAGGTGATCCGTTGGGTGCGTCTGAGGTGTGCTGGCCGTCGAGGTGCTGCGGGAGGCGAGATCGTCCGACATGGCATTGCCCCTGCGCAACGGGGCGCAGGAGTGGTGGAGGTACTTTTGGCCGGGTCAGCGGCTCGTCGTACGCTATAAAGACGACGCCGTCGACCACGAGATGATCGCCTTGTTCCCGAGCCCGGACGGAGACGAGTACCAGTACGAGGAGGGCTACACTGGCAAGGACCCCGAGACGGGTCCTGAGGGCGCCACGGCCATGCTGATCGGCGGCGGCGCACCCGCAGACTGGACGAAACCGGTCTACCGTTTCCGTGCCCCCCCGTCGCAGCGATCTCCAGGGCCACAGATGCCGTCGAGACCGTCGACCTTGGCATCGCGCCGCCGCCGCCGCCTTTAGAGCTGATTGGATCCGTCAAGCTGGTCCACGACTGGGATGAGTTCTTTTCAGAACCAGCAACGCCAGGGTCCCAGCGTCATCTACGCCGCAAGTAGCCTGATCCAGGTCGTGCTCGTGCCCAAGACGGCGCTTGCCAGTCCAGCGGCGACGACAAGATCTGGGTGCTTGCTGAGCCCACGGCGAGCGCAGTGGTCGGCACGACGGTAGACCCCTTGGAGGACAGGTTCCGCGCAGGCCCCGGCACATCTGCCGTCTTCTCCTTCCCAGAGGGGTTGCGCCGTGTCGAGGCCGTCAGTCCTGCCGACCTGCCTGGTTACGCCCTGTCGCCGCAGCGAGATTGGGTTGAGTGATTTCCCTGCCCCCGAGGCCCCCGCTGTTGCTGGGAAGTCGGCCCGTGTCGAGGGCACCGCCACGCCGCCTACGGCCGAGTCTGAGCCGGTGGCTTGCGACCTGAGGACGCTGCACGTGGACTATGACTCCCACGTTGAGAAAATCAAGACATTTCGCTCCGCCTGTCGCGAGTGCACCCAGGAGGTCTGTGCAGACCAGCCAGTGGAGGGGCCGCCGTCGGCGCCTGTGATCCGCCAGAACATGGGGCGCGCCAGCGGCGACCCGAAGCTACGTTGCTGCGCGATTCCCAGAGGACCAAGAGCATCGGGGAGAACGACAGGGTGTCTCAGGAGCTGCGAGTCTTGTGCGACAGTCTCTATTGGGCGGCCGTCTACGGCCAGCTGAGCCTGGGAGCGCTGATGTGCCTTGAGGCCGCCGCGCGACGGATCGCGGGCCTCGCGGCAGCGCGCCAGGACCCAGCCAGGCCGGCGCGGCGGGGTCAGCGGCTCTGACGAGATCGCGGGCCAGGCGCAGGGAGCAGCAGGCGGCCCACGGCGCGCTCTCGTTCGGCGTTGCCAAGACGGCGGGCATCCTGGGCACGGGGGGCGCGGGCGAGACTGGCGCGGCCCCGAAGGGCGCGCCAGCGAAGCGTCCGCCGAAGGCGGGGCTCAAGCTTGCCGGGGGGGAGCTGACGCGCTCCCGCCCGGCAGTGGGCAATGACCAGCCCCGCGGCCGGGGGGGGCCCGTCCCCGCCCCCGTCTGGGGTCCAGGGGTAGCGCGGCGGCGGCTCGCCACCTCGCGCGTCGCCAGGGAGCCGTTCCCGCTGCCTCGCGTCTGCGCCTGCCGGGTGCCCCCATTGACCGACTCCGCCCGAGGTCGGGCGCCGCGGAGACGAGATCAGCTGGCTGCCAAGATGGGCGACAAGGCGGTGGACGCACTGAACTGGCTGGCGGGCTTCTGGCAGGGCCCGTTGTTTTTCGAACCTGGCCCGATGCAGCTCGACGTTTTTGGGGCGGATCTGCGATTTGGTCTCGGGGTTGCACCCGGGCCCAGATGTTCCAGCGAGCGCGCGGCCGTCAGCTGGCCGCTGCGCGGGCGTGCCCCGCGCGATGGGAGGGCTGCCTCGCCCGTTATATGTCCTTCCGAAAGGGCCTCGTCTTTTTGCCCGAGATTGTCGAAGGTTGCCCGCCGCTCGAGGCGGCGGCCCCCCGAGGTCGAGCGGCCCCTGAAGGGGCGCCCTGGCGCATCTTGCGCGAAGGGCGGGGGCGGGCGGCTGCGCAGCATCTCAGGCGCCCGCCCCGCCGACGAGCCCTCCGTGACTCACTCCTCCAGGGGTCGCGCTCCCGGACGCGGAGGGCTGCGGCCGGGGTGGGTTCGAGCTGCCCGGGGGGTGGGCCCGCGGGGCCCCGAGGCCTACAACGGCTTGGCGGACGTGAAGGAGTGCTTCTGCGGGCTGCGGCTCCAGGATTGGATGTCGGAGTGCATCTGCCTGCCCGGGGCGCTTTTTTGCGCCCTCGGCGCGGTGGGCCAGTGCTGGGAGGGGCGGGCCTCGGGGCGCCACGAGACGGTCAGCCCGCGCCGGGGGGTCTCCCCCGCGGGGTTCACGTGGGGCCTCTGGGCAGCTCAGCGCGCCAAGGAGTGCCCGGCGCCCCCCGCCTGCCCGTGGCTCCACAGCGAGCCCCTAGTCTCCGATCGAGGCTGGCCGCCGATCTTCGGAGCTGCTCGCCCAGCGGACGTTGTCCCCCGCTGCGTCTACGCGGACAACCCGGGCGCGGCCTCGACCTCGCCCCCGGTCGTGGCGGTCGACCTCGCCCCCCTCGTGCCGGTCGGGCATTGGCGCCGACGACCTCTGCGCGAGAGCTCCGTCGGCGCCGAGGCCGCGGCGCCCGGGGCCGAGATCTCGGGCTCGCATTGGCATTGGAAGACCCGAGTCGCCCAGAAGCGCTTCTGGCTGTTCCGCCAGGCCCTGACAGGTCTTCTGCGACGGAGGCGCCTGATGGGCTGGGCCGTGGAGGTCCTGGTCGGCCCTTGCATCTGCGCGGGCTTGATTGCCCGCGGCGCCGGCGTCTTGCACGCGGCGCGCGCGTTTGTGCGGAAGTCCTGCACCGAGCCCGCGGCGCTGTGGCCAGAGGCCCGAGGGGGGCTGGAGGTCTTCCGCGGGCGCATGCTCTTCCTCTTCAGCGACTGGGCGCTGCAGTGGAACGACCTCGCGGTGGCCGCCGACAGCGGCGCGGCGGCGGGCGGCGGCGGGGGCCGTCTCCGCCGTGGCGGCAGGGGGCGGGCGCCAGCAGGAGCGGGCCCGCTTCCGCCCGCCCGGGCCGCTCCGGGGAGAGGCCGGCCAGGTGGCGCGGCCAACGGCTCGAGAGTCTGCTTTGACGGCGGCGGGCTTAGATCTGGCGCGACGGCAGCAGAGAGCGGCGCCTAGCCGGCCCGAGCGTGCTGGACGAGCTGGGCGCCCACTGGATGAACGACCCGAACTTCGAGGAGGTGCCGGCGGTCGGATTGTCGAGGCAGCACTGGCGCGCCAAGCAGGCCCTTCGCTGGAAGTTCGAAAAGGACCACCTGCGCGCCCGCATCTTTGCGAGCCACGAGTCGGCGAAAGGCGACCAGGCGATGGCGGCCCCGATGTTGATCCAGGTTCGGGGGAGCGTAAGACCCGGGTTTGCCAGGACTCGGGTTCGCCATCGTTTTGCGACGACCGCGACTCGGATTTTGACGAGTAGGAGTTTCGTGGGATGTCTGCAGGCCTCGTCGGGGATTTCCGAGTCCCCTGTGCCCGGGTCTTACGCCCCCCTGACAGGTTCCCCGACTTCTCGAAGCAGGGCGGTGCCGAGACGCCTCGCGCCTGGAGCTGCCTGCGTGGCTGGCGCATGCTGTCGACGGGCCGGAGTCGTCGGGCCTGGCCGCTTGCCCTGCGGCGCGGGCCGCGTGGCGCATGGCGGCGCGGGGCAGCCTTCTCATGGCGATCTTGCTGCTGCCGATGGTGTCGGGCTGCTTCCGCCCCAGCTACCTGCTGGCCCTGGCGCGCGGGAACGTCGCCCCGCCGGCGCCGAGCGCGCGCCGCCGGCGGTCGCTGCTGCTCTTCCCGGACAACAAGCCGCAGCGCAGCAGGATAGGCCTGGCCGACGCGGGCGCCGTGATGGGCGGCGCCCGGCTTCAGCGCGCGACGCCCATCTTCCGCGAGCTCGCCCGAGGGGGGCCCCGAAGAGCCGGCGTGGAGTTGTTCAGATCCCCCCAGTTCCTGACGGCGTTCCGCGCAGCGATCCAGGACTTCAGCGCGAGCCAGCACATCGCGCCGCATCGAGCCCGACGCTCGGGCTCCAGCATCGACGTGGCCCGACCCTGCCGAGCGCTCGACGAGATCCAGAAACGCGGCCAGTGGAAGCATGCCAAGAGCATGCAGAGGTGCGAGAAGGCGGCGCGCCTCGGCCAGAGCTGGGGCCCGCTGTCGGCCCCGCCGCGGGGCGCGCCGACCGCCTGCGAGCGTCGTCTCGAGAGCATGCTTCTCGGAAAAAGACGCCGGGGCGATTTCCATTCGAGGCTTGGCCCTCGCCGTCGCCGCTGCGTGCTGGACCTGTTCTTGGGCCCAGATGCCATCGGCCATTTTTCGCTCCGCCGGGGCTTCAGCTACCGTGGATATGGCAGCCAGCATGGGCCAAACGAGGATCTGACGAAGCCCGCCGATGAGCATGCCGCAGAGAGATCGGTTAAGAGAGAGAAGTCACTGCTGCGCGCCACGGCCCCCCATGCGTCACCCGGGGCGCCGCGGCCGACCGAGGCTACCAGCCAGGCAGATTGGCCGCGCTTCCCCGCGGCCTCCCCGACGCGAGCGGGCACGCGCGATGGGATTCTGGCAGGGGGCGCCGCCTTCAGAGCTGCTTTGAAGTTGATGCGGGCCCTCGCCCGTGCCGATGTCTCGTTTGTCTTGGCGCCCCCCCATGAGCAGCGGCATCTGACGCACTCCCGATCTTCTCTGTGTGGCCACTAAGTCGCAGGCCCACGTCAGAGTGGCCGACCAGCGCCAATTCGGGGTCCGCTGGCGGAAGCTGACAATCTTTTTAAAGTGCGCCTTGAGGACGCATCCAAACTGGAGCGCAATGTTACAGCGCGGCGGTTCGTGCTCGGCCTCGAGGGAGCCCCATCTAATCCTTCAGAGGAAGGCGCCCACGGGGTCACGTGGACCTCGGCCGTTGCCCCCCCCCCCCCCCCTTTCCAAGGTGGCCGCTTGCATCGCAAGCTGCCCGCCCAGCCGCCAGAGGGACCGTGGGGCAGCCGAGCTGACGTGGCCTTCCACACCCGCCCACTGTACCTTTTGGGATATTGGCACTTTTCCTTGCGTAGCTGTTGCCAAGACGAGCAGCACGCGGTAGCAACATGCTCCCCACCAGATATAAGTAAGCAGCCCGTCAGCGCGCGCACGGGAAGTTTGAAGGCGTGAAAATAGATGGGTATCTCCAAGGACCGTGTCAGACAGGGGTACCCCAGACTCCGTAGGCTCTCTGTTTGGGGGGGCCCCCCCCCCCCCCCCCCCCCCTTGCCCCCCCCTTCGCTCGAATTACTTTTCCGGGGCACCTTCCTCTGCTTAGCTGTCGCCAACGCGAGTAGCACGTGGTAGCAAGATGTGCCCACCGGGTGTTGCCAAGCAAACTTTGGTTATTTTCGTCGGGCGTCGTGCTTCGGCCGGCCCCGGCATCGCCTTTCCTCATCTTCTCCAAATAATTTCACGCCGTGCGTGCGCATTGGTTCAGCATGTACTCCTTAATAACCCGGTGCGGATCCGCATGATGGGGAGCGCGCGCGCGCGCTCCCCTCCCCCCCTGCGCGCATGCCAGCATCAGTCCAACGCGGATCGTTTTCTTGCAGCCTCCAAGCATATATGGTGTAAGCTGTCAGGAGGTGTTGGTTCGTCAGAGTACAAACTTGCCACACATATGCGCGTGTACTCGTTGAACTCAGGAGACAGCTGTACGTGTTTGGCCATCCTGTCACATGAGAGCGTTCGGGTCGCACGCCCGCCGTTGTCGAAAACGCCACATAACCACAACGCGCGGGCCAGGCAACCGACCACGGGCGATAATAAAGTACACCCCCCTTTATCCCCCGAGTGTTTTTTAACCTCCGGCCCATGGGAGTCAATTGTGGAGGAAGGCGCGGAGGCCGAACTTTATAATCCACGGGAAAGTTGCGGGGATCGAAGTTGCTATCATATCATGTTGATTAGTAGCAGCATCAAAAACGCTGAGCGTGGCCATGGTGGTCTCACCACACCAGCTTCCGCAATCACGAGCGTGTGGCAGGGCTGTGGGATTCTCACCAGTTCAGTTTGCCCACGGTACGAACGTGCGGCAGGGCCATGGGATTATCATGTTCTTCAGTTGTTATCTTATTTGTTTTGTCATTATGCTCTCCTTCCTTTATGTTTCGGCTCGAAGTTGCAATCGCTCCGTGCTGACTGGCAACAGCTTCAGGAAAGCCTTGCCTTCTCTTCCTTCCTTCAGAAAAGCGTTGTTTTCCTTTTGCGTCTCTTCCTTTTCGCTTTCTCCTCCTTCTGCCTACCCCCCCACCCCAGGGGCCGAACTTGTTTTTGCATCTCCGGGGCTTTATCCCTATGCGATCCTGGAAAACGATTAAACTAATGTTTTCACACATGAAAAAAACCGAAGTCCCCGACCCCAATTGTTTTTCAAAGTCGATCCTGGGGCCATTTCTTTCTTCCCTCCCCCACCATTATTATTCCTCTCTTCCTGCTTGTGCTCCTATTAGTAATATGGCAATCAACCCGCGTGGTAGGGATGAGCAATTTTGCTATACCCTTGCATTCTTGCCACTTCGGCCCATTTCTGTGCCTTACAAGGACCTTGCGCCACTGCAGCCCATCTTTGGGCCTTGCAAGGACCTTGCATGGGAGAGTGGTTCGAAATCCAGCGCAAGACGGGCTTCTTGGCCAGATCGGCCAAGGACCTCTCTTGCGCTGGCAACATGTAGGCGCCTGCTTAGCCACGAGCCTCGAGATCGCTCGGGTCAGCCTTGCGTCTTGCGCCAGACTAGTCAGGAGCCTCGAGATCTCTCGAGTGAGTCTTGTGCCGTCATCACCATCATCATCGTCATCGTCGCCACCATCATCATCATACTTTACCTTCCCTGGGAACATCTTGTATTATCCCCGCCAGAACCGCGAATTTTATCATCCCAGGGGGTTCATTATCGCCCGTGGTCGGTTAAGGCAGTCGAGCATCTGCTGAAGAAGCCTCCTCCCGAAAAGCGGGGCTGGCGTCCCGCAACCAACTTGTAGGACAGTTCGACCAGTCTCTTGAGGACGTTCGCTGCTCCATCGTTAATCGCAGACTGATAGTTACATGATAACTGTTTGGTAGGCGCTTCGGTTGTTAACTGTCGAAGCGCCAAATCTGCGAAATAATTGGCAATGCGCGCTCGTTTCTGCGCTCGCGCACACCTCGAACGCCGTCCAAACATATGGTTTTTCTCGGCATGCCAGCGTATCTGTGTTCAAGCACGCGTGCAGAAACACAGGGGCTTTCAATTCCAGTTTTCAGGATCTTCGATTTTCCTGCGAGCGTGCACTTTGTAATCATCCTCATCCCCACCATCGCCATCACCAGCGCCAGCGTCATCATTGTCGTTGTCATTGGGATCGCCAGCTGTTACATCACCATTGTCGTTGTCTGCATCGTCATCGCCGTCGTCATGAACATTTCCATCGTGATCGTCGTCATCGCTGTCGCCGCCCAGTTGGGATTCACCAGCAAGTTTCGGGTAGTTGGGTGGGAGGGTTGCACGAGCGCTGGAGGTTGTCACATTCAATAGCACTACATGGATTGCAACGCGCGTGTTGCATCACATAGATTGCATCCATCACGTTCGTTGTGTATCCAGAGTGCACGGACTCACTGTCTGGGCTTCGAGCCGACACGCGTAATACTCATAGTTTCCTGTTGTTTCGGCCCAACCCCGTGAGATCCACAGCGATCTGCGACGTGAAACCTGTCCCCAGAGATGGGTCGAGGTCTGGTGGCCACGCCTCGAAACAATTACGACGTCTAGCGTCTGGATTCGATTCCCCCTCCAGGAGGGAGGTGGGAACAGGGAGGTGGAAGAGGGGGAGGTCGGAGCGTGGAGGAGGGCGGCCTCCTCCTCCCCCATTCCTCCCTTCTCCGACGTGTGTTTCTCCACAAGCAGCTGCCTGCGGCAAACCCCGCAATCTGCTTGCGCAACAGCGCAGCACGAAGGAGGCTGAGTGCAGGAACTGCGCAATTCTGACGAACGTTCAGAACTGAGACGGGTCGTGCGACCTCATCGTCGTCCGCGCGGTAGGGGGGAGGTCAAGCTCACACCCCGCTGCCGTTAAGCGAGCGGTCTGGATTGAGGCGGGTCGGGGACTCGACTTTATCTTCGTCCGCGCGGTAGAGCGAAGGAGGAGGAGGAGGAGGAGGAGGAGAGGGGGACATGAAGACAAGGAGGGGGAGGCCTCCTATGGGCTCTCTGAGGGCTTCCTGGGAGCTTGCTGAGGGCCTCTTTGGTGAATTGTTGGGGGCTCTTGCGAGATCTTGGGGCCCTATCGGGCCGATTTGGAGCCCTCTTCCATGGCCTCATTGGCTGTCTTGGAGCTATTATTGAGGCCGCTTGGGCCGCCTTGGGTGGTCGGAAACCCAGCCACGCGAGAATTTCAACCATGGAAACATCATGGGAACAAACATGCTACAGTCAACCCGCATAGGAACGATGGGCAACCTTCCCAAGGGTACCATTGCATCCTTGCATCCTCGGTGCATCCTTGGCCACGTTCGTTGGCCGCGCCCCGCGCGAAAACTTCGAAATAGGCTTCCAAGGGCCTTGCATCCTTCTCGCGCATCCTTGCTATACGGGTTGACTGGATTCGCCTCCTCGTTGGCCTCTGGGGCCTCTTTGGGCCTCTTTGGTCGTCTCTTAGCCCGTCTGACGCCGTCTGCGGCCGTCTTCGAGGCCTCTCTGGGCCGTCTCGGTACCCTCTCTTCAAGCGCGTCATGGTCGTCGTTGGGCCCGCTTGGGAGGATGTTGGGCGATCTTCGAGCCTTCTTGGGACGACTTGGGTCTCCCATTGGGGGGCCTCGTTGGCAGCTGCGTTGGGGGCCTCTGGGGCCGTCTTGGGCGGTCGAAAATCCAACCAGGCGAGAACCTCGCACTTCTTCAATCACTGGCCGCCTTCGTGTCATCTTGGCTGTCTTGGAAGCCATCTTAGAGGCCATCCTGGCTGTCTGGAGGCCAGACAACCCGCCATGGAGCAATTTCAGGGGAGGCGGTGTCCGAAGAATGCGCGCGACGAGGGGGGCCGGCCTAGGACGCACGAAACAGTCTCGCCAGGCAACGGAAGGCCACTCTGGCACTCCCACTCCGTGCCATTCTCCTCGTCCCTCCTCCCTGTCCCCCCCATCTTCCTCGCTGCTCCCCCCTTCCCCTTCCATCGTAGGCCCGGAGGGAGGGGACAGGGCGGAGACGAGGAGCGAGGAGCAGCAGTGAGCAGCAGTGGGCAGGAGTAGAATGACGAGCAGGAGTGGACAGGTGCCGCGTGATGAGGAAGAGGCGGACGGGGAGGAGA
>CAUYUJ010009335.1:15000-117500 GCA_963575745.1 Prorocentrum cordatum
TGCTTGCTCCTACCATCCCCACGGCCTGCTACAGCGACTACTGCTACTACTACGAATAGTATCACCATATAACTACTACTACTACTACTACTACTACTACTATGACTACTACTACCATCTGTACTACTACAAGGACTACCGCTACCATTACTCCGACCACTGCGACGACTACGGCTATTACTACTAATACGACTGCGAGTACTACTGCTACTACTACTACTACTACTACTACGACTACTACTACTACGACTATTACTACTACTACTACTGCTACTGCTACTACTACTACTACTACTACTACTGCTACTAGTACAACTACAAATACTACCACTACTACCACCACCACTACTACTACTACTACTACTACTACTACTACTACTACTACTACTACGGCTACCACCGCTATTATTGCGACTACGAGTACGACGACGACTAAGACTACGACGACGACGATCTTTATTATTACTACTTCTACTACTCCACGACACTAGCTACCAGTACTGTTTCTATTACTTCTACTACGATTACGGCGATTGCTACTCCTAGTTAGTGCTAAGATTGCTATTCTACAGCTACGTCTGCGAGCCCTGCGATTGGTCGTACCACTACTGCTATGATGTTTCATGTTTTAACTATTCGGGCCACTACTGCTTCTACTATTAGTGCTAGTACTAAGGCTGCTACAACACTTACTTCTTCTACGATTAGTACCTAGTAGGCGTACTAGTACTACAACTGTCCTTGCTCCTACCATCCCCATGGCCTGCTACAGCGACTACTGCTACTACTACGAATAGTAGCACATTATAACTACTACTACTACCACTATGACTACTACTACCATCTGTACTACTACACGTACTACCGCTACCATTACTACGACCACTGCGACGACTACGGCTAATACTACTACTACTACTACTACTACTACTACTACTACTACTACTACTACTACTGCGACGACTACTACTACTACTACTACTACTACCACTACTACTACTACTACAACTACAAATGCTGCCACGTCAGCCATCATCTTTACGACGAGTACCAATCAAGTGTTACTACTTTTGTCAGCACTGCAACGAGCATCTCTACTGCCACTATACGTGCCATAGCTTCCATTTGTATTTCCACCTAGCAATACCAGTACGACAACTGTTGGACGTATACTCGCAAGCGCTAGTACCATTCCCCTTACTCTTACGCGAACGTGCGCGGTTCCTGCTCACCCTGACTGTTACCAGTAGGGTGATTTGTTTCTGCTACGGCTGCGATTATGAATGCTACTACGATCATGGCTAGTATGATTAGTCATATTATCACTAGTACTACTACGACTACTACTACTAATACTACTGCTACTGCTACTGCTACTGCTACCACCACTACTATTACTACTACTACTACTACTACTACTACTACTACTACTACTACTACTACTACTACTACTACTACTACTACTACTACTACTACTACTACTACTACTACTACTACTACTACTACTACTACTACTACTACTACTACTACTACTACCTACTACTACTACTACTACTACTACTACTACTACTACTACTACTACTACTACTACTACTACTACTACTACTACTACTACTACTACTACTACTACTACTACTACTACTACTACTACTACTACTTCTACTACTACTACGACTACTACGACGATTACTATTACGACTATTACTACTACTACTACCCTTACCACTACCACTACTACTACGACTACTACTACTACTACTACTACTACTACTACTACTACTACTACTACTACTACTACCACTACCACTACCGCTACCACTACCACTACCACTACTACTATTACTACTACTACTACTACTACTACTACGACTACTACTACTACTACTACTACTGCTACTACTACTACTACTACTACTACTACTACTACGACTACCTACTGCTACTACTACTACTACTATTAATACTACTCCTATTGCTATTGCTATCGATGTTGCTGCTATGTCGCCGCCACCAACAGTCGACCACGTGTTGCACTCCCCTTTTCCCGCCCCCAGGGTAACAGACGTTACCTCCAGGGAAAAAGAAACGCTCTCATTTTCGTCCGCCTCATTTGAGTAGCATAAGCCGCCGCCGTTTGGCTCAAGCCCAGGAGCGGCGTATACAGCAGTTGTTCGCAGCAGGTGTTCGCTCTCTCTCTCTCTCTTGCTCTCTCTCTCTCTCTCTCTCTCCCGTTAGTTGTTTGTTTCTCTCTCTATCTATCAACTCTCTCGCTCTCTCTCTCTCTTTCTCGCCCTCGCTTTCTCTCTCTCTCTCTATTTCTCTCTTTTGCCATTGCCATCGCTGCCCAGTTCACAGTGAACATCCAGGTGGGAGCGGGTCTGGTATAGAGAAGCCTGCTAAATCCGAGCCACGGATTTGCGAAGAGTGCAATGTGGACATGTGGACGAACACCCGCACTTCCCTACAACTCCTCGTCCGCTCGCTAAACACCTTTCGCTTACGGGTGCCCTGCAGGTTCTGAGAATCACCCGCCCCCGCTGCTCATTCGTATTGGACGCGCCGCTCTGTTCTGATGGTTGCCTCAGTTTTACTGAAAGCGTGGATCGCGCCGAAGCGCGTGAGCCGTGAGCCGTGAGGCTTCGCATAAGGCCCAGGCGTGGTCATCCAACACCCAGTGCTGGGCGATGCGGTGGCCCCGTAGTCTCAGCCGCGCTCGTCCAGCCATGGCTCGCCTGCGTGATGCCCGGGGGAGACGGCTCGCGAAGCTGGCCGGCACGCGGCGCGGCTGGGATCTCTTTCAGATAGATCGACGGCACGGCCAAGTTCCTCCGAGGAGTGATCGGGCCCGCGGTGTCCTTCGACGTGCTGCTTTTGAAGCGGCGGCGCCGCAGCCATGCAATTGGCGGTTCAGGCTGGCCTTCGACCTGGGGCCAACCAAATGGCCCTGGCGAGCTGGCTGAAGTCTCCTGTGCCCGCGGCTCTTCGGCCTGCTGCCCTAGCCATCCGCTGGCTCGCGGCGGCGACGACGAACTCGGACTGGCAGCCGACCCTGCAAATGCTCGCTATTGAGTCCGAGGATCGTCATCCGTGGGCGAGGTGCGGGGGATCGATTTCTTACCCGTGCTTCCGGGCTCTCCCCAGGACCATCGCGCAGTAGTGCGCAAGCTTGGCGGCAGTGGAGGACCTGTCCCAGGCACTGGCGCGATGGATCCAGGTTGCCATCGCCGCGGCGGAGGAGTAGAAGCGGACGGCCGCGATGGCGATGAGGAAGCCCAAATTCTATACGACTTTTGTCCCGCTCCCTCTCCGTCTCGCTCTACCCTTGGCTCATGGCAGCGACACTGCGGAAGCGGATCTGCACCCAGGGACTTGGCTCGCCGCTCGACTTAGAGGCCCAGCGCAGGTGCCGCCACCGTCACAGTGGGCGGCTCTCAAGACGGCGGGAGTTGGCTGGGCGATGGCTGGCCGCACACACATCATGCAGTTGCGGCCCTCCTGTGCGGCCGCGAGCGCGCGGCTGACGGCATCGGGCAGTAACTTGCGCGCGGGCGCCTTGGGACTAGACTGCCCTGCCGCGCACCTCCCAGGTCCTCTGAACCGTCTTGGGCTCGGCGGCGTGGCCGGTCATGCTGGCGACTGGTCCCGAGGAGCTGCGCTTTGCGGCATCGCGCTGGCCTTCCACATTCAGCACCCCCGCAATAAGTTCTGCGACTCGCGCGGCTGAGCCGTCCCCTGCGACACTTCATGGCTCTGGCTCGCGGCCCTTCCTCGCCTCCGCCATGCCCGAGCGCCCGCGGCTACGTCGACTCGAACTTCTTCGGCGCCCGCGGGCCCGCAGCCGCCGCCGTCAGCCCTCCCGGCGGCTCGCCCGGCAGCCAGCTTGGCGGCCTAGGCAGCCCTTCTCGGCCCACCCCCGCGGGGGCCTTGGGCCTCGGCTTCGGGCACAACAAAGAACCACAAACAGAACTGAGCGGATTTTCTGGACGGCCCCTCGGGGGGGACCCCCCCCGACCTCGACATGAACCGTTTGGTTATGGTTGTGGCCTATATGGTCGCTCTGCGCGCCCACATCGACCACGACAAGTAATAAGCTGGCCTCGGTGTCCTGATGATTGCTGGCATGCGCAAGACATCACCGAGGGCGTGTCCTCGATGTGGTTGTGGTCGGATGGGGCTAGGACGAGGATAATTCCGCTCCAGAGCGTTCTGGAAAGCTCTCAGAACGTTCCGGAACGCTATGGGGAAGCCGCGGCGCCCGATACATCTTCCAGAGCCCCTGCATCTGAAAGATTTTTGATCTATCCTGACTCGATTTCATCTTCGTCCTGGCTTCGTCTTTTGCGTGGCGATCGGACGCATCGGTGGCCACAGTGGAGTACAATCGTGTTCCATGTGACCCACGTGGAGGAGGCCGAGAATCTGGTAAACGACCAGAGGGGGGCTTGGCAGGACTCGCAGGCCTATTCAGCGAGCCCTTTAGGGCCGCTTGCTGTCCCCGCAGCGGCGGGAAGCAGCTGCAGGACACCTCTGCGTGTGCGGCTCCCTGGCACAGGCGCTGGGCGCTCCCTGCAGCGGCGCGCCTGCAGGGCCCCAGCGGCCCCTGCGGCGGCGCGTCCCGCGGCCCCGGCTGCCTCTCTGGTATCCCTGGCGGTCTCGGCGGGCGGCCGACACGGCTTTGGCCTTTTCGTCACGAGAGGACAAACCGCCCTGACCCCATACACTTGGCGTCTACTCAGCAGCCCTGGGCGTTTACTGAAACGCCCTGCCCTGCTCGATTCCTTCCTGGGTGCGCTTCCTAAACGGCTTCGCGTGTCGGGGTGCTCATGATGAGGGTGGATTTTCTGCTCTCCATTGCGGGGAGCTCGTTTCGGCGCTCGCCGCGAACGGCCTTCCCGCGGCGCGGCTCGCCCCGCCTGGCGCTTGACGCTTGACCTCATGGACGTCCCTCCCCCCCCTGGCTGCGTGCACCCCTCCTCCGTCGTCCCTCTCCTCTCCCCTCCCTCCTCCCTAGAGATCCGACGCTCCGAAAAAATAGGAGCGGCGGGTTTGGGCCGTTTTCGGCTTGCGGGGGCTTCCCCCTTGGACTGAACGCCCGCCCTCCCCAGGGTGTTGAAACTCTTGACGCTTTGCGCACCCCCACCAGCCCATTCAGAAGCAGTTTGCCAGGCGAGTTGAAGCGTTGCTGTGAGAGGTTCTCAGGGGTCTCTTGGAGCCATCTTGGGGCTCTCTGGGGGTCCTCTCGGGGCCCTCTTGGGGCTCTTTGGGGGCCATCTTGGGGCCCTCTTTGGGCTTTTTGGGCGGGTCTGAAAGGTTTTGTGGGGCAGTCTTGGCCCCCGTAGCTCAAAGGGGGGGTGTCCTCAATTAAGGACCCCCCTGCAGGCTCAAAAATTACCTCTTGGGGCCTTCTTGGGGCCCTCTTGGGGTGCTCTTGGGCGCTCTTGGGGCCCTCTTGGGGTCTTCTTGGGCCCCTCTTGGGGCTCTTTTGGGCCGTCTTGGGGCCATCTTGAGGCCTCGGAAGCCCAGCAGAAGCGAAAAGGCCAGAACGCAACAACAATGACTCACTTTCCATCGGTTTTGGAGCCATTTGGGCCTCTCGGGGGGGTCCTTGGAGGGCCCGGAGGGCACTTGAAACCATCTTGGGGTCGCCTTGAGCTGTCTTCGATGTATGTGGGAGGCTGTCTTGAGCCATCTTCAGCTCTCTTGAGCCATCTTGGAGGCCATCTTGGGCTCTCTGAGGCCCTCTTGGAGCCATCTTGGGCCATCTTGGGCGCTCTAGTGCCTCGCGTCCCCCCCTCCCTCCCAGGCCCAGGGGACGGGGTAGGGGGAGGCGTCAAGCTACCCACCCGCCCGCAAGCCGTCTGGCTCACTCCCACCCGCCCTCCCAACACACAAGCAACACCGAGCTTGAGCATGTTCAGCGGTCGTCTTTGGATGGACAGCTACTGGGAACCAAAGCCGGCCTCGGGTGCGCGACGCTTGGGCGAGGTGCACCACGCGTGCCTGGGGCGCCACGCGCGCCAGGCACCCCTGGGGCCCGAGCGTGCCAGGCACGCCTGGTGCGCCAGATGCGCCACGTGTTCCGAGTGCGCCAGGTGCGCCGCACATTCAAGCCGCGCCAGCTTCCGCATCCTCTCGAGCGCGGCTGGACCGGCTCTACATGAACTTACACGCCTCGGAGCAGCTGGGACCGTTGCCCCCGACCCTCTGCGATGGAATGCTGCCCTGATTTGTCGGCGCACAGGGCGGTTTACGCTTCTCGCAGTACGCCCCAGAGGATCCACGAGTATGAGCGCCCAGCGTCCGAACGTGCCTTGCGGAACGACGATCTCCCCCGCCTTTTGGCATTGGACTATCACAGCAAGTTCCAGGAGAAACCGCTGGCATCGCCGATCCGCCGGCTACAGCTGTTCAAGGCTCCATCAAAGAAGTGGCCGGACGGCTGGACGCCACGATGGGCAAGCCTCCAGTTGCCGTGGCCCTTGAAGACCAGCTTGGTGTTAATTGCGGTGAAGTTCATACGGAAGGCCGAAAACGGCATGATGGGAGGCATTTCATCTTGCATCGAGCGTTACTCTCGCGTGGCCGAGCTGATGGACAACCATTATAACATGTGGGGCAATATCACAATTCGTTTTCGGCACGTGAGGGATCACGCGATCGAGTTGGCCAGAGAGCACGCCCTGGACGAGCTCAACAAATCGCACGCCGACCTCGTCAGTGGCAATGCTGCCAGGGCCTCTCAGGCGAGGCTGAAGGACCTGCGACTGGTCTTCCAGCTCGCTCCTGGCAGAGCTGGTTGCCTTTTCGGCTGTACTGGCCACAATTGGCCAGATCCTGACATGCGCCGCCGAGATGGCCACGGAACTCAGGAGGCACTGGATGAGCGCTTCCCGCGCAAAGGGCATCGACCACGCCCTCTTCGAGGAGTGGCTCAACGAGGGCGCTGGCAACAGGGGCGACGAGGACACTGTCGATCTGTCGATGGGGCCCCTGCGCTTGTCCGCCTCCGCAGACGCCACATCCAGCGCGCCATCCAACATTCCAACAAGTCCTCCCCGGGCCCCGATGGCACCAGCTTCCTCGTTAGGAGATGTTACATCAAGCCCTCTACCACGGTCTCTTCGACGCACTGCGCGTGCTATGGACGACTCTGGCTGCGCGGCCATCGACGAGGATTGGCCAGATTTCAATTCGAGCTTGCTGTTCCTGCTGCCCAAAAAGTTTTTGGCACCACGGCCACAGGCGATGGCTACTTCGCAGCGGAGAACACGAGGCCGTTGAACGTGACCAACTCCGACAATCATCTCCTGGCGAGCGCTGTTCGATATCTCGTGGAACGTGTCCTCGGCACGAAGATTGTCAACACCCAGAGGGGCTTCATCGCAGGGCGTGGCATGCTGGCCAATCTGGTTCACATCGAGGAGGCCATGGCGACGAGCATGGGCACATCCAGCGATGGCGGGGCGCCTTTCTTCGATTTCGCCGCCGCGTTCCCGTCCGTAGAGCACGAAATGTTGTTCGCATTGTTCCGCAACCTCCGCTGGCCAGTGTGGCTGGTCAGCTTTGTCGTCTGCCTGTACTACGGCAGTTCGTGCTCCATCGCCTTGGGCGGCTCACGACGCGCTGGCTTCGACCTGGCACGTGGCATCCGCCAACGCTGCCCCCTGTCCCCGCTGCTGTTTGCGGCGGCGTCGGACATCCTGCTTCGGCGCCTGGGCCGGCATTTCCTGGAAGCTCGAGTACGCGCTAACGCCGACGACGCAGCCCTGGCGCACTCTGCTATCCTCGGCTAAATATCCCCAAGAGCGTCCTCGTGCTTTTCTTGACTTATGAACGCGATGAAGTGCGTCGCTGGCTCTTCCGGGAAGCCCCGTTATGGGGGGCCCTCCCGGTCCAGGACAAGGCGAAGTACCTCGGCATTGTGGTCGGCCCTGGCCGCGGTACTAGCATCGACGACAGGGCCGCGCGCTTGGGGCAACTGTGCGTTGGCCTTCTTCACGCCTTCTTGGCCGACCAGGTTTTCGTGAGCTCAGTGGTCATGTTCTTCGCGCAGCTCGACCCGCTGCCGCGCTTCTTTGACGCGATCGGGCTGAAAGCATGCCGCGCGCTGCTCCGTGGCCCCAAGGGTTGGTTCTCCGTGGATGCTTTGAAAGATGATAATTTTGAGTTTCCCGACGGGCTTCCCCCGTCCATTCCGCCGCCCGTGCGGCGAGGGCCAGGGCTGCCAGGTTCGCGAACGCCGCGCACGGCGGTCTCGGGGTACAAGCCTGGGCTCGCCAGCTACACCGACTGAGCCGCGACGCCGGGAATCAGACCCGGGTGGGGCATTTTTCGGCAGTGCATCGACCAGAACTTCTTGTTCTCGCTCCGCGACGCCACCGCTGACTTGACAGCAGCCGAGCGGCAAGTGCGCGCGGTGCCTTCTCTCCTCGACCCTGCAAGCCCCGCCGCTCAGGAACGGAGCGGGTGGCAAGCGCAGACCGCGCGTCCTTTTTACGCTGTTTCCCCACCCTCTGCTGCACGGCGAATTAGGAAACGATTGGACACATGGCAGCTCAACGTTCTGCCTGGCCACCGCCCAGTCAGGTGGCTCAACACTCTTGCCCTCGCCTCCCCTTTATCCCCCCCGTGTCCAAGCGTGTCAAATCCCCACTGTTTGGGATGGTTGGGCCACCGCCCGCCGCTTCGGCAGGGCAGGGGGTCGTCTCTTCAACTGCCCGCGCGGAGAGGACAGTGTACATCATTACGCTTTATGTCCTACATTTCATACCCCGTGCCGCCAGTGTCACGGACTCCGCTGGCCGCCAGCGGAGGGGTGTCTCAGCGACTTCGCGTGGATTCGCCCCCACGATCACACTCTCCCCGCGCACTGCCCGGACGGCGATGCCAGGGCCACGGCGGCGGCGCTCAGGGCGATCGGGGTATTCGCTTTGTATAAAACGCACAACGCTGTCCGACACGACTTCCGGGCCGCCGACGGGGCCGACGCGTTCCGCGGGTACGTCCGAGACGCGGTCTCTGGACACCCCCGCGCACAGCATCTCGTCGGGATCGTGTTCAAGAGGCCCCGTCAGGAAGGCCAGTAGATTTCACCTCGCTTCTTCCGTCTGTTTCTGTTTTCCCCTGCCTCCCTTTTCTGTCTTCCTTTCTCTCAATTTGCTCCGCTCTGTCGTAGTTTGGCGCGCCGCTCGCTTCATATTACGAGTTGTCTCCGATGTCGCGGGTAGCCCAGCCCGCCTCTCTATGATACGAATCCGGGGAATGTTGTATCATTGTTGTCCACTACCGCCTGCCTCTCTTTCTCTCTCTCTCTCTCTCTCGCTCTCTTTCTCGCTTTTGCACTGCAGCGGCTATGTGGGCGCCCAGACTGCCGAGCAGTCGGGCGAGGACCTCTGCGGCTTACTCGCCAGCTCCACTGCCCACTGTTCCAGTCCCAGCGCGATGGCACGCCTATTGCAGGTTGGCTTGGACGCTGCTCCTGGTTTCTGACTGGTCTCTCTCGCCCCGTTCCTCCTTTCCTCTTCCTCCACCTCCTCCCGTTTGAAAGCCTCTTCCCAGCTTTGTCCGCGGATGCTTCCCGGCATTGTCCAAGCTTTTTTTTTGGCAGCAGCAGTCACTCACTGTCACGTGTGTCGCGCGAGTCTGTGCTGTATTTCACAAGGTTTTTTTGCGTCGCCGGACCTCCGCGGCTCTACTGGTCGCCTTCCGGCGGTGCATTTGTTCAGCGCATCGACAGGCTGGTGCGGCTACGATCTGCCATACATGTTCCCGGCACTGTCTGGCCTTCTGTGCTGCGTTGTTCGCAGGCAAAAATATTCCAGCCGCGCCAGGTGCGCCACGTTCGGGCACGTGTCGGGAGCGGAAAAGAGGGGGGTGATGACTAGGGGGGGGTGGATTTCATGGCGCGGGCCATGATTTTTCCGCAGATTTCATGGCGCTTCTTCTTATTCTATTACGTCCCAGGCCCCCCCGCTGGGCCGCGCACATGCCGCCGGTCATGATTTGCACCCCCCCCTCTTGGACACCCCCCTCTTGGCCGCTCCCGAACGTGCACAGCGCGTCAGTTACAACACACATCGGGAAACGTGTCGGCCCCCGCCACCTTTGTTGAAAGCCAATGCCCATCATTGTGCTTGGTGGGCCTGCGCACAGCAGGCCACGTGCCACAACCCCCGCCGTCCCCTTTCAAACACCACTTGACGATGATCGCGGGGTGGCCGCGCACGATCCAGATTCAGCCGCGAGGTGCATGCTGTGTCGTAAATTGTCGGGGATGGTAGCCCTGCGCGCAGCAGGCAAGATGCTGACGCCCCCGCCGCCCCTGTCGAAATCGATAACCAAAAAGCTCGCGGGCTTCACGAACACGGCTCGAGATTTTGCCCCAGAGTGTACTCTGCATAATTTTTGACAGGGATGGTTGGGGGGGGGGCCGCATCGGGTTGGCCGCGCATGCTCCAAATGTGAAGGCCGAGTGCGGTTTGCATTGTTTTTTGATAGGGATGGTGGGGGGCCGGCCCGCATGGAGTCGGCATAGTTCCGGGTTGGCTGTTGGCCAGGTGGGGAAGGGGGTGTATCCTAATAAGGAACAGTGATCAAGACTTCCTCCTAGATAGCAAGCCGTTTAGCTCACTCCCACCCGTCTTCCCACCATATAAAAAAACACCCGAGCCTCTGCATGTTCAGCGGTCGTCTTTGGATGGACAGCTATTGAGACCCAAACCGAGCCCATTTGCGCGACGCAGGGGCGAGGTGCGCCACGCGTGCCAGGCGCGCCACGCGCGCCAGGCACCTCTGGGGCCCGAGCGTGCCAGGCACGCCTGGTGCGCCAGATGCGCCACGTGCCTACGCGTGTGCCAATTGTGCCGCGCATTCCAGCCGCGCCAGGTGCGCCACGTTCGGGGCACGTGCAGAAAGCATCACTTGCGCCTGCGCACGTGACAGCAAACATCGGGAAACATGTCGGCACTCACCATCCATGTCGAAGACTAGTGTCCATCATTGAATCTGGTGGGCCTGCGCACAGCAGGCCATACGCCACCACTTGATAGTGATCGCGGGGTGGCCGCGAATGATCCAGATTCAGCCGCGAGGTGCATTGTGTATTGCTCTTTTGCGTCAGGGATGGTCGCCCTGCGCGCAGCAGGCAAGATGCTGACACCCCCGCCGTCCCTATCCCCCCCCCAAAAAATACAACATGCTCGTAGGCCTCACGAGCATGACTCTGGACTTTGCCGCCGAGCGTACTTTGTATCGTTTTTGTTGACAGGGATGGTGGGGGCGTGGCCCTCATGGGGTTACCATTGTTCCTGGTTGGCTTCTGGTCGCCTGGGGGAGGGGGTGTTTATTTTAAGGGAACAGTGATAGACCCCACCCCCGAGCATGGAAAGGAGGGGATGTGGAAGGAGGAAGAAAAAACTCGCTAAACCACCTGAGTCCAGAGGGCTGGTGGGATTTACATATGACGCTGCCCACCCGTTCATTTCGCATACGAAATCATACAATCCCAGGCGATCGGGCACCGCCCCCACCCCAGTTTTTGGCAAATCGTACAGTGCGCGCGGTCGTTTGTCTAATCTAGTGATGTTGTAAGCATCCCTGGCACCAGCAAAACACCACGCCTATTCACGGGAACACATGTCGAAAGTGTGCCGGACAAGCTCGGTCTGCAAGAATTTCTACAATCATAAAATACATCGAAGGTTTTCTCCGTCAGGAACCTGGTGGGAGTTCTGCCAACGCGGACTTGCTGAAATCATGGGGCAGCCATTCAGTTATAGCAGTCTCGCCCGAAGCCCGCCTTAACATCTCACCACGCGGTGTATCTGCGTTGATTTGTTTTGCTCCCATCGCACGGACCCGTATCATACAACACAATGCGGGCCACACGCGCGCGCCGCCACGCGAGCATGTCGAAGTTCGTCTAAACCTTTCGGGTGTTGAAGCATTCCAAGATAACGCCCTTCAAATACACTAGAAGGAACGACGTGTTTCCAACAACAAGTATGTCAACCCTCTTGATTTGTTGCGCGCGCACTTCTCACCTCACGTTCATCAGTGCCATCGCATCACCACCGTTATCATCATCGCCAGTCGCAGCCATTGTCGCCACCATTCGTCAGTCATCATCATCACCGACACATCGACATCGTTATCGCTATCGTCGCCACCACTATGGGCATCGCCATTGGCGTTGCCGTCGTCGTCGCTATCATCGTCACCACAATCGCCACTATCATCATCGCTGCCCCCTTTGTCGAGTTCATTATGATATCGCGCCCGCCCCGGCCACCGACCCGCACTGAAGTGTCCACGTGCCAGCGCGGCCTTTGAGACATGCTGGAGAGTTCCCCTCGGTTAGCGCCATCGCGGTCGCGCGAGTTGTTCCACACCAGTTGGCCGCTCTGACTTCGAGCTCGTGCGCGCCAGCGAGGCCGCAGAGATGCGTCAGCAAGCGCCAAGTTGCCATCGCTGCCGCGGCTGGATGGTTTGTGTTACATGTTGCGGGTGGGAGGGTGGGATGTTTGTGCGAGCACTGGGGCTGACATCTCACCAATGGCGCTCACGAGTTGTACCTCACCGGTTGCGCCACCATGCTTGCTCATTGTGGGGTGCACCCGATATGTTGCGCCAAGCCGATTGCACCACCGTGGTTGGAAAACATGGGATTCACGTCCAGAGTGGCATGGTGCTGTTCGGGGTGCACGCGTGGAAACATCTAATTGGTCCTATATGCTCCCTCATTCCCTCCTCTTCGCTTTTTTTTTCTCTCGCCTGTCTCTCTCTCTCATCCCTCCTTTTCTCCTTGCTCCCTCCTTCCCCGCATCCTCCCTTCCTCCTGGCCCCCTTCCTCCCCGCCTCCCTCTCTCACCCCGCCTTCTTTGTCCACCTGCCGAGGCCGCGTTCTCGGAGCCCCTGCCGCTCGGCGCCATGGTGAGGCTCTCCTTCGTGGTGGGGGGCGGGAAGCTCGTGCGCCAAAAGTACACCGACGAGCTCCCGAAGCTCTTCATGGGGGCACTGAGCGCCGTTGGCTACACGGAAGGGGGGGGACGAGCAGGAGGGGGCGGAGGAGGAGGTGGAGGGGGAGGGGCAGGACAGGATGGGGGGCGAGGGACGATGCCAGCAGAAAACAGAGGCGTGGGTGAGGAGAACGGGGGCGGAGGAGGACGTGAAGGCGGAGGCGGACAAGGACGTCCAGCGCTGCCCTTCGCAACTTGCGCTCGGGCAGGCTGAAGGGTTCCTCTGCTTCGTCTGCAAAACTAGTGGACGAGGAGTGTACGTGTTGATTCGCTTCTTGCAGTCTGCCGGAGGGCTCCTGCGAGGGTCGATGGACCCGAGGCGGCACGTCCGCGAAAGAGAAATGACGAGGGGGAGGGGGGCAGGAGGAGGGCAAGAAGGAGGGTGACGGTGGGTAGGCGGAGGACGGAGGGGAGGCAGAATAGTGGATTATGACGGGGGAGGAAGGGAAGGATATGTGGGGTGGTTGTGGTGAGGAGCGATATGAGAGGCAGGATTTGGATGATGACGGGCATTCGCATCAGACGACAGCATGAAAACGTGGAGAAACTTCAGCGCTCAGGGAAAATAGGGTGAGTTGGCGGAGCAGACATCGTAGGGACGACATAGAGGACGAGTGGCAGGAGGAGGATATGGCGAGGGCGACGCGAGGGAAGATAATGCCCGCAAGGAGGAGCATGGAGGAGGAGTATGGAGAAGCATGGGGGGAATGAAGAGAGCATGTAAGAATGAAGGGAGGAGATGAGGAGGGGAAGGAGGGATGGACGGACGACGGAGGGAAGGGAGGACAGCGACGGAGAGGGGGAGGAGGTTGTAGAGGACATTGGGATGGGAGGATGGGGAGGGTTTTTTGATTGGGAAAGGGGGAATCTTGGGGGGGAGTGGACGGAAGGGGGGGGACATCTTAGGGGGTAAGGATGAGGAGGGGAGAATGATGGTAGGTGAGAGGATGTGGATAAAACAAGGAAAATGATGAGGACGCTGACATCGAGGACCAGGATGGGAGAGGGGAAATAAGGGGATGATGGTAATAGGAGGGGGGGGAGGAAGAAGACGAGCCACAACTGTGCAGCAGATGGAGGATGGTGACCATAAGTGTGATGTGGCAGAGAGGGCAGAGGAGAAGCATGCGAGAAACTCAGCAAGTGGATGCGGGTATCATTTGTAGAGTCGGGCCATGAGAAAAGAGTGCTGATGAAGAGGAGGTGGATGATAACTGATTATTGTGGAGACGGTACGGATGAGGAGAAAGATGAGGAGGAGGAGGTCGTGATCATGGTTTCATGACGATGAAACGGATGAGGAGCATGCGGGTGAAGGTGAGGACCAACATTGATGAGAAGGACAAGGCACACGAGGAGGGAGCTTGAGAGATCAGGTGCAAGTTTGAGGTGAAAGGAGGGGAGGAGGTGGACAGAGATAATGGGATGGGATGGAGTAGGAGGGAAATGGGTAGAAGGACGAGGGCGACGACTAAGGCGTACCATGTGGAATCAGGAGAGGGGGAGGGTCAGGATCACGACGAGGTGGGCCGCGGAGGATATGGGGGAGTTCGGGCTACGAGGAAGAAATTCAGGAGGCGGAGGGAAGGACGACAGCTCCGCGTCCGTGGAGTCGAGTTCCGGAGGCAAGTACAAGTTCCAGCACGACACTGGGAAAAACTTGAAATTCGTCCACGTGTTCCCGTTGATCAGTGGCAGTTCCCAGGACGCCGTCGCCGCCGGAGATGGGAGGAGCCGGAGGAATCGGAGGAGTAGAAATACAATAAAAAGGAGTACAAGATATGGTTGACAGCGTGGCCCTGACCCCCCGCACTCTGGACTATCGCGCTCTCTAATGTGCGCTCCACGTGGCGCGACCCATGTCGCATTCATATGGTGCAAGGTATGTTGTGCAGGCTGGGTGGTGCAATCTAGGCGGTTCAAGCTGTGGCAGTGAGATCTCTCTCTATATACAGATCTATATATGAGGCAATAGAGTTTGGCAGCATGCACGCGTGAGGATCATCCGCAGCTTGTGCAAATTCCCATTCGCCTACCCGCATCTTGTTGGCAAGACTCAACTGGGCGGCGACAGTGACGATGACGAGGACGATGACGATCATGATGGTGATGTCCCTGACGACGGTGGGAGCGATGATGACGACGACGATAATGGTAATGAAGGTGATGGTGATGATAATGGCGGCGCCAATGAGAAGGCTGGCGGTGATGATGACGATGGTGCCAGCAAGGATGATGAGGACGTGCGAGTGAAACACATGACGAGGACGGCGACATTCACGATGGCAATTTTGACGGAGGTGGTGTCCATGACAACGGCGATGGTGGTGATGATGGTATTTACGATTCTGCGGGTGATTGTTACGACGACGGATGCGCTCGCAAAATTTCCAAATGTTGACAAGTAAGTTGTTCGACTGTGGGTGTGTAAGCTATGTGGTGCATGCTTCTGGGAAGTAGGCCATTCGGCGCAAGCTGTGCCTTGCAATGCACGTGGTGTAACTTGTAGGGTCCAGATATTCGGTGCAATGGCCCTGCGTGCTGGAGAATGTGTTCTTGAGTGTTTCCGTTCCGCTGCTTTTTTGGGCTCGAACCCAAAAGCTTGAAGACGGTTGTGATGGCCGGCCCCGCCCAGCTTGTGTCGGCTAGCGCGCTGGGCAGTTGGCTGGGAGGGATCACGTGGCCGTGTCTGTGCGAGTGCGGTTGCCACTTCACCTCCGACAACGCGCCTTTGAAGCTGCTCGAGAAGCAGCTCGACCGCTGTGGGCCAGCACGCCTCTGCCCGGTGTGCCCCGCGACGCCCACTTGCCCGCCGCTCTGGCCAGTGGGCCTGGGCGGCTTCGCGGCCGGCGCGGCCGCCACCGCGCTCCTGGGGCTCTGCGCCCGGAGCTGCCAGTCGCGCCCGTCGAGGAGCCCAGCCTCACGGGACGTGGCGCCGCGGCCGGCGCTGCCGCTCGTGGACGAGCCCGCCAGCCTGCCGCCGCCCAGCGGCCCGCCAGTGCAGCCAGGCCGCCGTGCGCGCGGCGTGCGCGGGGCAGAGGTGCTGACGGTGGGCTGAGTCCCGTGCCTGCGCGGGCGGCGCCATGGCCTCGCTCGCGCCTGGGTCCAGCGCCTTCGTCAGGTACGATGAGGACCTCTGGCACGAGCGCCTCATAATGGGGTGGGTCGACGGCGCCGAGTACGTAGTGCTCACCGCCGACGGGGACGTCTTCATAGAACAGCTCGACTCCGCCAACGCCGACCTCTCGGGCATCAGGTTCGCGCCGACCCCGGGAGGAGTGCCGAACGGGCTGGCCGGCGCGCAGCTCTACCGCTTCAAGGGGCCCCCAGCATGGGCGAAACGCTTTTGGCATTGATGTCGCGGAGCCCAGGTGAATTTCATGTCCTCGCACGAGCGCTGGCTGGTGGAGAGTCGTGTGCCAGCCAGCGGCCGTTCGGGGCACGAGCACCGCGCAGTGTCGAAGTGTCTCGAGCTGGCGGTCTCGGTTGACTGGCTGAACCTGGCAGACCTCGCTAGCATGGTGTATCTCAACCGTCGCCGTCAGCTGCTCGAGGAGGCTCACAAGACCGACCCCGACAAGCCGAACTTCGAGGGCGCCCGCCACTTCCGGGGCGAGGACGACACTGGCACGGGCACGATGGTTGCCCCGAGCTTGCGGACGCACGTGGCGGGAGAGTTCGCCCGGGATGCGGCCATCGAGAAGGAGAGACGCAAACAAGAGAAACCAAGAAGCCATCCGAAGGGGGCGGCAAGAAATCATCACCGACTTGAACCACTGCGGCGCCTCGGCTGGCGGTGCCGCTGCGGCTTGGCAAGACCGGCATGTTTCGGAGGAGGGGGCTGCCCCGCCGCGGGCTTGGCCAGACGCCCTGCCGCCTGGCTTCGGGTCACCGCTCGGTCTCGAGAGACCGGCTGGGTGCCCGAACGACCTCTTCCCCCTCCCTCTGCTCGACTGGCAGGAGGCCGGTTTTGGCGGCTCTGGCCGCGCCCGCTCTGGGCAGAAGAGGACATGCATTCGTCGGGGCGTATTGCGCGACGTGAACGACTCGCTGACGGGCCGCAATGCTCTGCGCGGCTGCGAGCGCTCGGCAGTTAGTGTGCCCGCCGAGGCGCAGAGGCTTGCACAGCGGAGGTTGCTCCGCACGGCTCGCTCTGCCCGACATGTTTGTTCCTGACTTATTTAGGATGAGTCCCCGTGAAGCTGCCAGTGAGCTTCTAGGGCTGCGACCACGATAGTTCCGCATCGTGCCGAAGCCCTCTCTTTACCCCCCGCATGACGACAGCCCGTCAGCCTTCAGGGCGTCCTCGACCTTGATGCAGCGCACGCTCTTGTTCATTTTGACAGCCTCTTAGCCGAGCCCGAAGTTCGTCAGGCTCGACGCGAGGGGGATCCGATCCGACCCTGCATGGACGTTGCGTCGAAGAATGATCGATCCCAGTATGTGCAGTTTTTGGGGCAGCTCGCGAGCTGCAGTGTCCTCGCCGCCACTGCGGCAAAGGGAAGCTTCTTTCACCCCGTTTTTCGTTTCCAAGAAGACTGATAAGATTAGGCTCGTGTTAGACTGTCGTGAGGCAGCTCGGCGGTTTAAGCACTCTCCCTTCTCCGAGATAGCTGCGGCGGAGAGCTTCAGCTCGCCTGAGGCCCCAGAGGGCAGGCAGTTCTACATCGCTTGTGCCGAGGTCCAGTGTGCGTTCTATCAGTGTGGCGACGCTGGGAATCTATGCCAGTACTTCTGCCTCCCGAAGATCAGCCGGGCCCAGGCTGTCCATGCAGGTATCTCGGTGAAGGACATTGATGACTCGAGCGACGGCGTCTACCCGCTATGCAGGTCTTGCCTATGGGGTGGTCGTGGGCGTTTTAGCACCTGCAGCGTCTTCACCTCGAAGTTGTTCGGAGGTCCAGGGCCCCATCGTCTATGGTCGCGACTGATTCGCGGCCTCTCCCGTCGGTTGCCGAGGGCCCCATCGAGGCCCCGTACTCTGACAATGTCAATGCGTTCGGTCTGGGGCATGGGCCTGTCCTGGAAACGCGGGATCGCATCCTCGCTCAGTTCGAGTCCGAGGGGTTTGCCATGCATGACATTAACATGGTGTCGTCCGAAGGCGTCGTCTTGGGCGCCGATGTCGGAGGTGCTGACCCTTGCGCCCGTCGTGCCCTGAAGAAGTTGTTGGTCTTACGCACGGCGTTGTTCTGGCTTGCTACCGGGGCCTATGTCAGCGGCCGTCAGCGCGAGGTTACCCTCGGGCATTACGTTGCCGCCTGTCTCTTCTGCCGCCCCGGATTCTCCATCGCGCGAGCTGCGCGCGGGTTTGTGAGGTCCTCTTACGACGCGCCCGGAGTGTTGTGGAGGAGCTGTCGCTACGAGTATTGGGTGATGGCAGTCCTCTGCGTCCACCTCCAGTCGCCTCTCTCTCTCTCTCTCTCTCTCTCTCTCTCTCTCTCTCTCTCTCTACCGTGGGCTTGCGAGGTTGTGGCTACCGACGCCGTCGCGTCCGGGATGGGGGTCACTGAGGCCAGGAACCCTCGCGACGTGGTGGCGCAGGCTGGGGGGTGGAGGGGGAGATGGAGGCATCGTCGTGAGGAGCCGTCGGAGCGGGCACCCCGAGCTAGAGCCCTCGACGGTTTGGGCGAGGTCACTTCGCCACACACTGCTTGGGAGAACCCGTCCGAGCGCGGTTGGAAGCACGCTGCTGGGTCCCCTGAAGTTCCCCCCGGAGATCATTCAGGCTCGCATTGGCGTTGTACATGCTGCGTCTTTCAAGTTCTCCGAGCGCATCGGTGTCAAAGAGGGTCGTGCTGGGGTGAGGGCCATGCGTCGAGACGCCAGGGATCCGAGTCGACATTGTTCTAGACGACTGTACTTGTTGGACAATTTTGGAGTCGTGCTCGCGTTGGAGAGGGGGAGAGCCACCTCGCATGCTCTCCTACAGATGCCGGCGCGTCTTTGCCCTGTCCATCGCCAGTTGCATTTTGGCTCGCTTTCGCTGGATTGCATCGGAACATCGGAACACAATCCCGCTGACTCGCCCAGCAGGATCTGGGAACGCCGCGCAGCCCTGGCGCCCCTCGGGCCTTATGCTAGGCCCTCTCAGCGTGGCTGGAAGGATTCCGCCCTGTCAGGAGGACACGCCCGCGCCCGCCCCGACGGTCAAGCCGGCCCGGCGCACCGCGCGGGAAGGGCCGGCGGGGCGCCCCGCGGGGCGGGCGATGCCGAAGCGGCGGCCGGCGGCGGTTCCAGTGCCACTGCGTCGCCCTGCCGCCGCGCCCAGCCGGGGCCGTCTCCGCCCTCGGCTGCTGGCGGCCCTCGCAGCCAAGCGGACCTCCCCGGCAACGGCCACGAGTCCGTTGGCTTGCGAGCAGGCCGCCGTCGGGCCCGCGGCCATGCTCTCCTGCCAGAAGTACTGCGACGCCTTCCTCGAGCTTGTCGGGGGGCCCGCCGAGGACCTCGATGAGCTCGAGGTGCAGGCCCCGGCGATGCTCGACGCGCTCCTGGGCGCGGGCTGCGCGAAGGCCGACGCCGACTACCTGGTTGCGTCCGCGAGGGGCGCGCTGCCGAGAGCAACAGGGCCGAGGGCACTTCCTTGCGTTCAGCAGGCACTCAAGGGGCATGCCAAGAAGCTGCCGCCAAGGTCGAGGGCGCCAGTCCCTCGGGAGGTCGTCGGCTCGGCGATCTCGGGTCTCCTCCTGTTGGCCGAGCGCGACGCTGCTCTGCAGGCGATGACGATGTTCAGCACGTTCATCCGCCCGGGTGCGCTGAGGAAGGTGCTGGCGAGGGACCTCCTCCGGCCCGCGCGGGCCGGTGGGGCCATGAACACGCGGCCCCTCCTCCTGGCGCCGACCGAAGGGGGCCCCTTGGCTCCAATGAGCGGCAGCTGACCATGACGGACACGTCCGACGAGGCAGTGCCCCTCGACAGCCCTCAGTGGCTGGGCCCTCTACTTGCTCGCCATGCCCACAGTCGCCCAGGCCATGCTCCACTCTTCACCACGACGGGCGGCGCCATGGCCGTGCCGTTCCGTAAGGTCACCGTGGCGCAGGGCCTCCAGGACGTGTGCTTGCACCAGCTGCGCCGCGGCGGGGCGGGCGTGGACGCGCCGTCAGCCCGCCGCGCCCTCGCCGAGGTGAAGTCGAGAGGCCATTGGGGCCAAGACAGCAGCGTCAAGCGCTACGCCAAACCCGGGATGGCCCAGCAGCTGCTGGCGGCGCTGCCCCCAGCCGCCAGGGCGCACGGAGAGGTTCAGTGGGCGAGGCTCGAGGACCTGTTCGCCAATCGAGCGCGCGCCTCGTGGCCAGTGCCGCAGCGGCCACCGAGCCGCTCGGCGACTGTGGCCCGCGCGGTGGCCCGCTGCAGTGCCCAAGAGCGACGGAGCTTGCCAATCAGATCGGTGTTGAGTTGATGGCTGGCACCCGAAGGATATCAGCATCATGTGTTCGAGCGGGGTTGGCTATGCGCTCGCGCGAGTATGCCGACGCCACTGTAGAGGACGCCACCCATCCAGACGTGTTTCGGCTTCGCCCTGGGCTCGCTGGGCGCGGGCTCCGATTCGTCTGGATAGGCCTTGCGCGCGCGCCCCGGTCCCGTGTTCGGCGCAATCCTCGCCCGGGCGAGCGGCCAGGGCCAATCGGGTCTCGTGACTGTATCCTGGGCCTGCCAAGTGTGTCTGAGAAGGATCCGCATAAAGTGGTGTTGGGCAATTCCCAGGCCGACTGGGCCGCCAGTCTGTTCCAACGTCTTGCTGCTCCCAACGTCCCCGTCATCATCGAGAATCCTCAGGGGTCCATGTTGTGGCTCCACCCTCGTTTTTGTTCTCTTATGCAGAAGTACAACATGTACAACATTGTTGACTGGGGCCATTGTGCGTTTGGATCTTGCTATCGAAAGAGAACCCGTCTGTTGTATGCCAATTGTGCGTTGAATCCTTTGGGCTCTGATAAGTGTCGGGGCCATGGTACGTGTTCCTACACAAAGCGGCCTCATACGGAAGTGGCAGGACAATATGTCTACGGCACGTTCCACTCTTCAACGGCATCAGCGTATCCTGTTAAGTTTTGTGATGAGGTCGCTCATCTGCTCTGCCACTCGTACTTCCCGTTGCCTAAATTGCCGCCTGGGTCATTGTTCTGTTGTTATGTGGGGGGGTGTTGGTTGGTCCGCCTGCTCTTGGTGGGGGCGTCGCCCGGGGCGGCCCATTGTGCCGCTAAGGATTGGTTGGCCGACTCACGTCCCCCTGATGGTTTTAAGATGTCGCCCCCCCTTCATTTATGACAATGGGCTTGGGCTTGGGGGCGGCTGCTTGAGCAGCGCTGGAGTGTGTTCGACAGTAAACAGCTGTTAATTTGCCCGTTTAACTGAGTCTGCTTGCGTCGGAAAAAAGGGGCACTCTTACAACACATGGCCCTGCGTGCTGGAGAATGTGTTCTTGAGTGTTTCCGTTCCGCTGCTTTTTTTGGGGCACGAAACCAAAAACTTGAAGACGGTTGTCCCTCCCTGCCGTCCCTCTCCTTTCATCTCTGCTGGCAAGTGTTGCCCCTTGCTCACAGGGGTTTGGAGGCGACTGCTTCAGCAGCGTTGGGTTGTGTTCGGCAGCAAACAGCTGTTAACTTGCCCGTTTAACGGAGTCTGCCCGCATCGGAAAAATGTGACACTCTTACAACATAGCTATGTGATAAAAAACTCTGCGCAAACATCCCACCGTCCCACCCGTAACTTCTTTGGCAAAGCCCATTCGGCCATGATTGCAGGTGCCGATTGGCAGATGCTGGCGCAGCTCTGCGGCCGCGCAGGCGCGCGAAATCTCGTTCGCTGGACGACCCGCTGGTTTGGCGCAGCTGATGCGGCGCGACTGCGATTGCCGATTGGGAATTCCCAGGGCGTCTCGAAGACCGTTCTGGCGTGCGGGTACATCGATGTGGGTCGGTGATCTTGGCTTTCGCGATATCATGATGACGTCGGCAACGGCGCCTGCGATGATGATAGTAGCGATGGTGGTGGCGATGTGGACGATGACGACGACAAGGCCAGTGTTGGCGCCGATGCTGGTAACGATGATGATTACGATGATGTCCATGTGTCGGTGACTTCTGATTCCGATGACGGTAACAGCGGTGACGCGATGGAGTGGATGAGGGTTATGGTGAGTAAGTGCACGCGCAGAAATTCAATAGATGTGGTGTGTGATGATGTGGTGAAACAGTGCTCCTGAAGAGCTCTAGCTTGCATCGCGTCGGAAATCATGAGTTTTGGGAGGGTTTCGGCACGCTCGCGTGTCGGCGCGAGCGTGCGCGGGTGGGCCGCGTGGTTTTATGTGATACGGTCTCGTGCAGTGGGCGCATGCTAGACCAACGCAGATACACCGCGTGGTGAGATGGCAATGGGGCTCCCTGTGATATTTCAAACATCCTGGGGGATATTTCAAACATCGTTTGATTCTCCTATGTCGTCAGCACGTGCGTTCAGGTAGAACTGATTGAGTTCTCTGATTTTATTTTGCAACGGTCGAAGCACGATTGTGTTATGTATCTTTTCGTCATGTGCGCGCGCGTGTGGATTTCTTGGTAGTCCCAAGTTGTGGCTTGCAATCCATGTGGTGCCATCGGTATGGTGCAAGCCTTGTGGCGCAATATGGACAGTACACTTTCCAAGACGGGATTCGGGCCGCAAGCTCCAATGCTCGAGCACACACTGTACCAACAAGCCCGCCACTTGCTTGCACAAGTCAAGAGGGACTGGGTGAAGTTGCTCCTCGGAGCATGCATGCGAATCCCAACAGAAGAAATGACGCGCGGCCCCTGCTTATGCAGATCCATGGCTCGAGCATGTGAGTGATTAGGCTGACGGCGACATCGGTGACGACCACGATTATGGTGATGATAGTGGTGGGCATGGTGACAAAGGCGGCGGCAACGGCAATGACGATGACGATGGTGTTAGCTTTCATTTGGTGATGGCGATGGTGATGTCGCTGGGCGGCGTCCATGTCTTGGCGGTGATGGTCACGATGGTGCTGATTGAGGCTGATGGGGGAGTGCGCGCGCAAAAAAGTTAGAACGCCTGAGACAGTTCCCCAAGCAGTTGGGTTCTTATCTTGGTTTCTTGCGTAATTGGGTGGGGTTCCCTGGTTTTCGCCAAGTTGGCGCCCGTGCCCGCTCCTGGACGCCTCGTGGGCGCCCTGCGGGCTGGTGCTGTGTTGAGGGTCTGCCGCGTGGGCGCCCGCGTCTGCTCGCGAGCGCCTCGCGCGCGCGCCCCGCGCGAGGTGGGCATCCCGAGGCTGTGCCACGTTGGCGCCGGTGCCCGCTCGCGGGGGGCGCCCCGCGGGCGCCGCACACCGTGCACCGCATGGCTCACGCACTGCAGAGCTCATACAGGCGGCCCAGATTGGTAGGTCGAGCCTGCCAGATCAAGGGTGCCCTCGTGTCCTGTGTCTTGCGACCCATGCCTCCTGCATTTCTGTGGAAACGTGGCCCTCGGAAGGGTCTTGTGTCCTCTCGCGTGTCCTCTCCATTCAAGTTCGACTGTACCACATACAGTCGGGGCGCTGAAGAAGGAGCCCTTGTCGTTGGGGAGGGGCTCGGTGTCCCTCGATTGCTTTACAGTTTGCCTTGGGTTTTCCTGAGGTGTCCCATGGGGAATCGGAGTTTAACTTATGAGAAAAAGGGCGACAATACGACACGCATTGTTTCCACCGCGTAGTGCCCACACATGTCTCACCTAGCCCCCTAGCCCATCCCACATACCTCGCGTAGCTTACCCCGAGTAGCTTGCACCTCCAATGCGCAACATGACTCCCAGTTTTTTGGGGTCCTCTTTGGCTGAAGTTTCTTTGAGCAAACAGTGTGGCTTGAATGTGTGATTGAAGGGTTTTGTTCGGACGTGCCTTGAGTTCCGATGGGTATCGGCGGATGTCGTCGTGCGCGCACGAGGACGCGCGCGTGTGGCCCGCATTGTATGTTTATGTTTTCACAGAGCTGGGTACGCGATGACTGTTTCCGACGCGCGTGCGCATGTGGGTCGTACTGCAGCATTGGGCAGCATTGCCCAGCAAGATACGGTTTTCATGTCATGTCCGCGAGTGCACGCGCACAGCAAGCTCGCATACCCCACTCGGGAAGCAGTCGAGTGGTTCGGCTGGTTGTCGTCGTTTTTGAGTAGCCATGTTCTGGCACGGTTCGACAGCCAATGGGTTTGGAAGGATTTTGACACGCGCGCGCAGCTGCGCGCGCACGTGGCCCGCATTGTTTTGTCGACAGGGGCTCTTTCATCACGCACTTGTTATATCAACGTATGTACACTTAGCTGAGTGTTTTTCGACAGGTATGAGAGAGGCGGGGCGATACAGGTGCTTACTTGGAAGATATTATGCGACATGTTGCAAAAGCGATGGGGCATGTTTAATATTAACACAGCATCTGGAGGGGAACCGAGGGGTAGAGTTTAATTATTGTGCGGAACTGTAGGCACACGGAGACGCCGCCGCGCCGTTCGTTCCGACGCGCGGCCTTACGTCTTGGGGAGGGCGCTTGAACCACCAGGGCAACCGCTGCCTCGGACGCGTTGGGCTTGCCGCGGTGCCGGCGTCGTCTACTTGGGCGCGGGGCGCAGGGCTTGCCGTGAGTTTGCCGTGGTGTCGGCATCGTCCACTTGGGCGCGTCCGGGGTTCACGGCGCGGCGACATGTAGGGTGCAAGCTGTGAGGTGCAACCGGTGTGGTGGTGCAGCCGGGGGGGGGAGGGGCAAGCTTCGTGTGGTGCAACAGCACACGGGGCGGGAAGCGGGGGGGGGGTCACCGGGCGAGAAAGCCCTGGAAGCGCCAGCCGCCGCCCAGAGCGGGCGCGAGGCGGTCACGGGCCGGCACCGCAGAGGAGGAGAAGGAGGAGGCAGGAAGAAGGGGAGCAGGATGAGGAGGAGGAGGAGGAGGAGGAGGAGGATGGGGAGCAAGAGGAGCCTGAGGAGGAGAAGAGAGGGAGGAGGAGCAAGACGAGCAGGAGGAGGAGGGCTGTCGGGTGGAGCGGGGCTGGGAGGAGGACCTCCCAGGAGAGGAGGGAACCTTCCCTCGTTTCCCCCTTCCTGGGCCTCCTGGGGGACCCTCGTCGCCACCGCTGGATTCGCCTCGAACTTCCTGATCAGAACACACCCCTGGCGACGTCCCGGGAGTGGCGGTCGGTATCGGTACCTTTTGGTTTCCCCAGGGACGACGGCAACGGGGACGACGAGGGGGAGGGCATGGAGGAGGCGGACGAGGTGTAGGGGAGTGCCTGGCCAGCCCCAGGACGCCGCCGCTGCAGAGGCGGGGGAGGAGGAGGAGGAGGAGGGCCCGGCGGAGCCCACCGAGCCACTGGAGATCCTCATCCAGAGCGAGGGCGCGGAGTTTGCGCGGCTGATGTCGGCGCACTTGACCAGCTGGTCCCAGAAGAAGAGACTGCTGGAGGCCCTCAGGAATCGGATCGTCAGGCTCGAGGCCGCGGAGCAGAAGCTCGCCAGGCTGGAGAGCCTCACTACGGAGGAGCAGGAGCTCTACGACAGCGTTGGCGTCGAGGAGCTTAAATCCAAGGCCAAGACGGTCACCAGCGCGGTGCAGCAGATGGTGGTTCGAAGAAGAAGAATCATACGAATAAGAGGAAGCACAATAATAATACGAGTCGTAATAATAACGATCGGAAAATAAGAAGCATACATCAGTTACGAGTAACAATGCGAATGCGAATCGTATTAATGATGGTGATGAAAAGGGTATTTTCCGAATGCTGTAATTAATAGTGCGAGTATCCAGAAAAATAAGAATCTTACAGATAATACGAAGGATAACAATCATACTAGCAGTACTAGTAATACTAGCAAGACTAATGCAACTGTGAAGAGGATAATCATACACATAAGAAACAATACTAAGGTGAAGAAGAAGAAGAAGAAGAAGGAGACGGAGAAGACGAAGAAGCAGCGACGGCACATACATACGACTCTCGACGGCAAAGGCAGATTTCTTTGACCTGTGTTGGAGTCCCCTGACGGCGCCTCCGGCGTCGCCGCTGGCGCGCTCAGCTCGCCAGGGAGGGTGGCGCAGCGCCGATCCAAGAACTTCGCGCGGACCTTCGAAAGTTTGTGTGTATGCGTTTTTTCTTCCTTCAGAGCGTGAATGACCTACCCCGCTTTCGCTTCCAGGCAAAACCAAGTCATACCACGCGCCTCCTCGTCAAGCGGCATGACCAGTACAGGCCGTAGTTTGGCATCGCTTGGTATCTCTTGGAAGCGAGGGTGGTCAAAAGCGGGGTAGGTTTGTTTGCCCCCTATTCCTCTAGGTGGAGGGCGGCGAGCTCACATCCGCCGAGAAGGCGGAGTGCGTGGAGCAGTTCGAGGGCAAGCTCGAGGCGCTCCGGGAGGAGCTGTCGAAGGCTGAGGCCGAGGGCAAGGCCAAGAAGGTCGCCGCCATCCAGCAACAGCAGGAAGTCCTGAAGAAGACCATGGCGTCTGTCAAGGACCGTCCCCGCGCAGACGCTGGCACGTCTGGTCTCATGTGAGAGGGGTCAGCGCTAACGGGGGCAGCCGATGCCCTCTGGCTGACCTGGGCCTGGGAGCCACGTGGGGCAGATTCCCTTTGTCCTCGGGCTGGGCTAAGACGAGGGTAAATCCGCTCCCGAGCCTTTTGGAACGCTCGCAGAGCGTTCTGGAATGCTCTGAGAAGGCCGCGACGCCCGATACATCCCCAAGAGCCGCCATATCTCAGTGATCGCAGGCGATCTTTCTCCCCGAACCATTGACTTTTCGACGAAAACGTGAAGCCGCTCAGAAAAGGAGGGGAACCTTGGCAAGAGCGCGTTCTGTGGTCGCTTGGAGGGGGGTTGGAACCGGACCTCCCCCCCCCTGGATGGAAAGGGGCAGGGGGGTTCGAACCCCCCCCCTCGAACCCCCCCCCCCTCCCGTGACGGAGGGTGGGGGGGGTTCGAACCCCCTCCCCATCCATTCCCCCCCCCCCCTCCCCTACTTCTCCTCTCTCCCTCTCCCTTGGCCGGCGCATGCGTCGGCGGCGGCTGGCGGCGGCGGCGGGGACGACGATTTCGTTTTCTGGGCTTGCGCCAGCGCCTGCAGCGGCGGGCGGCGGCGGCGGGGAGCGTCGACGAAGACGACAGTAGTGGTGGTGGTGGTGGTGGTGGGTTGTGGTGGAAGTGATGGTGTTGGTGGTGGTGGCGGTGGTGGTGGTGGTTGTGGTGGTGGTGGTGTGGTGGTTTGTTGTGGTATGGTGGTGGTTGTGGTGGTGGGTGGTGGTGGTGGTGGTGGTGGTGTTGGTGGTGGTGGTGGTGGTGGGTGATGATGGTTGTGGTGGTGGTGGTTTGGTGGTGGTTTGGTGGTGGTTTGGTGGTGGTGTGGTGGTGGTTTGTGGTGGTGGTGGTGGTGGTGGGTTATGGTGGTGGTGGTGGTGGTGGTTTGGTTGTGGTGTGGTGGTGGGTTGTGGTGGTGTTGGTGGTGGTGGGTTGTGGTGGTGGCGGTGGTTTGTGTAGGTGGTGCTGGTAGTGGTGGTGGTGGTGGCGTTGGTGGTGGTGGTTTGTGGTTTGGTGGTGGGTTGTTCTGCTGGTAGTGGTGGTGGTTGTGGCGGTGTTGGTGGTGGTGTGGTAGATTGCGGTGGTGGTGGTGGGGTTTTGTGGTGTTGGTGGTGATTGTGAGTTGTGGTGGTGGTGGTTGTGGTGGTGGTAGTGGCTGTGGTGGTGGTGGGGGTTGTGTGGTGGGTTGGTGGTGGTAGTGGTGGTGGGTTGAGGCGGTGGTGGTAGTGGTAGTGGTGGTGGTGGTGGCAGTGGTGGTAATTGTCGCTGTGTCCCCGCCGTCGCCGGCGCCATGGGGGGGGCGGGGTTTTGAACCCCCCCCCTTAGGCTGCCTCTGGTCATCGTCGCTGCGTCCTCGCCGTCGGCGCTGCTGGCGGCCGCCAGCGCCGGCGCCGGCGCCGCCGAGGGGGCGGGGTTTGAACCCCCCGCTCCCTTGGGAAGAGGGCGAGGGGGAGGTTCGGGAGGGGGGCGGGTTTGGGGTGGAGGGGAGTCCCTCTGGTTTTGATCGACGGCGTCAAGTGTTGGGGGGGGGCCCACCCCCCGGGCCGAAACGCGCCGCCGAATGTTCCCAAGGCGAGCGCCCGTGAAACGCGCTCTCTCGAACCGCGGGATACACCCCAAGGGGGTTTCTAGGACGCACCCCTATTGAGGATGGACGCCCCCCATTGTATATCCCAGGGTTGGGCCCGAAACGCAAAAATTCTTGTCAATTCGAATACCCCACGAAGCCTGGGATATGGGACGACATATCCCCCGTTCAGAGGTTCTCGTTTTATCCTCACCCAGATTCATCTTCGTCCTGGCTTCGTCTTACTACAGCCCTCCGCTGACCCAGGTGTGGAAGCTGCTGAGTGGCCGACTGGGCCTCGCGGCAGAGCCTTGGCCCGCCTGGGCTTTGTGCTGACCCGAGTGATTGCGCCCCCGAGCACGGCAGGGACAGTCGGACGGGGCTATAGGACGAGGATCAATCCGTTCCAGAGTGTTCCGGGCGGGACGCTCTCAGAGCGTGCCGGAACGTTCTGAGAAGGCCGCGGATCCCGAGATATCCTCCAGAGCCGCTGGATCTCAGGGATCCCCGATCTATCCTCCCCCGGTTGATCCTCGTCCTGGCTTCGCTTTAGACACGGGGCGGCGCCGCGAGACGACGCCCCGCCTCCCCCAGGCCATCCCACCCCCCGAGGAGGCCCTCCCGGACGCCCCTGGGAGAGGCAGATTCCCCTCGTGCGCACGCCGGTCGTTGAAAATAAGTATTTTTCAATTCCCAGATCCCGATCTATTGGGCTGGCCTCGGTGGGGGCTCCGGAAGTGGAGTTTTCTATACCCCCCTGTCCCCGGGTACCGAAAAACGTCCGAAATGACTTCAGAAATATCCCCGTGTACTGAATAACGTCGGAAATGACGTCGGAAATAACGTACCCCCCCCCTGCAGAGCGAAGCTTGAGCGAGCTCAAGTCCACGCTCTCGGAAACTCACACTCCGGATCGGCGGATTTTAGGTGCCTTCCTACTTCAAGAGTCGAGTGGTTTTCCCTCTTCCCCCGTCCTAGGGCTGGCGGGAGCCCAACCGACTTCCAACGCCTTCCTACTTCACGGTTCTACGTACCCACTTTTTCCGACCGACGGGTCTTGTCGCGAATTTGTAGGTCGCGTGTCGCTCCGCCAGTTTTGACCCACCACGCTTCGGCGCGACTTGTTTGGTGCAGTCGCAGCGGAGCCCAGCGGCAAGACGAGGGAACGACAGACGAAGACGACGACGGCGGCGGCGACGACGATGGAGAGGAGGGAAAGGAAGGGCGAGGGGGCACGCGCGACACGCTATCCGCTTCCCAGCCCCCAGACTTCAAGACGTCCCCAGGGCATTCCGAGCCTCCCCCGCCCCGCGGAGCGGAGGCACGTGCGCCCTCCGCCTGCAGGGCGCAGCGGCGTGTCGCAACGGGGCCGCCCCGCTGCGGCACGCTGGGCCGAAGCTCCTGCTGACCGTACTGCAAGGACGCTGAGATGAGGCCCGCTGTGAGCTCAGGAGGGGCTCCACTTCTCGGGCCGCTCCCAGAACTCCTGCCGTGTGGAGCCTGCTTGTGGCCTAGGCCCGCCGTGGCCAGAAAACGCCCCTGCGTTCCCCAGTATGCGTTCCTCGGGGTCGCAAGGGTTTTGCATAAGAGACGCCCACCGCGCCTTCTGGGAAGGCCGGCGCCCTCCCCATCCCCACCCTGGCCCCTCACTGGCAAGCTCGATCTGCTGCCGCCCCGGGTCATGCCCGACCCTCCACCCCCCCCCCCCCCCCTAGACGCCCCTAGCGGTCTCGGGAGGCTCCAAACGGGCCACAGACGTAGGAATGCCCTCCTCCTCCTCCTCCTCCTCCTCCTCCTCCTCCTCCTCATCCTCCTTGCTCTTGTCGAATCGGCTCCTCCCTCGAGGGAGGGGGCGGCTCGTATCCCTAAGAGGCCTTGGAGAGGCCTCCCGCGGCATCCCAACGAACATCCTAGAGGTCTATGATCCATAACCCAGGCACAGTGGCGAGATGGGCCGAAGGTCATAAGATAGAGGCGGCTCGATGTGGACCTCGATTTTCTCCACTCCCCGAGGTCGCCGAAGTATCGCCGATGCATTGGCGATCCTCGGGCCCCATCTACTCGGGCCCCATCTACTCGGACCCCAGCTGGGAGACCCTGTCGAATCGGCTCCCGAGCCTGAGCGTAGTCCACAGAAGGCCGACCGGCGCATGCGTGCCGCCGTCTTGAAGCTCTTGCCAAGCTCTAACTGATGGAACGGGGCAATGGGGCTCGAAACTCCAGGGGGCGAAGGACAACAGCAGCACGGAACACGGCAAGGGAAGAGTCCGCCTACGGGGGAAGAGGGGGGGCAAGGCCTTTTTCCTCCACGAGCGAAGCGGGCGGGTCATGCAGGCGCCGTCGCCGACACCCGGCGCGGAGCCCCCTGGTCGGGCACCCTGGGGAGCTTGCGGCGCGCAGCCAGCCCTGCCAGCCCGGCGCTCCCCGCGGCGCGCCGCCGAGAGGACGCGAGCGCGGTGCCGCTCCCGCCGCTCCGGCACGAGGCGGACCTCAGCAAGCTGCACCGCAGGCGCGCCGACCTCCTGCGGATCGAGAAGGAGAAGAAGGGGAAAAAACACACAGACACAATTAATCGTCGACTCCCAGGAAAATATAGGAAAATATGGGAATTGGGCGGGAAGACAAAAACCCAGAAAATACGGGGAAATATGGGGAATCATTTTCTTTGTGTGTATTTATTTGTGTGTCCTTGGTCCCCTTGAAAGGAGAAGAAGGGGCACTACACGATGGACGAGCTGAAGGCCATCGGCGACCGGCCCGAGATAGAGGAGGCCATCGAGGAGCTGGAGAGCAGAAGCCGCGGCTGGCTGGAGGAGGGGGGCAGGGAGGCATTCTGGCTGGTGTGGGTTGGCTGTGGTGCACTCTCGGGGGCCCTGCTGCTGGGTGCGGGTTCCAAGCCATCTGTGGACCCGAGGGGGCTGAGGAGGGAGCAGGGGAAGGGGCAGCAGAGGCGCCGGGGGGACAGGACGACGACGTGTTCCTGCAGCGAGTGCAGGCGTGCAAAGCCAAGGCCACCGCGGCCAGGAAAGGGAGCTCGGGCGGGGGTGGCGCCCAGCGGCCTGCGTCCAGCGGGGGCAGCGGCAGCGGCGGCTTCACCAAAGTAGGGGGCAGTGGCGCCAAGAAGTCCGTAGCAAAGGCCTCTGGGCCTGCGACGAGGAATGCGTTCTCGGCACTGGGGTGAACCCAGCCTCGGCGCCTGGATGTGACCGCCCGCGCGCGTGCCATCTCGTGCTGTAGAGCGGATCGGCGTCCGCGGCTCGCCTGAGCTGCGTAGCAGACCGCCGTCCTGCTGCTTTGGCGGCGCCAGAATAAGACACCAGGGCAGGGAGGAGGACGGGCCGGACAGGCCCAGGATCGAGCCACATCCGTTCCAGAGCGCTCCAGGACGCTCCAGGAGCGTCCCGGCAGGCTCTGAAACGACCGCGGCGCCCGATGCATCCTTCAAAAGCTGCCGATAATCAGAGCGTGAATTACCTCCCCCGCTTTCGCTTCCAGGCAAAACCACGCCATACCACGCGCCTCCTCGTCAAGCGGCCTGACCAGTACAGGCCGCAATTTGGCATCGCTTGGTATCTCTTGGAAGCGAGGGTGGTCAAAAGCGAGGTAGGTTTGTTTTCCCCCTAGATAATCCGAGATTTCCGATGTATATCGGTTCGATTTTGTCTCGATTCTGTTTTCGTCTCGGGGGCGGGGCGGCTCGGCTATGGCGAGCGTGCAGGCCCGCAGGGTGGCGTGCGAGGCTCTGTCTTGCCCGCGGCCGCTCTCGGGGGTCTCTGGGCCCAGGAGCTCCGGGGAAGCCAATATGCTTCACGCCAGGGCGGGAGGAGGAGGAGGAGGAGGAGGAGGAGGAGGAGGAGGAGGTGGAAGGTGGAAGGTGAGCCGAACGTAGTCTGCCGCAGGGAGGGCCCTAGCCTGGCCAGGATGAGGCTGGCAGACGCGTGATCCCCCGTGCTGCTGGTGACGCTGCAGGATCCCTAAACAGTACGCTCCAGAAGGAGGAGAAGCAGCAGGAGCAGCAGGCGCGACAGAAGCATCAGCGAGAAGAAGAAGAAGAAGACGACCAGGCGGCGGCGGAGGAGGAGGAGGAGGAGGAGGAGGAGGAGGAGGAGGAGGAGGAGGAGGAGAGGGAGGAGGAGGAGGAGGAGGGGGAGGCGGAAGAGCATAATTACTCAGGAGGGGGATGATGCCGCTGAGGAAGAGCAGGGTGAGGACGGTGCGGGGGGGGAGGGGGAGAAACAGGATAAGCAGGAAGAAAACGAAGAGGATGAGGAGTAGTGGGGAGAAGGGGGAGCCGGATGCGGACGTGAAGTGAAGCGAGGGAGGCAAGGAGGGAGGGGGGGGGGGCGTGGGCGAAGGAGGGGGGGGGGGAAGGGGCGAGCTGGGAGCGTGAGGGAAACTGAGGCCAGGAGCAGGAACGGGGGGCGGACGTGGGCGGCGAGACGCGCGGGCGAGAGTGGGAGCTGGAGCAGGAGCGGGAGCTGCATCGGCGGTGGGAGCGGGAACAGGAGGAGGTGCAGGACCAGGAGGAGGAGGGAGAGGAGGAGGAGGAGGAGGAGGAGGAGGAGGAGGAGGAGGAGGAGGAGCAGCAGCGCTGCAGGACGACGATGATGATGATGATGATGATGATGATGATGATGATGATGATGGTGGTGGTGGTGGTGGTGGTGGTGGTCATAGTGGTGATGATGATGACGATGATGCTGCTGCTGATGATGATGGTGACGATGATCATGATGCTATGATGATGCTGATGATGATGATGGTGATGATGAAGGTGGTGGTAGTGGTCATAGTGGTGATGATGATGCTGCTGATGATGATGATCATGATGGTGACGATGATGATGCTATGATGATGCTGATGATGATGCTGATGATGATGCTGATGATGATGATGGTGATGCTGATGCTGCTGATGATGATGAGGAGGAGGAGGATGAGGATGAGGATGATGAGGGTGATGATGCTGATGATGCTGATGCTGATGCTGATGCTGATGCTGCTGATGATGATGCTGATGATGATGATGATGATGATGAGGAGGAGGAGGAGGAGGAGGAGGAGGAGGAGGAGGAGCAGTATCACAGGGGTGTGGACCGGACGGTCTTGCACTGTCCTGGGGCGCGTGTGGCTGAAATGGGGGTTCCCAGTGCGGATTGCAGCCTTTGCTCGTCGCCCACGCAGCCCATCCGCGACCCGCCCCGCGGCCCAACTTGGACCCACCCCGCGACCCTCTAGCGCTAACCAGCTCGGCTTTCTGCACAAACAGCAATGACGCCCGCGGCAGCAATGACGCCCGCGGCGCTTACGGCGAACTATGGGCGCCCCCCCTCGCCTTTTGGAAACGCCCATGCGGCCAAACATTGGGCCACCATCTTGCCAAACTATCGGGTTATGTGTTTCCCCAGCCGCTGTAGAACCCGTCGGGAGAATCTATCTATCTATCCATCTATCTATCTATCTATATATATATAGATGGGAAAAGAGGGGGGGATCAAAGGGTGGAGAAGGATGACTCCGAGGAGGAAACATAGGCTTTCGGGGCCTCCACGAAGCCTTTAGGGGGCTTCCAAAGGCCTTCTGAAGTCTTTTGGGCCCACCTTGGGGTCCTTGTATGTAGACGTTTTGGCGACCTCTGGGCGCCTCTTGGGGCCTCCTGGCCTTTGGAGGCCGCCTTTGTGTGCCCGCTGGGCCGTCGTGAGGCGCTTTCTGGAGGCTTCAGACCAGTGTTGGAGGTCTGTGGTGCCGTCTTGGGGCCGTCTTCGGGCCGTTTTGGGGCCATATTGGTCCGTCTAGGGGCCCTCTTGGGGGCCTCTTTGGCCGTCGTGGGGCTGTCGTATGCTGTCGTGAAGGCTCCTAGGCTGTCTTCGGATGTTGGAAGCCAGAAGTGGCCAGAATGCGAACACGAATTACGGAAACACATAGGAGGTACTTAACGATGCTAGCTTCCTGGAGGTCCTCTTGGAGCCCTCTTGGGGCGCCTTGGGCGTCACTGTGGGCCGTCTGGAGGGCATCTTGGGCCATCTCGGAGCCAGTTTGGCCCAACTTGGACGCTATCTTGGCTCTCTTGGGGCCATGGTGGGTGTCCTTGAGGTGTCTTCGGGCCATCTTGTAGGCCATGTCGGGCATTTAGGTGCGACCTTGCCTTTGCCTCACACCTCACCCCTGTGGCCGACTGGCCAAGACAAAGGCCACAGGAACCCTTAACCATGCCCCAAACTGCAGTATATCCAACGTGCCAATGCCCCTTGTGGCAAACGTGGGGGCCCCCGATCAAAGACGCTTGCGACAAATCAGCGCCGACATGCGCCGCCCCCCCGCCTTTGGAAGCGCCTGCGTGGCCAAACGTTGGGCCGAAGACTGGCCGAGTTATTGGACTACGTGTTCCCCCAGCCGCTGCGGAAGCCTTTGGGAGGGAGCCCTTGTGGAAGGAAAACGTAGAAAGAAAGGAGGGGATCGGAGAGAGGAAAAGAAGGGAGGAGGAGGAGGAGGAGGAAGAGAAGGAAGGAGGAGGAGGAGGAGGAGGAGGAGGAGGAGGAGGAGGAGGAGGAGGAGGACGAGGAGGCACGGGCGGCCTCCTGTGGACCTCTTGGGACCTTCGCAGGGTTCCTCGGATGCTGGGGGGCCTCTCGAGGGGCCTCACGAGACCCCCCATGAGAGGCCTGCCGGCCTTCGGAGGCAGTCTTGGGAGCCCCCTGTCGGCACGAACGAAAAATGGGTACACCTTAGGCGATGCTTAAGAAAACTTGAGTTTTCGTCCAGAGTCTCGATTATTCTTAACTTTTCAATGTGAATCCTAAGATTTGAATGGACATGTTGGGTTTTTACTCAAGTTCTGAGACTATGAATTTCTTAACCCATGATTTCTTAAGCATTTCGCAGGGTGTACGGAAAGAACGGGCACAATGCCCAACAGCAGTCCCTGTTCATTTTGGACAGGACTCGCTGTCCGCGCCGCCGCGGCCTGTGTCCGTTCGAGACAGAAGGCCGCCTGCCCAACAGCGACCGCTGTTGGTCTGGGACAACATCTGTTGTTGGGCAGTGTACCCATCGTTTCCGTACCCATTTCGGGCGTCCAAACCTTCTGGGCCGTAGTGGAGCTCTCTTTGGGCGCTTCATGGCCGTATCGGAGGTCTGTGGGGCCGTCTTGGGGCTCTCTTGGGACAGTCTTGGGGGCCTCTGGTGCAGTGAGTGTGCCCCTCTGGCCCGTGTTGGCGTCCTCTTGGAGGCTTCTGGGGACGTCCTGGCGCTATCTTTGGGGCGCATGGGGCCGTCTTCGGATGTCGGACGCTTTGAACATGTGAGAACGCGACCTGTTTGGAACTCCGAGAGGAAGTCACTTCTTGGGCCGCCTGGAGGTCCTCTTGGGACCTTTGGGTGCGTCTTGAGGCAATCTTGCGTCGCCTTGTGTTCATCTTAGGCCGTCTAAGGGGCATCTTTGGGCTAGTTTGGGTTCTCTTGGGGCGCTCGTGGCCGTCGTGGAGGCGTCTTGGGACCGTCTTGGAGACCAGAATGGCCATCTGGAGGCATATGGGCCATCCTGTAAGGATATCCCAGGCGAAGCGCATGTTTTGGGACACGGTTTCGCGATCAGCCGAGAGCCCATTGGGATCCGCCTCCCCCTGCGCTTGCCACAGGGGCACACGGAGTGCCGGGGGCTCGGTAGTTTTAGTTCCCAGACATCCTGTGGTGTTGGGTCTTCGTTTTGAAGAGACGGTCCCCGCGTTCTCCTCCTTCCTCCCTCCTCCCCCTCCCCCCTCCTTCTCCCTCCCTGCGTTTCACCCACCCAGTACAACGCTTCGTGGCCGCATAGGTAGCTCCACCGAAGCCCCCCGCGCCACCGTCCGCATGCGTCCCGGAACACCCAATTTGGAATTTTCGCCCACCCAGTACAACGCTTCGTGGCCCCATATGGAGCTCCTGGGACCTTCGGCGGAGCTCCCTTTTATGGGGCCACGAAACGATTGAAGGGTGTGCCGAAATGCGTGTGCGTGACGCATGTGAGGCGTGTGCCCAAATGGGTGTGCGTGACGCATGCGGGCTGCGCCACTGGGACCTTCGGCGGAGCTCCCTACGGGGCCACGAAGCGTGTGAGGGGTGTGCCGAAATGGGTGTGCGTGACGCATGCGGGCTGCGCCACTGGGACCTTCGGCGGAGCTCCCTATGGGGCCACGAAGCGTGTGAGGGGTGTGCCGAAACGGGTGTGCGTGACGCATGCGGGCTGCGCCACCGGGACCTTCGGCGGAGCTCCCTTATGGGGCCCCGAAACGTGTGAGGGGTATGCCAAAATTGATGTGACGACGATGATGGTGATGATGATGATGATGATGATGATGATGATGATGATGATGATGATGATGATGATGATGAAGAGGAAGAGGATGAGGATGAGGATGAGGATGAGGATGAGGATGAGGATGAGGATGAGGATGAGGATGATGATGAGGATGATGAGGATGAGGATGAGGATGAGGATGATGATGCTGATGAGGATGAGGATGAGGATGAGGATGAGGATGAGGATGATGATAATGATGATGATGATGATGATGATGATCATGATGATGATGATGATGATGATGATGATGATGATGATGATCATGATCATGATGATGAGGAGGAGGATGAGAAGAGGAGGGTGGGGGCAGCGGGAGGAGTGAGACGCGGGGCGATGACTTTTCAGAACGAGGACCCAATACCACAGCATGAATGGGAAAAGGGATTTCCAAGAATTCTTTTGTTATTCAAATTCAGTCCGCCGCCCCCGGCTACTCTTGCACACCAGACAACGAATATGGCCCCCGTCACCAGCCAAGAAAGACCCAAGGAAATGTTCGATGATTCCAAATCTCCGAACACAATAGAAAAGTTAGGACTTTTGCGTTTACGAGTTCTCCCTTTCTATACATTTCTGAGGCTTGCGCAGGGCCTCCAAGAGAGCCCCTAGATGCAAGGAACGTCGGCAATTTATATCATATGAGTTAGCCTATCCAGCCAAGCTGGAACTTGAGCGCGCCCCGCTTGCTACCACTACATAGTAGGGGCCGAACATGAAAAAAGGAATCACTGATACTCCTTGTTTTCAAGTTCGCCCCATCTCTGACGCTGCCTTGGAACTCCAGGGCCGTCTTCGTGCCCACTTGGCTGCCCCGGGAAAAGGCCATCAGAAATGGAGATCCCCTAGGTTCACCTGTCCAGCCCAGCTAGACCTCCAGCGCGCGCGCCAAGAGAGAGCCAAAAGAGAGGACTTGCCCAAGCCTTTCGAGCACTTTGCCTCAAGATGACTCCAAGTTTCTCGCAAAAGGCTCTCAAAGCGCCCCCCAGATGCGTTCAGGGACTCCCGGGAGGCTCCCAGGAGGCACCAAGAGCTTCCCAAGAGGCCCCGAAAGACTCCCACGACGCAACCAAGAAGGCCCCCAGAGGCGTCCCAACATTCCACGGCCTGTAGTCCGGAAATTTCTGACCCACGGCCCAGGCACGGCAATTTGAAAGGTAGGGGATTCCGTGACTTCCCTTTTTCAAATTTCCCCTAGCATATGCTTGCGCAACAGGCCATGATTCGGGCCCCCGTCACCACTGAAGACAGATCCCAGGAAGCCTTCGAGGGCCCCACATCACCGAACACCTAAAGGCAGTTGATGATTCTGTGGTGTCGCCTTTCCCCTTCTATATGCTTGCGAGGCTTGTGCAGGGACTCCAAGGAGGTCGTTAGATGCACAATGCGCTTCAACAGTTGAGATCATATGCGTTCGACTGTCGAGCCTAGCTATAACTTGAGCGCGCGCGAAGCGCGCGCGATGGTTCTTGTCTACATATTATCATACGCACCCCTCCGAGGGAGTAGAGCTCAGAGGCGATTAATGCGTACGCGGGGCGTTCGCGATTTGTCTGGCCGTTTCGCTAGGGACATCCTCGAAATTCTCAAAATCGGTGGCACCCCTCACGCAGATCGTGACGTCAGGGTCCAAGAACACATGGGAATTCAACATTTTAACACAACACCTTCAAACACACATGGTACTTTCAATAAGTTTGACCCCGATTCTCAGAGAATGGCGGTTTCGCTTGAAACATCCTCCCAACATCGAGCCCCGACGTACCCTCTGGTACCCCAGACCCCGCCTCGGAGCCTCCTGGGGGCCTCCTGGAACCTCCTGGGGCCTCCTGGGGCTTTCTGAACCTTCTGGCACCCCAGACCCCGCCTCGGAGCCTCCTGGGGGTGTCCTGAAACCTCCTGGGGCCTCCTGGGGCCTCCTGGAGCCTCTTGGGGCCTCCTGAAGCCTCCTGGGGTCTCCTGGGGCCTCCTGAGGCCGCCTGGGGCCTCCTGGGGCCTCCTGGGGCCTCAGAACTACATGCACACACAGAGACAAATCACACCCAACACATCACACGCTAGACAAACATAACACACACACACAACACCTACAACGCACAAAAAGCACGCACAACACAGATCACATATCACACACACAAACACACAACACTCACAATCCTTGGGCCTCCTAGAGCCTCTTCTGGTATCCAAGTCGGGCCTCCTGAGGCTTCCTGGGGGGCCCTGGTACACACATCGCAAGGTGTGGCAACCCCACTTGCGCTCGAGTACGACTTCGCTGTTGCATTTCACTCCTGCTTCAAACGCCCCTTCAGTTTTTTGGTATGAGCCTGGGCACACACGTGCCACTTGTGTGTATATATATATATATACACACCTAGCACCCCGCAGTTGCCGATAAGAGTGAGGGGGCGGGCGCGGGCGTTGCCGGCGGGTGAGTCGCAGCTGGGTCGCAGGTGGGTCGAGGATGAGTCGCGGGGTGGGTCGCGAGTGGGTCGACGGGTGGGTCGCGCGGTGGTGGCACTCCCCTAAGCCAATGTAATGAAGCCCGGCGCAGTCCCCGATTCTTATTTGGCTGTTATTGAATCAACATGGTGTGAGTCGCGGGGGGGGGGTCGCGGGGGGGGTCGCAGGTGGGTCGCGGGCGCGGGGTGGGTCGCTGGTGGGTCGCGGGGTGGGTCGCGCGGTGGTGGCACTCCAGTAAGTCAATGCAATGAAGCCCGCCGCAGGCGCCGATTTTTTCTGTGGCTGTTATAGAATCAACATGGTTTTGGTCGCGGGGTGGGTCGCGGGTGGGTCGCGGGTGGGTCGCGGGGTGGGTGGGTCGCGGGATGGGTCGCGGGTGGGTCGCGGGGTGGGTCGCGGGTGGGTCGCGGGTGGGTCGCGGGGTGGGTCGCGGGGTGGGTCGCGGGGTGGGTCCCGGGTGGGTCCCGGGTGGGTCGCGGGGTGGGTCGCGGGTGGGTCGCGGGGTGGGTCGCGAGCGGGTCTCGGTTGGTACGACGCACCACAACAACAAACGTAATCTTCGCCGTGGGTCCCCACTTCAGCCACGCAACCAGGGACAGTGAATGACCGTTCATGTCTGTATATATGTGTGTGTGTGTGTGTACGCATCTGTCACCTCTACCTCCTGCTTGCCTCTGGGGTGGCTCTCGCCTCGCCTGACTGGGTGCTGCAAACTGCAAACTGCGAGGCTGTCGCCGTTTCTGTGAGCTCCTGGAAGGTCCGCGGAGTGATGCCTTCAAGGCATCAAACGAGAGCGCGGGCCCCTCCGGGGTCTGCTAACGTTGCAACGACCGCCAATGCCGTGACCATTTGGGAGGTACAGCCCCCGTCAAGAGACCCAAGTCGCAGGCGATTTCTCGCCCCCGGCCCCCGCTCAGGAAAGGAGGGGAACCCTGGGATACACTACCCCCACAGAGGGGGCTATTCGGGACCCCCCCCCCAATCGAGGATGGACGCCCCCCCCAGGGCTGGGCCCCAACAGCTCGACCTTGACAAACTAAACCTCGCCCCCCTCCAGGGCGCTGCCAACTGCGATACCGCTGCCCCATTGTGTGGGCTACGTAGTGCGGGGTCGCACGCCGAGTTGGGCCGCACGTGGAGAACGCGGACCCACAGACGAGACCTCGTCCTCCCCTTGTGGGGGCTGTCGACACCGCGCAGTGGTCGCCGCTGCCTTGAGCTCCTGATTGGGGTCCAGCGGAGTGGGGCAACATGTCGGGGGCGGGCGAGGGGGGAAGGAACGAGGAGGAGGCCTCTTCGGAGGGCGGCGGGACTTCTCAGGACCCCCTCGCGCCTTTGAGAGGTTCGTTTCTGTGTCTTCGAGGAATGCTGGGGAAACTGATCAGAAGGACGGGTGGCTTCCGAGCCTTCCGAGAAACACTCGCATTCCCCCCCCCCCGGTTGGCCGCCGAATCTGTGGACCCAGCGAGACACGCCCTTCCTTGGGGCTGCTGGCTGCGCAACTGCCGCCACTCCGTGAGTTCCTGGGAGGTTCCGATGGGCGGGGCCTGCCGCGGACCCAGACGAGGCCTCGCCCTTCCTGGTGCGCAACTGGCGCAACTTCCGCCAGCACCTACGGGGTCCAGCAGAGCAGGGCCTTTCGCGGGCCCCCAAAGATCTCGCCCTCTCTCGTGTATTGCTCGTTGTGTTCAGTCTATGTTTGTTCCGCCCTCTCTTTAGCTGTGTGTGTTCAGTTGTGTTAGTCCGTTTGTCGGTGTGGTGCAGTCTTATTTGGTTCGTGCTCCTGGTGTCTATGTTTATGCATGTTTGTTTATGGGTTTGCCTATTTTTTGGTTCGGTGCGTTTCAGTCTTCCGTTTTATGGGAGGGGGCACGATTTGACCGCACTCCTTTACGAAGAGACCCAGCAGTAGTAATCAGCAAGCATCCAATACAGGGGGTTGGTTGATAGTCATGTGTATGTGTAGCTACCCGCCTAACGCACATCATTGCAGTGAGTAGTGTCTCACGTGTACACTTGCGGACTTCATGCCTTAGCCATTTCAGTCAAGAGTTGTCCTGACGAGGCCCCGGATGCCGAAAGCTAGACAGAGCCACTGAACAATGGCACGGGCTTGAGAGCGCCATACGAGTCAGGTGCATGGGCTGCCTACGCCGCAATTGTCACCACTTTCATGAGCTCCTGGGAGGGTCCAGCGCAGTGCGGTCTTCTGCGGACTGAAACGAGACCTCGCCGTTGCCCACTCCTCCTTTCTCGCCATCTGCTGCTGCTGCTCCTCCTCCTCCTCTTCCTCCTCCTCCTCCCTTTCGTAATTATATCGTGCATTACACCTCACCCTGCTTCTCTTGCCTCTCTCCTCCTTCCCCGCCTCCTTCTTCCTTCTCCTCCTCCCTCCTCTTCCTCCCCCTCTTCCTCCTCCTCCTGCTCTGGTCCACTCGTTCCTCCTCTAATGCCCTTCATTCCCTTCCTCCACCTCCACCTCCTCCTTTTCTTCCTCCCTTCTCCTTTCTCGTCCCGCATCCTCCTTCCCGTTTCCCATCTATCCACTTCCAGGTAGGAGGGCAACCGATCTTGAGGAGAGGGAGGAGGAGGAGGAGGAGGAGGAGGAGGAGGAGGAGGAGGAGGAGGAGGAAGGAGAGGAGGAGGAGGAGGAGGAAGGAGGAGGAGGAGAAAGGAGAGGAGGAGCAGGAAGATGAGGGGCAGGAAGAGGAGGAGGCGGAGGAGGAAGACAAGTTTGAGATGGATGGAAGGGTGAACTTTGAGAAACAGGGGGTCGTCGAGCCCCTCCTCCTACCTGCCTCTTATCGCTTCCAGCTCTCCTGCAGCACCTTAGCCATTTGGCTCAACCTTTCGCGGCTCATCGGTGTCGGCGATCCCCAGCCCGCTCGACGGGCACAGGGGCACGGGCGTAGGCGGCAGACCCATGCAAGGCGAAGGTATGCTCGAAAAGGACATCTTGGCCTGCCAGTTCGGCAGCTGGTACGACCACTTCCGGGCAGCCAGGGTCACATTCAAGAGCGAGATCATCCCGCTGCCGGAAGACTTCGTGAATTTTTTGACGGCCGATGGGATCATGTTGCCGTCAGACAGGCCCGACGATGCCAGCGACAGCAGCTTCGAGGAGGCCCACGGTGCAAAAGAAGACGACGGCGACGAGGGCTCCCTGGACGTCTCCGAGCTGGCGAGCTACGCGGCCCTGCACGCCCGCATCAAGGACGCGATCGCCAGATTCGACGGCGGCGTGCTCCCGAAGCTGAACTGGAGCTCCCCCAAGGATGCGCAGTGGGTGCACGGCACGCTGCAGTGCAGCACGCCCCAAGAGGTCATCATGCTCCTGAAGGCCTCCGACTTCGTCTCCCACGATCTGTGCAACTCTTTCGATCTCTGTGCCCCTGTCGGGCGAAGGCGGCCGGACGAGTTCACGCTGGTGCTCCGAAAGTGGTACGACTTGCACGAGTCTGGCGAGTTCAGGTGCTTCGTGCACAGCTCCAGGTTGGTGGCAGTCAGCCAGAGGCAGACCGGCAGTTGCTTCCCGCACCTCGCGTGCCACGAAGAGACCGAGGCAATCGGCGGCGCCGTTCGGGATTTCTTCGAAAAGCACGTCCTCAGCGGTTTTCCGTTGACCAGGTTTGCCTTCGACGTGTACGTGGGGCCCGCACCGCGGCGGCGCGTGTGGCTTGTGGATTTTTCGCCGTGGGGTCCCACTACAGAGCCTTGCCTGTTCGATTGGGACGAACTCTCCGAGCTGTCGGCTCGCGTTGAGGCTCCGGGTGCTGCCGAAATTGATGGACAGCAGCAGCAGCAGACACTGGTAGAGGCCTCTGGGCGAGCCCGATTTGAGCTGAGGGTCGTGAAAAACGTGAGCGAGTGCAGGAGCGGGCTGTCCAGGTACCACAACTTGCCCGTGGAGCTCGCCCAGCTGGGCCTAGGAGATCCATCGTCAGAGCGTATCCATACCCGCTGCCTCGGAGTCGCGCCCTGGGAACTTGAGGAGTGGCGGAAGTGGGTATCCGCTAGCCCCTCAGGGTGGGAAGGTATTCATAACATCCGACGCTCCCAAGGGGCCCAGGGCAGGACTACAGAAGCGGTGGATGTGGCTGCCCCCTGGCAGCACAGGAGAGGGCCTGGACGACCTGCTGGCACAGGCCGACAAGGTCTTGGAGCAGAAGCGCGCTGCCTGATCCCAGTGCTGCGCCCGCTCCGAGCGCAGAGAAAAAGTTTGGATCTCCTGCATTCTGCCTGCGCCTGAATGTTATGTGCTGGAGGGCGGCACGCGACTCTGAGGCCAAGGCACATGTGCACGTCAGGGGGGTGTCTGGCATACCTCAGCGGCGAGCCCGGGGGGGAAGTCAAAGGGGCCAGGTCTTGTCAGAAGGCAGCGGGGCTGCTCAGAAGCCCTCCGGCCTTCTGAGGGGCCGTCTCTGTCTTCGGAGAAGGCTCAGGACGCTCCTCACAAGGTCGGCGGCCTTCCGACCACCTCTGACTTCTTCTTTGGACACGCCACCAACCACCACACCGCAGACAGCAGATGTTCTTATGAGCAGTTCCATCACAAATGTTGTGCAAGCGGCGCAGGGAGGCACGGTAAATGTGCGCGGGAGAGTCACCAGAGGCTGGGAAAAGAGATTGGTGCACTCGTCGTTCTCCCCCCTCCTCCTATGACCAATGACGGTGCGTTTCTTGAGCCGTTGCGCTGCTTCTTTGCGTCCTCCTTGTGCACCCGTCTCTTTGTCAGCTTCTTGTGTTGCTCTTTATGTGCCCTCCATTCTTGTGTTCTCATTCATTGACTCATTTCGCTCGTTGTCCAGCTTGTGTTCTCATTCATTGACTCATTTCGCGAGTCGTGGCAACGCAAGGCGTCACGATGCGCGCTGGCGGGAATCCTGACCCAAAGAGGCTCTGGCTTTCGCGCTTCCATGCCCGATGCGCACCGCATTCCTACACATTCCTACACATTCCTTGTGCAGCGTCCATCCCCGCGCCATTTCAGCTCAAGGGCGGCTCCCGTGCATGCACCCGCTCGTAAGTGTTGCTTTAGGTGCTGCCAGGCTTTTTGTTTCATTTGTTCCAAAGCTGGACCCGGCTATCATGAGCGCCACAAGCATGTCGGTGCCGATGGCCCTGAACCACTACTCGAAGGAGGCCTTCTGGGCAGAGGTCGAAAGGATAAGGCAGGAGGGCGGAAGGCAGGATGAGGTCGACCGGCTGACCGCCGCGGCGGAGGGCATCCGCTGCTTCTGCTGCCTCGACCTCGGCGTGTGCTACAAGGACCGAGACGGACTCTTCGCGAACTTGGACGGCTGCGGAGACTACGACATCGTCACGTGCCCGTCCTGCGCCGCCGGCGGCGCCAAGGATGATGGGCCTGTTTTCCACCACCACCACCATACGTTGGAGGGGGGAAGGAGGAGGAGGAGGAGGAGGAGGAGGAGGAGGAGGACCCTCTCCCTCTCCAAGGTATGGTGGTGGTGGTGGAAAACACGCCCATCAAAGGACAGCTTCGTGGAGTGCTGCCGCGACCCCGAGGCGGCGCACGCCGGCATCCTCAAGAGGGGGGACCGGGAGCGGCTGTTCTGGGAGCGCAGCAGGGGGGCTCGCAGAGGGGTGCACGGCCCGCCCGCCCCCCCGTCCACACCCCAGCACGGAGGAGGAGGAGGAGGAGGAGGAGGAGGAGGAGGAGGAGGAGGAGGACGAGGACGAGGAGGAGGAGGAGGACGAGGAGGAGGAGGAGGGAGAAGGGAGGAGGAGGAGAAGGCGACAGTAGGAGGAGGAGGAGGAGGCGGAGGAGGAGGAACCCTAGGTCTGCTGCATCCAGTCTCGCTTCCAGCCTCTGCATGCCTGTCTTCGCATCCTTCCTCACTGCACCTTGCTCTCTAAAGCGGCACTGCCACTGAAAATCAGGGGGCATAGCTATTTATGGTCATCTGATTGCGGGGCTTACCGCACAGAGGTCAGTGCCGAACTCCACCTGGCGGGCGCCCACTCCCCTTACCATTCTCGTCTAGGCCCTATTTTTTTCGTTTGTTCTCCGCGGCGCCCGCCAGGTACATCTTGCGCCGAGTCGTGTACGCTCTTCGTGATTTGTTTCGCACACCCGCTCAAGAACGCTACAGGCTAGATCCTTAAGTCGCGCAAGGAGGAGGAGGAGGAGGAGGAGACAGGAGCAGGAGGAGGGGGAGACAGGATGATGAGGAGGAGGAGGAGGAGAAGGAGGAGGAGGGGATGATGCAAGATGAAAAGGAGCGTGGCGAAGAGGGCAAGAGAGGAGCCATCACAACAGAAGGATGACACGAGGAGGAGGGTCAGTGGGAGGAAGCGCAGGATGAGGGAGGAGGGAAGAGTGAGACATCAGGAGCGAGTATCTGGAGGGGGAACCTTCAGAGCAAGCAGAGGGAGCGGATTCGCAGAATATATTATTATCTTGGCGGAGAACCCAACCATGTGAAGGCGTGAGTACCGCAAGACAGGTGGGACGACAGACGGGGAGCTCACCATGGGGCCAAAAAGCGTGAGGGATGTACCCACATGAGGCGCTGCCGCCCCTGTGAGGCCACGAAACGTGTGAGGGTTGCTCCAAAAAGGAGCGGTGCCGTCATGCGGGCGCTGCCACTGGGGCGCGGAGCTCCCTGGGCCACAGAACATGTGAGAGGTATGCCGACATGGGGCGGCGGCGCCATGCGAATCATGCCATTGTGGCCTTCGGTAGTGCCGAAATGAGGCGGTGGTGCCATGCGACCCCTGGCGTTTGGGGCTTAGTTGGAGCTCTCTGTGGGGCTACGAAACGTGTGAGGGTGTGACGAGGTAAGGACAGGACAGGACAGGACGCCGACAAACGTCCGGAGGACGGCCACAGAAGGAACACGGCGGTGGCGCCGGAACGCCGGAAGCACGTTGGCTCCCTGATTCTCGAAAACACGATATGGAACTTTGTCCACGCATGGCGTTGAAACTAACGCAACTGGATGGGGGGACGTGGAAGGTGAAGAAGGGAACAATTTCACTTGACATGGCAATACCTACACTCCTGAAGATGCCGGCCAAACGCCAACAATGGAAACTATCATAGGCTCGCGCTCCGGATGCATTCATTCATTCAACTCACGGAGGGTGTGACGAGGAGAGGGACGGGATGGGATGGGGGAGGAGGGGGAGCAGGAGATGAGGACGCGGGGCGCTGCTTTTGCAAAACGAGGAGGAAGAGGGAAGGGTCGGGAGGGGAAAGGGGGAAGGAGGGACAAGAATAGCAGCAACGACATCAGCTTCAGCTGCAGGTGGGAGAGGATGGGTGGGCCGGGCGCCCCTCTCTGGCAACCTTGGCAGCCCGACGGAGGGCACCTCGGTGGTTGCCGCCCTCGGCAGGAAGATTGCCGCCGGCGGCCCCGGCCACGTCCCGGGTGGGCAGGCGCCGCCGGTTGGCTCCGCCGGCTCTGCCCCTGCCGCCTTGGCCGGCTGGAAGGCCTGGGCTCTCGGCCGACTTCCTGGGCCGATGGAGCGGTCTCGCCAGGCCCCCGTCCCCGGAGGAGCTTCGAGGTCCCTGCGGCCTCCGCGGCTGCCTCTGGGTGCAGCTAGTCCCCCCCCCCTCTCCCCTCGCCTCCCCAACAGACGTGTGCACCTGGGAGCAGCATCCCTTCGGCTGTGCCATAGAAGCCCCAATCCGACTTTGCAATAGGATTGCACCGTTTCCCCGAGGGAACCTCACAACAGGATCGAGGCGTCCTCTCCGAAGTCGGCAGCGACAGTAAGGACGAATGCGTCCTATGACATCGAGAAGCTCGCTGCCAGAGACGAGGAGTATCCCGCCTCCACCTTCTCGCCCCTCCCAGAGCCGATCCCTGAACCACTCCCGGGGGGGGCGTTTTGACTAGTGCTTCGACACGGCATCCAGCCGTTGCGACGGGAAGCCTCCCAAAAGGGGGCGGAGGGGGTCCACATGAGCTGGGAGGAACCAGGAGGGAACAATCGACACAGACAGAAATGATCGTCGCCTCCGAGGAAAGATGGGGAGTCCAGGAAGTGGAGGGGAAGACGAGCATCCAGAACATACGGAAACCATTGGTAATTGCTGGGTTTGTGTCTATTTAGTTGTGTGTCCCTGGGCCCCTTCGAGGAAGGCTTACCCCTGGCGTTCCCCAGAGTCCCAGAGCATACACCTAGGTCGTCCCTCGGCCTGCTCGGGGCCCGCACCCTAGGCCTTACCTCCCAGGCTTACCATAGGGCTGGCCTGGCCCCTACTCTGTAGGCATAACCTAGCCCTGCCCGACATTCTCACCCGAAAGAGTGTTAGGTGTTCCCCCCCTCTGCCGAGGATGGGGCCAACGCTTCCCTGTAGGATGCTGTTTGCTGGTATGTAGTCTGCACGGTTATCAATATGCATATGCGTATACACATAAAACGTAGACATAGATGCATAGATGTCTCGCAGAAGGCCAGCCCGGCCAGTGCTGATCTTTGCGCCATCCTTGTCAAGTCCGTCAGTCATGAAGATTAGTGCGAGCTCTCTCCCTCCCCCCTCCGCGACCGCAGTTGTTTGGGTTCAAACAAGGTGCAGCCCGTGCGCGGGCATGCGATCCGCGCGCGCGGGCGATTCTTCCGCCTGCGGGCGAGACCCCCCCAGAGGGAGGCCCGCTGCCGCGCGGCTCGCGGTTCTGCAGGAGGAGCCGTGGGCTCCCTACTCAGGAGCGCGAGCCGCGGCAGGCGGAGAGGCTTGGGCCATGGCGCCCAAGAAGCGGCCTGCGGCCGCTGCGCGGCGAGGCTCGGCCGCGCTGCGCCGCCCAGCCTCGCTGGCGCCGAGGGCGGCGCGAGGGAAGCGCAAGACCGACGGCGCGCGCGGAGGCCGAGGCCGCTCCCGCGGCCCCCCGCCACCGCGCCCCGACGGCGGCGTCACTGAGCCGAAGGGCGGCGGGGGCTGAGGGAGCCGCGGAGGCAGCCGAGGCGGACGGCGGGGTTCAGCCTCAGGGCTCCGCCAGTCTGCATTGCGGCGCTCCCGCTCGGGTGGACGTGGGTCGCGCAAGGGCGAGCACCTCGCGCCTGGCGACCGGGCGGCTGCTGGCCTCAATGAAGACGGCGACATCGCAGCCGACTCACGTCACGGAGCGGACCGCCCAGCTGGTGATTGGAACCAGGGCGAGACCTGGCCGTCGGTGGCCAAGTCGGGCCCGAGGAAGGGCCAGCCGCCAATCATCGAGATCGAGATGGGCGGGCTGGCGACATTCAAGGTGCTCGGTCAGGCAGAGCAGGACGACGGCGCGGTTCCCGACCCCATGCACGGCGAGACCCCGCCCCTTTGGGAGGTCGCCTACATGGGCGCGGAGAAGCCCGCCCAGCGGATGGAGCTCGCCGTGGCGTTCGACGATCCCGTGAGGACTCCAGCGCTGCACTTCTGCTCGGCGTCGATTCAGGCCGGCGAGTGCCGCGTGGGCGAGGACCTGGTCGACGCGCAGGTGCTGCACGTGGGCCGCTGGCGCTACGCAGCGCTGCCGTTCCGCGGCTGCGCAGGCGGGGAGCTCACGCGCGACAAGGAGGACCAGGCCGTCACGGACGCCAGGCGCGGGCAGGGCGGGCGAGCGAAGCGCAGCTCGCCCCCTGGGCCACCCCCTGGTCATCGGGGAGAGCGCGGGGCGGGCGCCGACGGCTCCAAGTCGGGCGCCCGCCGCGAGGGGCCTGGAGGTGGCGCGTCGGCTCACGCCCGCGATCGAGGGCTGAGCGCGCGGCTGGGCGAGCTGCGCGAGCGCGCTGCACAGCACGGCCGCCCCGCAGGCAGGAGCGGGAGGCAGCAGTCTGCGCCATCGAGGATCCGCCCCAACAGTCCCGAGGACGAGGGAGGCGAGCGACGAGCCCTGGTCGAGGCAAAGCGCGCTGAGAGGAGCCACTCGCCTCGCCGGGAGAAGGCCCGCGACAGAGCGCCCAGCGCACCTGCCGAGGGCCGCGCCAGCCTCAGCAGCAAGATCCTGGACAAGGCCAAGTCGAGAGGCGCCAGCTCTCAGCGTGGCAGCTCTGCAGGCGGAGGCGGAAGCTCTCGCGGCTCGCCCCCACGCAAGGCGAAGCGCGAGAAGTAGAAGCGCCGCGAGGAGTCTGACGGCAGTGCGTCGAGTGAGGGGTCGTCGTCGAAGCGTTTTCACGACGCCCGCCACTCCGCGCGCGACAAGGCCAAGCGCCTTGCGGAGAGGAAGCCGGGCGTTATCACGGAGCGCGCCTTGACGAAAATGCGCAGCTACCTCGTCAGCAAGGGGCGCGCGGTCGCGGACGACACGGCGCCGCGCATGCTGAACTACTTCACCAGCGTGCACCTGCCGAGCTGCCAGGGCAAGCTTCGCGCTAGCAACGAGCTCGAGATGCGCACGCTGGCGACAGCGGTCGACGCAGATCTCGAAGCCGATCTGGGGACTGCCACGGACGTGCTGATCCAGCAGTACAAGTCCATCGAGCAGCTCCACGCCGACGGGGGCACGTGGAAGGCGGCTCGGCATGCCTCGGTGGTCGGCGACGGTCGCGTCAGCATCGCGGACGATCGCGAGCGCGAAGCCTTCCTCAGGGGCGAGAAGAGGGACATGCACTACCGCCAGCTAGAGGGCCAGGTCGGGTCGAACCGCGGCCAGTATTGACAAACGCCCGCGGGGGAGCTGGCAGGGATCGGAGCGCCCCCGCGGTCAGGGTCGGAAGGCCCTGGAGGCAGCCGTGGAGTCGAGCTGAAGCCAGCAGAGCGGGGGGTCGGCTCTCGAGAGCGCAGCCCCGCTGGGCGTGCTGCGCCGACGCCGGCGAGAGACGCGACCTCGGCCGACCGCAGTCCCTCGGGAGACAAGCGTGGAGGAGACAGGGCTCGCTTCTCGGAGCCCCCGCCGAGGAGGAAGCTGTGCAACCCTGCGAGCCCCGCGGCCCACGTTGGATCGGACGGGGAGGAGTTGGCCCAGGAGGGCGATCGCGATCGCGCACCCCGTGGCGGCGCACGGCAGGTGCGGACCCCCTCGCCGCCGTCGAAGGCGAGGCCCAAGGGCAGAGGCAAGGGCAAACCGAAGCTCAAGGGCAAGTCCAGTGGGAAAGGCAAGGGCTCGGGGCCAGGCAAGGGCAAGGAACCAAGGAAGGGCCCCCCTCAGTATTGGTTCGCCCTTCGCCAGGCCAACAAGAAGAAGGGCCGCTGAGGCCCCCCCCCGCCGCTTCGCTCGCACCCATCAAGGCGAAGCGAGAGGCGGCGGAGACGGACCAAGCTCGGGCGCCAGGCTGCTCTACGCCAGCCCCCAGAGCGGTGGCCAGGCGCGCCCTGAGCTTGAGGCCCTTCGAGGGCTGATCGATCCAGCCGAGCTGTCGGGCATGGGTCTGCCAGCCATCGGCCCCCTCCTCGCCCGCTGCCTCCCCCTCGGGGCGTCACCAGGGGTCGGTTGCAGCGCGGCAGCCACGCACGGCCGCGGCTCCATGCCGATGGCTGTCGGGAGAGAGAGCGGGTGGAGCGAGGAGCACAGGCAGACTGCAGCCTACAAGCAGCTCGAGCGTGAGGGAGACGACGTGGGCCGCCACCGAGCCCACCCTGTCCTTGACGGGCTGGAGGTCTGGCTCGAGCTGGTCATGCGAGCGCTCAACACCACGTGGTCGGCACGTCGCTCTTGCTGGCCAGGCGCCGCATCCAGCGGAGTCAAGATGAAAGGCGCGAAGCCGAGTGGCACCCAGGTTCAAATGTATTGGAACCTGGAGAGGACGGTCGAGTCTTTCCTGGCAGCAGGCCCGAAGTTGCCAGAGCAGACCGCCGCCACTTTCCTGACGCCCAGGCAGGCCACCTACACCGGGGAGGTCGTCAGGAAGGCAGAGGACCTCTCATGGTCCCGGGTGCTGCCGAGCTTGCCGCCGCTTGCGCGCTGTGCATCGCTGGACGTCATGTCCCTGTGCGACACCAGGATGCAGGAGTGGTTCAGTCGCCCCGAGGTCACGTTGGCGCCGCTGGAGTCAGTCAGCGAGAGACCACGTCCAGGCCGGGTGATGTGTGAGCCCTCGTCGCGCATTCCCCTCGGGAGAGGTCTCCTCGAACGTGGGCTGGTGGTGCCGCTTCGAGAGCAGGACCTTATCACAGTGGCGGGGCAGCCCCTTCTGAACGGGCTTTTCGGGGCTCCGAAGGGAGAGCCCTCGCCGAATGGTGACCCTGGGACCCTGAGGCTTATCATGAACTTGACGGCGACCAACTCCCTCACGTTCGACTTCGAGGGGGACATTGCGGCGCTCCCCGACTTCGCACAGTGGCGTTCGCTCATCATCGGCCCAGGTGAGGAGCTCACGTGGTCCGTCGACGACCTCAAGGGCGCCTTCTACCTGTTCAGGCTCCCGAAGTGCTGGGCGCCGCTGTTCGCGTTCGACGTCAAGCTCACGCCTCAGGAGCTTGGCCTGCAGGGGCACTGGCCGAGCAGCGTCTACCTCGGGGCGGTCACGATGCCCATGGGGTACAAGAACGCGATGGGGCTCGTCCAGTGCCTGCACCGCCGCGTGCTGGCGCAGGGCCCGCAGCCCCCCCTCGGCCTTCCGCAGGCGAGGGAGATCCGCAAGGACCGCGGAGTGCCAGCCTTGCGAGTTGGGGGTGGCATGCGCGATGTCTGGCAGGTGTACTGCGACGACGCCGACTACGCTGAGAAGGTCGAGCGGCGCGCGTGCGAGCCCCACTCAGCCGAGGGGAGTCAGGTCGAGGAGAGCGGTGACAAAGGGCGCTTCGCCCAGGCGGCTCGTGCCAAGCACCGCGCCCTCGATGTCCCTCTCAGCGAGAAGAACGGCACCAGGGTCAGCCACTGCCAGCGCCTGCGCGCCTGTGTTGATGGCCGCGACGGGAGAGTCGTGATCCCCGCGGCTAGAGCAGGGCTGGCGGTGCAGCTGACGCTGCACCTTCTGTGCTCCAAGGTTAGCAGGAAGGACGTGCAGGTGGTGGCAGGGCACTGGTGCCACCTCGACTGCTCCCGTCGGGAGTGCTCCTGCGTCTTCACGCGCGTCTGGAAGCTGATCAACGCCTGGGCGGGCCCGCCTCGGCAGTATCTGTCTCCAGCTGTGAGCGCGGAGTTTTTCTTGGCGCTCTGCCTCCTCCCGTTGCATCAGTTCGATCTGAGATGCCCAGTCGCCCCGATGGTCACCTGCAGCGATGCCTCGGAGACCGGTGGGGGCGTGTGCTGGAGCAACAAGCTTCGCCCGTCAGCCGTCGCCCCGTCGGTGGCCGACCTTTGCCAGGGTCGTGCAGCCGGGAGAGACGAGGTCGGACTGGTGGAGCTCTTCAGCGGCATCGGGGGCGGCAGGATGGCCTTCGACCGCCTGGGGATTGAGGTCGCCGCCCACGCCACCGCAGAGCTGCTGCCCGAAGCTCGGCGCGTCAGCCATCAGCAGTGGCCGTCAGCGATAGAGCTCGGAGACGTGACCAAGATAACGTTGAAGACCATCAAGGCCGTGATGTCGAAGGCGCCCCACTTGCGCGTCGCGTTCGTGCTGGGGGGATCCCCGTGCCAGGGAGTCGCTCGCATCAAATCCTTTGGGCAGGGTTGGGCCGAGGACCGCGCACGACTGGTGCAAGAGCTACCTCGCGTAGCAGGCCTCGTGCGAGCCGCCCTCCCCGATGTCCAGGTATTCACCCTGGGCGAGAACGTCAGCTCGATGACGGCCGCCGACAGGGGAAGATTCAGCCAGGTCATGGGAGTCGTGCCCGTGGAGCTCTGTGCCAGCGGGTGCAGTCCGGTCAAGCGGCCGAGGCTCTACTGGGTCGACTGGCCGCTCGGGCCCGAGACCTCAGAGTTCCAGTACCAGCAGAAGGACGAGGTCATCGAGGCAGTGCTCACTGGCAGCTGGCCGAGTTGGGCAGAGCAGCTCGAGCAGGGTGCGCGCCGTCCGCGGGGAGAGAAGGGAGCGTGGGCCACCTTTGCGCGCTCCATCCCTCGCGAGAGGCCGCCACCTTCCCCAGCGGGGCTGGGAGTGACCGACCAGGCTGCGCGCGAGCGTTGGGCGGCGGACGAGTGCCGCTACCCGCCGTACCAGTGCCGCAGGGATAACCTGGTCGAGGCATCCGCCGCGTCGGCGAGGACAGGGGAGTCGGGCGCCAAGCACAAGCTCCGACCTCTGACCAGCAGAGAGCGGGCTGTGCGCCTAGGGTTTCCCTGGAACCATTGCAGCTGGGCCGTGCCCAAGTCCGAGTCGGGGTCGAACGACGAGGACGTCAAGTGCTCGCTGCTGGGTAACTCCTTCTCAGTCCCGGTGGTAGCCTTCCTGCTTGGAAGAGGCTTGGTGGCCGCTGGAGTCTTGAGCGAGCCGCCGACTGTCGCCGAGTGCTGGGGGGCCCCAGGTGGGGAGGGAAGCCTCTACCTGGAGTTGCTGCTGGACGCGCCTGCCACCGAGGCGACCCCCGATCAAGTGCACCGCGCCCTTTACGAGTCACTTGTGCGGAACGCCATCTTCAAGGGCAGCGATGTGCGAGCCGCGACGGGAGGCCTTTGGAAGCCTGCGGGTTGGCCAAGGAGAGGCGTTGATGCGGACCGCTGGCTCTGGCGCACTTGCCTGAGCTTCAAGCAGGGAGGCGCGCGCATCAACGTCTTGGTGCTGCAAGCCCTCTTGACCGCCGTGTCTTGGCGGATGAGGAGCCGTGCGAACATAGGCGCGAGGTTTATTCATTTCTATGATTCTCAGGTTTCCATAGCAGTGGCCTGCAAGGGTAGGTCGCAGTCCCGCCAGCTTCAGTCCATCCTCATGCGGTTGAACGCGCTCCTGCTAGCCACGTCCAGCCACCCATTTTGGGTCTGTGTTCGGTCGGAGCTCAATCCGGCCGACGCTCCGAGCAGATAGTGGCAGCCATAGTGCTCAGTGGCGGGACGAGGCAGCAGAGAAGGGATGAGCGAAGCAGAGCGGGGACCCTGAGATCATTGCAGCTCCAACCGCGCACTGTCCAGCGGTATCTGGAGGCCACACATATTTATTTCCAGTGGCTCCTGCGCCTTGGTGAGCCCTTGCCTGTCTCGATCCCAGCCGCCGACGAGATTCTCGGGGAGTATCTCGAGGATTGTTGGGCGGCTGGAGATTCCAAGTACTTGGTGGGGGACACGTTGTCGGGGCTCCAACATTTTGTTCCAAGTTTGCGCAGAGGTCTCAACGATCCTTGGAGACTGTTCGGCACATGGTCTAAGACCGAAATCCCTTCCCGTGCTCGGCCGCTGTTGCCCGAGCAGGCTCTTGCGATGGCAGGCTTTGCGCTAGAGGAAGGAGACAAAGCGACAGCTGCGGCAGTACTGGTGTGCTTCAACGGCATCCTTCGCCCCGTCGAGCGCATATTGACGGCCGGGCAATGCACCTTTGACCTGGACCGTGGCGTGGTGCACCTCAACCTCGGTTTCAACAAGGGAGGTAAGAGGTCAGGCACCGCCGAGCGCGTCACCATCGACGAGCTCGAGGCTGTTGTGCTCATTGCCGAGCTTTTGCAAGGGCGCCCAGCTGGCACCCAGCTGTGCCCCCGCGGCACGGGCGGCTTCCGCCGTGCCCCCAGGAGACTGGTCCAGTCCATTGGGGCCGACCCTGATAGGTACAAGCCGTGCTCGCTGCGCCGGGGAGGGGCCACCCACCACTTCAAGATCCTGGGAAGTCTCTCCAAGACATGCATCCGCGGCCGTTGGAGGCACCAGCCCACGGCTCGCATTTACATTCAGGATGGCGTGGCCATGCTGGAGCGCCACGGCCTCAGCGCGAAGGAGCGGCGGTTGATAGCCAAGGGAAAGTCTTTGCTACGCCGTCGTCTCTGACGCCCGTGCCCTGGGCCCTCGGACGCCCATCAGCTCCGCCAATTCAGTGCAGCGTGGGAGGTCACGCGCGCTGGGAGTGCATGCATGGAGCGGGCGCGCGCCTGAGTGCTGCGGCTTGCCACCTTCGGCACCCAGCGAACAGGCAGACCACGCCACCTCCTGCGTCCAACGCGACGCCCCCGACGGCCGTCGGAGGGAGGCGAGGGCGGTTCGCCTGGGCCGTCTGGCGCCCTGTTCCTGAGGCGGCCCGCCGCATCACCACTAAGGCGCGGGCTGCCGCGGCCAAGAGAAAAGGAGCGCGGCCGCGGCAGCGTCAGACGGGAGCGAGGAGAGGAGGAGTGAGGAGCACTAGTCCGTCATTCATGTAGATTAGTGCGAGCTCCCCCCCCCCCCCCCCCCCCCCCCCCCCCCTCCGCGACCGCAGTTGTTTGGGCCACCGACCCCGCCCAGCAACGCTGACGCCCTGAGAGTTTCTTGACCTGAATGCGTCAGGGGCTCTCGCCCCCGCTGAGGGGAGATGGAGCGGGCGCGCGCCTGAGTGCTGCGGCATGCCACCTTCGGCACCCAGCGACCAGGCAGACCAAGCCGCCTCCTGCGTCCAACGCGACGCCCCCGACGGCCGTCGAAGGGGGGTGAGGGCGGTTCGCCTGGGCCGTCTGGTGCCCTGTTCCTGAGGTGGCCCGCCGCATCACCACTAAGGCGCGGGCTGCCGCGGCTAAGAGAAAAGGAGCGCGGCCGCGGCAGCATCAGACGGGAGCGAGGAGAGGAGGAGTGAGGAGCACTAATACTATGCGGTGCACCTGCGTTGCTACCGCAGTCGCGCGATGCACCATATCGTGGCAGTCAAGACGATGAGGGCCACACGCGCGCACACCTTTAATCATCAGTACAAAACAATATGCTCTCCAAGTATGCCAAGGTCGTACCGTCATCTCAATCACGGTGTCTTGCGCAGTGCCGCCTATTACCCTCCTCCTCATAATCCTAATCATCAGCGCCGACATCAGCATCAGCACCATCAGGGCCATCATTTTGATCATCATCATCAACACCACCATCACAATCACCATCACCAACACCACCATCATTACGATCACCACCATCACCATCGTTCTCATATTCTTCACCTTCCACATCGGAATCAGCACCACCACTACTCATCATCACCATCCGCATCATCATCATCGTCGGCATAATAATAATCATCATCAGCATCATCACCATCATCATCATCATCGTCGTTATGCGCACGACGTCGATACATGGCTCTGCCTTAGTTGTCTCTCGAAGCGGGTAGGGCGTATCGCTTTTGGAAACGGAAAACTGAGAACGGAACTACAACGAAGTTCGACAACTATCAAACAAAACAAATTTGCGCCATCAGGGAACAGAAACGGAATAACAACAGCTGCTGACATCGGCGCCTGCCCGCCAGAACCTCCTAAGGCCCTCGAAACGAAAACAAAAAAAAGGCACGCGCGATCAGGATCGGGGCGGCGGCGGCATTCCCCTCAGTCGCTGTCTGAAGAGGCGCCCGGAGCGGAGGAGGCGCTGCCGTCTTCGACGGGCACGGGCTCGGCCCCGTCGACGCCTTCGTCTGCATCTGTTCCTCATCCTGTCCGCTTTCTACGCTTTGCTTGGTGAGCGCTGCCATCCCGTGCGGTCTGGCCCTGTTGGCTGGCACCCTTGACTGAGGCGGCTGCGTCGGTGGGGCTGGAGCTCCAGGAGAGATTCTCGGGGGGGCTGGTGGCACGTGAGCTGAAAACGTACCGGAAACGTTTTTGGAAACGGAGCAGAACGGAGCAGGCGGGCCGGGGGAGCGATGGGGAGTTGAACATGGGGAAACAGGTTGATTCAATCCCTTGACGCAGCCGTCGCAGTCAACGGTGCTAGCAAGCAGGGGCCGCGCGTTCGGGATGCGCTAAGCAAGTATAGCGTGTCCGGACGGGCCGATCGAGCCCGTGCCCGTCGAAGATGGCAGCGCCTCTTCCCCTTCGAGACGGCGACCGAGAGATGCAAGGGGCCCCTAGCTTGGGTGCGCGAGATGACCGACCACCTGACCACTTCTGAGGGGAGAAGGAAACTGGAACAAACGGCACGCTGAAAACGAATAAGAAACGAACCGGAAACGGTAACAGAAACGGAAACGCAGTTTGTACTAATTTTCACCATGCGGAAATGAAACGGAACGGACAACGGAAGTAACCCCTGAAACATCAAGACGTAAATAACAGCGCCTTGATTATGTTGAGGGACATCTAAGGGCTCCGCTTGTCTGCCATCATAGCCACTACTATCATCGTTACGCGTATAGCCTTCATTAACAACATCCGCCCGACTAGGATATGGTTTTCGCGCGTCGTGGCGGTCCGTTTGAGGCAACTGTACAAAGAAGACTGTGCTGGTGATCCAAATCACGGCCCAGAGTCTTTTACCACCTGGTTGCTGGCGGGAGGGTGGCGTTGTCCTGCCTCGCAGGACGGTTGATTCAGGGCCCAGGGGCCCTCCAGCCGGCCGGCTGCCCCCGGTGCGCCGGCGGACACCGCGGTTGCCAGCAACAGGGCCGGCGCCGCTCTGGCGCAGGTTCCTCGCCGCCGTCGGTCGTCGGTCCTCGGTCGTCGGACGTCGGTCGTCGATCCGTCGTCTGTCGTTCGTGGGTCGTCGTCGGTTGTCGCCGCCGCCGTCGGTCGTCGCGGACCTCGTGGTCGTCTCCTTCGTTTGTCCTTTTCACCGTCGTCGTCATCGTCGCGGTCGCCGTCGTGAGGGATTGCCTCGTCGACCTCGACGTCGTTGTCCTTCTGTTCCTCCCTCGTTCCATTTTTATTGTATAGCCCTCCTCCTCCACTTTCTCCTTTCTCTTCTTGTCTCCCTCCATCTACCTCCGTTCTCGTCCTCATCCTACTGTCTGCCCTTGCTCATCCTTCCTCTCTTTCATCTGCTGTTGCCGCTGCTGCTTATCTTCTACCTCCCGCATTCGTTCCGTCCCTCCTCCTCCTCCTCCTCCTCCTCCTCTTCACCCCCCCATCTCCCTCATTTGTCCTCACATTTCCATTCACCGCCTGTTTTGTCCTTGTTCGTCTTCCTCCTCCTCCTCCTCCTCCTCCTCCTCCTCCTCCTCCTCTTCCTCCTCCCCCCTTCCCCGCGTAACCCCACTGCGCCTCCTCGTCCTGCTCCTCCAACTCGTTTGCCTCCTCCTGCGTCTCTTCTTGCTGCTACTCCTCCTGATCGACCGTCTGCTGCGGTGGGGGCGTTCGGTAGGTAATGTGCCCAGGAGTCTTCGGCCCCTGGAGGGCTCCTTATCTGATGAGGGCGGCGGTGATACTCATGGTCAATCCGCGATTGGAACCCCCTCCAGGCCCTCCTACCCCCCTCCCCCCTCCAACGACGCAATATGGTCGGGGCCTTGGTTTGGGAATGAGCCCGGGAGGCTTCAGACCCTTGAGGATTCTTCATCTGATGTGGACGGTGGTGATATCCATGGCCAGCCCACGACTGGAGTTCCACCGGCTTCCAGACCCTGGACTCCTCATCCAAGCGTTCCTTATCGATCGGAGGGGGGAGAAGCGACACCAACACCATCAGGGGGGCCACTTCCAGCGAGGAGGTCCACGATGCCTCCCCGAGCTGGAGGCTGGGGATGTCTCGAGCGAGAGAGGGGACCACACCACCAGGGAGACCTCCCTTTCTCCTCGCATCTCCTCGCCCTGTCGGTGTTGGTGTCGCCTTTCCTTGTCCCTATATCGAATGCCTTCACCGCATCCGTGTTGATCTGGCTCTGGACCTATTCTCCGCCGACGCCTTCCAAGGCTCGCGGCCGCTCCTCCCCTCCTCCTCCGCTCCTCCCACCTCCCTCCCTCCCCTCTACAGTTACAGATTGTTAAGTTTAATTTCTTCGAGAACTCATTGTTTTTGTTGGGGGCCAAGATCCTTTCATTTCTAATTGTTCTATCCTGGGCCTCTTCCTGGCCACTAGGGGGCCAGGATCAATTAGAAAGGAACACAGTTAGAAACGAGCACGATTAGAAATGAACGACGTGTACAGTAACACCATATGGATATTGCTCTTCTCTCTCTCCTGGTGGCGTCTGGGAATGTCCGGCCCCCCGTCCGCTCACGGTTTGTTACACAGGATTCCTGGGACACGGGTTTTCGCTTGTTTTTTCAAAATAATGTTCTCGTTGAAGCGCTGGCCTCATTTTCGGGCTACCGCTCGTTCCGAGAGTCGTGCTCCCGCTGCAGCGTTGGCTTCATTTCCGCGCTTCCGCTCATCTCGACTCTTTTTCCCACTGCAGCGCTGGCGTCAATATTTCCAGTGCCATACCACGGCATGGTTTCCGGTCCTTCCGCCAAATAGGCTCCAAAATCTAGAAAATGGCCCCCCGAAAAAACATCGGACGTGATTCCACATTCGGTGACGAGTCGTTGATTTTTGGGGCCGAAGAAGCCCCCCCCATGGGGGCGTCGCCACGCCATGCTATGCCATATTACGCGTTGATCTTCAACACCATGCTATGCCATGTAATGCTATGCCATGTTGCCACGGCCGATTGTGAGAATAGAATGGAGATCTACGCCATGATAAGGGATGGGAGGGAGGGGTAGGACGTCACAGATGGCGCGAACGCACATAGCTTGCCCCTCCCGTCTCCCCCTTCCCCTCTCTCCCCCCCCTCCCCCTCATCCCCCCCCCCTTCCAGCCTCCTCCCCCCTTTCCCCCTCCCCTCCTCCCTCCCTCCGCCCCTCCGCCCTCGCTTCCCCCCCCCCCCCCCCTTCCTCGCCGCCCGCCGTGGAGGCCGCCGCCGCCGCTGGCGGGCCCGGCGCCGCGGCGCCGCGTCCCACCGCGGCCGCCCGCGGCGGGGCACGGCCCCCGTGCTGCGGGTGCCTCGCGGGGCTGCTCGGGGAGCGGCAGGCGCGTCGGTAGGGATGAGGGGCTCGGGCTGGGGCTGGGGCTGGGGGGGGGGGGAAGGGGAAGGGGAGGGGGGTATAGGGAGGGGAGGGGGATGGGAGGGGAGGGGGATGGAAGGGGGGTTGAAAAGGAAGGGGGGCGGACGGGAGGGGGAGGGGATGGAGGGGAGAGGGGAATGGACGAGGGGGGTGGAGGGGAGGGAGATGGGGGGGGGGAGGAGGGCATGGGGGGGGGGCAGGCGCCCCCAGAGGGGGAGGAGGGCAGGGGCGCGGGGAGTGGATGGGGGGAGGGTCGAGCCGCCTCTCCCGGACGCAAACTGTACTGTTTGGCTCACTCCCACCCGCCCTCTTAACACAGAAGTAGCGCCCGAGTCTCAGCACGTCGCTCAGGAGCGCCAGCCATGGCATGTGCGCCACGGTTTCCCCAGGTGTGCCAGGCACCCCGGACGCCCAACCGTGCCTGGCGCGCCTGTAGGGGGGAGACGTCCTTTCTTGGGGGGGCGCACTCGGGAAAGGCGCTTCAGCGGGGTCGTTGGACTCGGCTTGTCTAGCTCGTTTGCCCTTAGTGCGTTTTGCTGGATCTGGCTCGCGCACAGGCGCCCTGCTCCAAAGGAGGTACAGGGAGGGAAAGGGGGGGAGGCATGGGGGAGAAGGCGCGGGGGGAGGGAGGGAGGCAAGGGGGAGGGAGGAGGGGAGGGTGGAGGGGGGAGAAGATGGGGAGCGGGGGCCGGCATTCCCGGGGTCAGGCTTCCTGCGGCTTGATAGCCTGTGGTTCTGGGTGGGTCGACCCACGGGCGGGGGCCCACCTCCCTCGGGGGGGGGGGGGGGGGAGCGGGCTCGCGCCTCGCGTCTTCCCGTCCTCCAAGCCCAGCCGCCCCACAGACGAGGAGAGAGGGGATGGGGCTGCCGCCGGAAGACCCGTGCAGACGGCGGCCCACACCTCGCCTCGCCCGCCCCCCGCCGGTGCGCCGCGCTCCGCCTCCCTCAGCTCCTGGCGGCGTGCTGCGCCGGCAGCCGCGGCGAGGAGGAAGAGCGGGCTTGCGGCGGTCGGGGGGGGGGGGCCAGGCCCACCTCTTCCCACCTCTCCCCCCGCCCTGCTCGCCAGCTGCCCGCTTCGCTTTGCCACCCGTCCCCCCACCGCCACCCGGACCGCTGAAGCGAACCCCGCGCGCGGGTGGCGCGCCCCCTCCTCGCACTCAGTCGTCACCTTCGCCCGCGCGACGGGCTCATGTGGGGTGGGCGGTGGAGAAACACGGAGCGACTCTCCGAGTGGGCGGTGGAGAAACACGGAGCGACTCTCCGACTGGAGGGCCGCCGATGGCCCCCCGAAAGCGCCCTCTTTTGTTCTCCTCCGCCTCTTTCACCTCTCCCCTGCCAGTTCCTCTCATGCCCTCCACGGGGCGCTTCGGCTGCGCTAGCGACACTCTCCTTCGGCCTCCCCCTCTCCCGCCCTCCGCCGTCGCGCCCGCTGCTCCCCGTGGCCTCGTCCTCCTCCCCTCTCCATCTCTGTCGTCCTCGCGCTGCGCCTCGCGTCGCCCGCTCCGCGTCCTCCCGCTCCTCTGGGGCCGCTCCCCGTTGGCTGCTGTGCTCACCCCAGTCTGTGCGCCCTGCGTCCAGCCAAGAGCCCATGGCGAGGACTGGGAGCCGTTGAGGGGGCGATGGTTGCAGCAGGTGGGATCAAAGGCCCCGAGCTCGAAACTCAAAGGGGGGGATGGATGAGTAGGAAGGGGAACGAGGAGGAAGGGGAGGATTGGTGATGACGACGACGACGACGACGACGACGACGACAACGACGATGCGACGATGACGGCGGCTGCGGCGGCGGCGACGGCGACGACAACAGTGATGATGATGGTGATGGGAATGGTGATGATGATAATGACGATGATAATGATGATGATGATGATGATGATGATGATGATGATGATGATGATGATGATGATGATGATGATGATGATGGTGATGATGATGATGATGATGATGATGATGATGATGATGATGATGATGCTGCTGCTGCTGCTGATGATGATGATGATGATGATGATGATGATGATGATGATGATGATAGTGGTGGTGGTGGTGAGGATGATGAAGATGCTGATTATGATGATGATGCTGATGCTGATGCTGATGCTGATGCTGATGATAATGATGATGATGATGATGATGATGATGATGATGATGATGGTGGTAGGTGTGATGATGCTGATGATGATGAGACGGGGGAGGAGGAGGAGGAGGAGGAGGATGCCGCGGAGGAGAAGGAGGAGGCGAACGAGGAGGGGGACGCCGCTAGAGGAGGAGGAGGAGGAAGAGGAGGAGGAGGAGGAGGTAGAGGAGGAGGAGGTAGGAGGTGATTGACCTCGGGGTTTGATTACGTTCGCCTCAGCCCGTTTCACGGCACCATCATTTTCGGCGCCGTTCTTTGACGCTCGAGCTGCACGCGCTACTACGGGGGGGGCGACAGTAGCCACGCTGGTGGCCACAGCGACGCCCCCCCCCCTCCCCGAGGAATTGGAATGGTGACTTAGGTCACCCTCAGCGGAGCCACAAAAACAGGCAGCAGCCCTCCACATGTGCAATTCAGCTACACTTGGGCCAGTCAGCACAGACTGCGCCAGCCCTTGCATATGTACTCTCCCGCTTCGCGCAGGCTTGTTCTCTTGATATATGATATCGAATGTCATGTTGGCGAGTGAGTTGGGTACTGGCCCTTAGGGCCTGTGAGTATGTAGCACCCCGCAATTGCGGATAAGAGTAATGGGGGCGGGCGCGGGCGACGCGGGAGCGGGCGGCGCGGGCGACGCGGGACTCGAGCCTTCGTCGTCGTCGGATCGAATGCAAAAGAAACCCGCCGCGGGCGCCGAATTTTTGGCTTGTTCAGTGAACGTAGTTTGGGTCGCGGGTGGGTCGCGGGCTCTCCACCTCCACCTGGAAGGAATTCAAAAACAGCCCGCCGAAGGCGCGGAAAGTTTAGACTTGTACACTGCACGCGGTTTGGGTCGCGGGTGAGTCGTAGGTTCTCCACCTGGAACGAATGCAAAAGAAGCCCGCCGCAGGCGCCGAAATTTTGGCTGGGTCGCGGGGTGGGTCGCGGGTGGGTCGCGGGCGCGGTTTGGGTCGCGGGTGGGTCGCAAGTTCTCCACTTGGAACGAATGCAAAAGAAGCCCGCCGCAGGCGCCGAAAATTTTTGGTGTGTCGCGGGGTGGGTCGCGGGCGGGTCGCGGGTGGGTCGCGGGGTGGGTCGCGGGTGGGTCGCGGGTGGGTCGCCGGTGGGTCGCGGGTGGGTCGCCAGGGGGGTCTCGGGTTGGGTCGCGGGTGGGTCGCGGGTGGGTCGCGGGTGGGTCGCGGGTGGGTCGCGGGTGGGTCGCGGGGTGGGTCGCGGGTGGGTCGCGGGGTGGGTCGCGGGTGGGTCGCGGGTGGGTCGCGGGGTTGGTCGCGAGCGGGTCGCGGGGCGGGTCGCGGGTGGGACGACGACAACAACAAACAACAAACAACGAACAATAAACAACAAATACCAAACAATAACAACAACAACAACAACAACAACAACAACAACAACAACAACAACAACAACAACAACACCAACACCAACATCAACATCAACAACAACAACAACAACGTCTTCAGCAGCAGCAACAACAACAACAATAGTCATTTTAAGACTGTTTGCCCTTATATGCTCGAGTGTCCACTAGAGCGTATTTCCCAAACCCTCGATACCCGCCCTCTTCGTCTTCGATCGAACCCCTTTTGGGGGGTATACCTTTCTTCCCTGCAGGCCGGGCCCCGGCAAGCGGCGGGGCGGCCGCGGACCGTCGGCCTGGCCAGCGGCAGCGCTGATCGGCGGGGCGGCCGCGGACCGTCGACCCGACCCCAATAGGGACGGACAGGGGACCGACCACGACGACGACTACGACGACGACGACGACGACGACGACGTCGAAAACGACGGCGACGACGGCGACGACGAGCGAAAGCGAGAGCGAGAGAGAACGACAGCAGGGCCACGAAGGGCACGAAGTAGGCCACGAAGGGCGACAGCGGGGACACGAAGGGCATGCACGTGGGACCACAACGGGCGCGACTCCTGGGTGCCTGGGTGTCGGGATCGCGGCGCTTGGGCAAATTGCCGGAAATTCCAACGCAAGGCTATTCTTCAGTAAGTTGCAAGCAAGTCTCCAGCGAGAGCGCAACTCCAGAGCTCCGGAAGAGCGATTCCTGCATAAGTTGTAAGGAAGTCCCAAGCGAGAGCGCGATTCCTGAATAAAATGCGAGGAAGTCTCGGGCGGGAGCGGGGGTCCTGCCTAAATTGTAAGGAGGTCTCAAGCGGGAACCGTTGTTGTTGTAACCCGGGGGCCAGGGGGCCAGTTTGAGCAGGAAGGCTTTCTTGGTCAAAAATCAAGGTGCGAGCGTCGAGGGGCACACTTTGATTGAGAAAAAACCGTATGCACCGGTGGTGGCGGGATCAACAATAATTATTCTTCAGAAGTGAGAATTCAACAGCAACAACAACCACGCCAACACCACCAAAAACAACAACAATAATTTTAAGACTGTTCGCCCTTATCTGCTCGAGTGTCCAATAAAGCGTATTTCCCAAACCCTCGATACCCGCCCTTTTCGTCTTCGATCGAACCCCTCTTGGGGGGTATACTTTTCTTTCCTGCCGGCCGGGCCCCGGCAAGCGGCGGGGCGGCCGCGGACCGTCGGCCTGGCCAGCGGCAGCGCTGATCGGCGGGGCGGCCGCGGACCGTCGACCCGACCCCATAGGGACGGACAGGGGACCGACCACGACGACGACGACGTCGACGACGACGGCGACGACGACGACGACGGCGACGACGAGCGATAACGAGAGCGAGAAAAAACGACAGCAGGGCCACGAAGGACACGAAGTAGGCCACAAAGGGCGACAGCGGGGACACGAAGGGAATGCGTACGGGGCCACGAAGAGCGCGAACGAACGGGGGCCACGAAGGGCAGATAATGCGGGGCCACAGAAGGCAACGATGGGGCCACTGAGGGTGGCAACTGGGCCACGTAGGACAGTGAGGGGGCCACAAACGGCGACAGCGGGGCCACGAAAGGCATGCACATGGGGCCACAACGGGCGCGACTCCTGGGTGCCTGGGTGTCGGGAGCGCGGCGCTTGAGCAAATTGCAGGACATTCCAGCGCAAGGGCGCTATTCTTCAGTAGATTGCAAGCCAATCTCCAGCGAGAGCGCGACTCCAGAGCGCCGGGAGAGCGATTCCTGAATAACGTGTAGAGAGGTCCCAAGCGAGAGCGCGATTCCTGAATAAGATGCGAGGAAGTCTCGGGCGGGAGTGGGGGTCCTGGCTAAATTGTGGAGAAGTCTAAGGCGGGAGCCGTTGTTGTTGCAACCCGGGGGCCACGGGCCCAGTTTGAGCATCAAGACTTCCCTTGTCAAATAACAGGGTGCGAGCGTAGAATGGCACACTTTGATTGAGAAGAAACAGTATGCACCGGTGGGGGGATCAACCATAATTATTTTCAGAAATGAGGATTCAAGAATCCGCATCGCGGAATTCCAATTCAGCCACGCACCCAGGGACAGTGAATGACCGTTCGGTATGCCAAGCTACCGTTTTCGTTCAACTGTAGCCGACTGCATACTTGTTCTAAGCAGCCACACCTCAGTCAGGCCAACCAGCCAGATGGAGGTGGAGTAGGAATTTCGAGCAACATTCAGTCCCAGGCAATTTAGTCTCATATACCTCATGATCGCATAGATCAGCCATTCTACATGAGCCAGCCTTGTCTAATGTAAGCGTCTCCCGCGCAACAAACATCAGGCCTGACAGTACCCCTATCTTGATACACTTCTCCTCTACATGTGGCCGTCTCATTCAAATCTGAACAGTCCTAATCCACTTCTCCTACATCCTGCCTCACATATGCCAGCCATTACCTACCTGGCCTGCATGGCACCAGCATGAAGGCACAGTCGACCGTGAAGTCTGACTTCCATATACCTCCAGCGTCACATCCACTTTTCTTCTTGACTTCTCGCGTGCGTTTTCTTGTGCTACGTACGTTTTCTTTCAAGTTAGCTTCGCTGCCATCCTGGATCTGAGTGCGGGGTCGGGTTGGCGTTTGGAGGAATGACGGGGGAGGGGCAGCTGGAGGGAGGGGACGAGCCTCACTCGATACTGGCTGCCTAGCACCACTTGAGAACAGGTGCAGGCTTGCCTGTTGCACGCGTATTTCGATCACCCCGTACGGTTTCCTCCTCGGGGTATCAGGTCTGATGGATCGGCCCTCTTCCCCTCTCCACTTTGCGGCCTGGCAGGGACATGCTCTACAGCACTAGGGCTCTTTAATTTTCGTTCGCTTATCATTGCCTTACCTTCTCTGCTGCGCTCGCCAGGCTTAATTAGTTTGCTCTCGGCCTAAGGAGTCGGCTTGCTGTGCGTTTTCTCGCGCACCCAGAACGCAACGATCTTTGATCCATGTCCGTGCATCGTCAGAAAAGGAGGAGGAGAAGGAGGATTGGGAGGAGGAGGAGGAGGAGGAGGAGGAGAAGGAGAGGGAGGAGGAGGAGGACGCGGAGGAGGAGGAGGAGGACGACGCGGAGGAGGAGGAGGAGGAGGAGGAGGAAGAGGAGGAAGAGGAGGAGGAGGAGGAGGAGGAGGAGGAGGAGGGAGGAGGGAGGAGGGAGGATGAAGGGCGGCCAGTCGTCTGCTCCGCCACCGCCGACGCGCCCGGAGGCCGGCAGGCAGCGGCACGCCCCTGGCCGGCCGCTCGCGGAGGAGAAGCCGCGGCTCGCCGCCGAGCAACTTGCCGCGAACCCCCCGGCCGTGGAAGGACCTCGCTCGCTTCGCACACGTGAGGAAGAGGAGGAAGAGGAGGAGGAGGACCAGTGTGAGCCCAAGAGGCATCAAAGATGTTGGAATAAACCCTCCCTCCAAGATCCTCTTCACAGGCCCTTACAAGGGTTTATGACCACTGCGGGAACTGCCTCGTTGGAAGACAACCGTCTGAAGACCCTGACGAATGCCAAAACATCGTTCTCGGGATCCCAACGCCACGGATCAATCTGACTGTTGCGTCTTGGCTGGGCTATCCGGAATCGTGCCAGAACGCCATTCCTGGGACTTCAACACCGCGAATCAACGTAATTGCTGCGTCACCGTAATCCTGAATCCTTTTAAAATGCCGTTTTTGGTACGCTGATCATGGGAATCCGTGGAACTCTTGCAATTTGAAGAACGAATGTGCGCGGCGCTAAGGCGATAGGCACATTTTGATAAAGGAACCGCCCTCAAAATGTGAAGCTCTTGCAAATTCGAAAAAACTAATGCGGGCGGCGCTAGTGCGAGAGCCACCTTTTTGTTAAGGAGCCGCCCTCAATCCGTGAAACTCTTGCACATGTTTACAACGAATGTGCGCGGCACTAGTGCGAGAGCCACGTTTTGAATAGGAACCGCCCTCAATCTGTGAAGCTCTTGCACATGTCCGTTGCCATCACGGGGCCCAGAGGACGTCCAAACAATTCCATTCGGGATGGTCAAGTGGTCCTGGGGAATGGGTCGATACCTCTGGGGGTCGACGTCATGAAGCAAAAATCATGATGACGGGGGTTTGGATCCGCAGACGCGCTCGTGTCGTGCCCTGAGACCCTGGTGGTGCAATTTTATAACAGCGGGCATGTTCGCCGGGTTTCGGGCCCCAGGACCCTCACTGATCGACCCAGTTCGAAACATGGCGCAGAAAGATGGTGACCAGGGCTCCGGTCGTTCTCTTGCGCAATGTTGCGCTCGTCCTTGCAACGTCAGATTTTGGGGACGTGTTCGCGCCGTGGAAAAGTCACGAGGCAACTTTTGCGTGGCCGTTTGCGGCCCTCGCAATGCCCCATGGCCGTCAATACACGACGTGCTGGGGTGGTACGCCGGCCCCAGGGAACTGGTCAGGACGTCCGGGGGCCTCGCCTCGGCGCGGCGCAGCTGTCACGCACCAGGTCTTCTTGCTGTTGGGTCTCTTCGCGTGTTTCAAGGACTCGGTGGTTGCCTGACTGCCATCCAGGTGCTACTTTGAACTGCTCGGGACCTCTCCTGACCACCTTGCAAAGTGAGCTGCAGAAGCCCGGCGCGGGGGGTGCCTGATGGAAAATCACTCACCAAGCCGTTGCGGGCGGGACTTGTCGCCTTCGCGTTCGCTCTGTGAAGATTTCGCTTGAACATGCTGTTGCCGCGTGGACGCTGTGTGCGTGCGTGTGTGCATGCGTGTGTGAAAATTGCATTGCTGTTCCGGCGAAGCGTCTTCTTCTTCTTCTTCTTCTTCTTCTTCGGATGCATCTCCTGGGAGGTCAGAATATGATTCTGCCCTGGTCCGAAGTCCGGCTTAATCCGCTCTGTTCCCGCTTAATCCGGCTTAATCCCGCTTAATCCGGCTTCGTCCCGCTCAATCCGAGGCTCACTCCGGCGTAACACCCCCCCAATGGGGCTTGATCCTCCCTAATCCTTCCGACGAAGACCTCCCAGCAGTTGCCTCCTAATTCTTCGCCTTCAACACGCACGTTGCCAATCTGGCTGCCCGAGAGAGGGCTCAAATGGTGCTTTCGCCGCAGCGCCGCACAGGGATGTCCTGAAGCTCTGCTCCCGCCCCGCGCATGGCCCGCTCCTCTCGTCTCCTCGCCGCGTGCTCCCCCAGTAGGGAACGCGCTCCGGTCCCAGCATCCACGCGTGCCACGAGTGACTCGTAGGTGACCGCTGGCTAGCTCGACCTGGCTCGCCTGATGATTTCTCCCGCTCCCCTTCCCCTCTGCCCCTGCTCTCTCCTCCCCCCTCTTTTCTGTCTGCTGTTGCATTGTGTATAGCAGGTATACGAGTGCCAGTAGTGTTGAGGACAGCGGACTGCCATTCCCAGCGTTCGACGACGACGACCCTCCCCTCTGGCCAGCCACCATTGCAGTCGAGCGGTGCATCTCCAGAAGCCTCCTCCCGCAGAGCTGCGCCAGCGTTTCCCGACCAATTTGCTGGAACGCTGGCCCGGTCTCTTGGGCATGCCCGCCCCTCCAGCGTAAGCAGACACTGGCCCAGGCTTGTTTCCAGAAGCTTCTGGGAAGCTGGCCCAGACTGGCTAACTCGTTGAATTGTCTCGATCGTGTGCTCGGTTGCGGGGCATACTGAGAAAGGAGGGGCGCGGAATCTCCTGCGCGCGGCCAGCTTCGGCCCCGCCGCTTGGCGCGTTCGCTCCTCGACCCATGGCCGTCACTGGCGCAGGGGAGTGCTACTCGTTGGCTCGCTCCTCACGCCAGCCGCAGCTGTTGAAGAACATGGACGGCATGAACATACAATGTACATTCGGGCGGGTGGTATCAGGGGGTGACCAGAGTTGGGGGCAGAGGCCCTCATGGAGCCCTCCAGGGCCCCTTTCAGGGCCCAGTTCTTCACCCCTCAATTCACCCCCCCATGACCACCCGCCCGATACATGTTCGGACGCCCATGCAGATGTCTCCGGTTCGCTTGACTCCGCTGCGCCCGCCAGGTCCATCGCAGGCCGAAGAAATCCGCGCGGACTTTGGTCTAGATGTGTTCTTGCTTGTCGGTATGAGCTGGGGGAGCTAGGGTCGATCCCCGTTGGGGGGGGGCATCGGCTTCGATACCCCTCTCGCGGGATCGTCGGTACGATGGGTTCTCCCAGGCTTTGCGAAGAAGCGCAACTCCTCTAGTTGTGGCTTGACAGATCCTCTCTCCCTCCCCCTCCTCACCTTCCTCCTCCTCATTATCCTCCTCCATCCCTTGTCTTTTCAGTATAGCTATTCGTATCATGCTGCCGTCTTTCAGTTCCCCTCCGGGGTCCTCATCCTTCTCCTCCTGCGCTTTCCTCCCTCCTCCCTCCCTCTTTCTTCTTCTCTCCTCCGTCCTACTCTGAGCCTCCTCCCTCTTCCCTCTGGCTCCCTCCTCCCTACCTCTTCCTTCTTCATCCCTCCCCCTTCTCCTTCCTCCTCTCTCGTCCCTTCTGCTCCTTTCACTCTCCATCCCCTTACCCTCCCTTCGGAATGGGAGGTAGAATGATGACCAGGAGGGAAATGGTAGAGGGCGGATGGGGATGGATGATAGGCAGTTCGAGGAATGATAAGTGGAGGGTGGCAGGCTAGGAGGGAATTCGGCCAATGGGGAATGGAGAACATGTAAATTGTGAGGACGAGGGAAGGGACAAGGGGGGAAGAGACGGTGGGTTTACATGGGGCAGGGGCGTGGGAGGAGGGAGGGAGTATGAGGGATGATTGAATGGGGGAGGGATGATGGGAGCGTCACAGCTAGGGAGTTGCAAGAGAATTGTCGGGGTGGACAGGGAAGCGGAGATAAGGGAAGAGGAGTGGAAGAGCGACACGGGGGATGAAGCGGAGGCTAAGGGATGTTGAGGAGCAGGGGCGAGGAGAGGGTGAGAGCGGAGGGGAGGGGGCGTTGGTGGTGATATGCTTGATCCTCTCGCTTGCTTCCTCCCTCCTCCCTCCCTCCCTCGTCTACTTCCATCCTCTCTTCTGCATTGTCCTCCGTCCAAATATGCGCCCGATCCTCCCCCTGCTCCATCCTCGCTTTTCACTCCTGGTCCTCCTTGTCCTCCCTCGTCCATTGTCCCTTCTCCTTCTCTTCTCCTTCTCCCTTCCCCTCTCCTCCTCCCGGTCCCAGGCAAGCCAGATTGCAGAGGCTGCAGCCTTACCCACCCGGCCTTAGCTACGTAGGCCAGAACGGTTGTCCGCAGCTGCGGCAGTCCGTTCGTTTTTCGTTCACCCCCCTCTCTCTTCCAGCCGCCGGGAGGACTCGACGGCAAGCCCCTGCAGACTGTGTTCGCGCCCATGGTACCCAACTTCGTGGCGGCACGGATCCAGGGCGCCGGCGGCGAGCTGGAGGACAGAGGGAGAGCCTCCATCGGGGGAGTTGGGCACAGATTCGACGGGGCTGGCCTGAGCGAGAGCTGGATGCACAGGGGCGCCGGCCGAAAGTTCGGCCGATCTCCATCATCTCCAGGATGCCGGGGGCGGCGTTTCGGAGCGCGCCGACTTCGGCCAGGCCTGTGGCCCCGTGTGCGCGGCGGTTGTGGCCAGGAGAGCCGGACGCGCACGTGGGGCGCTTTGCGCGGGTGCCGGGCGCACGGCCTCCGCCTGGTCCGCACGCGAAGCCAGCCGCCTTGTGTGTCGTCTGCCTTCCCGTCAGGATTCGCTTGCGAGCCCTCGCTCCAACCGCCCCGCTGGAGCTGGGGGCCCTTCGCCCGCCCAAAAACGCCGAATGGTTTCAGCAGGCGGCACGGGTGGGAGCGGGTGAGGATGGGAAGGGTCCTCTCTTCCTTGCCTATTTTCCTCCCCCTCGTCCGCCCCTTCCTTCACCTCCCTCCTTCCTCCCGCTTCATTCCCCTGCCCCTGTCTCTCCCTCTCCCTTTCTCATCCCTTCTTCCTCCTTCTCCTCCCTCTCCCCCTTTCTATCCCTCACTTCCCCCGCAGCCCAGATGGAGGACGTGAAGATGGAAAGCTTCTTCTCAGCTCTCGGCGTCTATCGAGAAGCGGCCCCTCATTTGGGCAAGACGGTTCTTTGGGTTTTCGCCGATTTTGACTCCAACTTTATTCCAGGCGCTCCGCGTTCTCGCCAGGAGAGCCGAACCCTGCCCGAAGACCGATCGATGCTGTGCCGCAGCATTCCAAGACGGCCCCGCAGAAGGCCAAAGACGTTCCAAGACTACGGCCAGGAACTTTTGCGTGGCGTGTCTCCACGGCGGCCGCGTCGACACGCCTGCTCTGCAAGCGGATAGCATGTCGCTCCGCTCCGCGGGGCGGGATGCTTGGAACGGCTCGGGACACTGACCATTGCGGACAGGGCCATGAATAGCTTGTCGCGCCGAGCGCCGAGACGTGGTGGGCCAGAACCGCCGGAGCGACACGCTGAGCAAAAGTTCCTGACCGTAGTCATACACATTGCCCCAGCACGGCCCAAGGTAAGATCAAAATGCTGCCCGAACACGCCGCCGTCGAATAGCTATGAGACCAGGGCGGCGCACGCATGACGGCCGATCATCTCATGCCCGAGCGTCATACACGTGCACTCTACTCCAGGCCCGTGTCGGGGCCATTTTTCTATCCGGAGCCTACGGTCAGGAACGTCGGCTTGGCGTGTCGCTCCGCTGGTTTTGGCCCACCACGCTTCTGCGCGACATGCTCTCCACGCTCCCGTCCGTGAGCGTCCAATCCCTCAGATTCTCCCAGCCTCCCGCCCCGCGGAGCGGAGCGGCACGCTGTCTACTCGCAAGGCCGCGCGTGTCGCCTGGGCCGCCGCCGCGACACGCCAAGCAGAAGCCTCTGAGCGTGAAGTGGCACCAGAGTCGCAGAGTCGACTGACCAGGCGCGCGTCCACGACAGCGTGCCACAGACGAGTCCGAGAGCGATTGCAGGGGTTTGGCATCGCTCGGACGTGTGCATTTTTTCTCGGCGAGGACCATCGAGGAGCATCTTGGGCCATCTTGCGAAAAATGCACGCACGAACCCCTAAAACGCACGCGGAATGGACGTCCGAGCGATGGCGAGTGGGGCGCCAGGCGACACCCAGCCAGGCGACACCCAGCCAGGAACTGTTTGTTCTGTGTTTGGTTTGCGCTCTTGGCCGACGTCCGACACTAGGCGGAATAGCGGATGCCGGGGGCCAGAGAAGGGCCCCGGAGATGGCCCAAACGGAGCAGTTGACTGTTAGGGTGTCCATTGTCGTGGCATCCACGAAGTTTAGGAAGGACCTGCAAGTTGATCTCGCCTTGGATTCCGTCTCGCAGCCGCCTTTGGCCCAGAAAGGGTCCCAAAGAAAGCGGGCGACGGCGTACGCGGAGCGCGTCGAGGGGAACAAAGGCCAAAGCCCAGACGTATGGTCGAGCGTCTGATGCAGAAACCTCCTCCCGAGAACTTGCAGGCAGCGTCTCTTGAACACTTTCGTCCTTCCAGCGCGAACATGAAAGCTGGCCCAGGTTTGGTTTAAGAACCTTCGGAAAGCTGGCCCAGATCTCTTGAATGCTATTGTTAAGTCGGGCCTGTCCCTCTACAGGGGGGATATTCAAAAATAGTCAAAAACATATGGGGACGATTTGTTTTACAATTTTTGAATATTTTAGGGTATTGGTTGGCTATCTTGTATTTTGCGTCCAAAATCCCTCTGTAGGGGGACAGACCCGCCTTAATGCGAATGACCTTGATCGCAATTTCGGCCGTGATGAGCTATCGAATCAAAGCCTCGCACGCCCCTCAGCCCAGCGGACAGGCGGATCCTAGAGGCTTGCGCCACTCCACCGACTTCCAGAATCCGGCGGCGAGCGAGGCTGGGACGCGAGGAGGGGAGGGCTCATCAAACTTCTCAGAAAGGTCGGGGGCGTCCGGGCCTTCTGAGAAGGCCCGCCTCTCGATCCCCTCCCCCCCGGGCTGGCCACCGAAAAAAGGGCAAAGGAGAAAGGGCAGGGGTGCCTCGAAGGTCGGTGGCTGCGTTCCCGCTGCGGCGTGTTGGTAGGGGCCATGGCGTGCGGCCACTCGTTGGGAGCCCCGTGGGGCACGCTCCGGGTGCTCCTAGAGCTTTCTGCTGTTCGGGCCCCGGGAACTCTCGCACTCCTAGGTTTGGAAGTTGCCAGCCTCGAACATATCCCCATCCCTAAGATTGACACGCCAAAAGGCGATGACAATCTTAGGGATTCGCCGTCAAAAAATAAGGGAATCCCTGAGATTGGCATCGTGATGAGGAGGTGCCCAGCATAGGGATAGGGATATGTTCCAGGCTGGTTTGGAATATGCTGGGCTATTCTGATTGCTGGTGCGCTGTTGGCGCGCCCTGGTGCTGTTTGGAGAACTGCTGCAGCCATGAGTAAACTTTATGGGAACTGTCCTCGGGGCTTGGTTGCTGTTCATTGGGGCCCTGTTTGGCTCCACTTGGACACGCTTTAGGTTCCCATGGGACTCTCTTCGGCAATCTTGGATTACGTGTGCCACATCTAACCCGTAAGTTCTTGTCGCGTTGTCATATACAGGAGGTTAGTCAGGATACCGCACGGCCATAATGGAGACATGTTGAGGCCTAGTGGGAGTATTGCCGGGACCATCTTTGGCGATTTTGACAGTCTTGGCTGTATTATCCTGCTACAGTGGGCAAGGTGTGGAGGTCATTCGTACCCCAGAGTTGCGTTGAGGATCTCGGAGGCACCCCCGACGTCGGATTTGGAAACCGTTGCGGGGTTTGCGCGCAAGGGGTACAGCTAAGCTTCACGCACGCCTCGTCAGCCTCAGTACACGGGGATGGGCGGACCGTCTGCAAGAAACACTTCGACGAGGATCCTGCTTCAAGGCGGACTTTGCGTGGTTTTTTGCAGGCTGACTTGGATGCAGGATTGCATAGGCCGCGCCATCAGGGGAAGCCCTTCCTCACGGATCCGTCGGGGGCCTGCCAGCTGCAATGGCTGCTTCGCGCGATGGAATTCTTTATCGCGAGCCTCCACCACATATTCGTGGAGGGCGAGAACAAGGGCTTCTCGGCCGCCTACGCTGAGACTCTGTCAAATTACCACTCGGGGATGACGGCCTTTGGCGCCAAGGCGCTGCTGATGGCAATGCCTGGTAAAGAGGGCATCTGCGCCTTGGAGTCGATCTGTCCCGAGGCGCCAGATGTTAACAGCCGGACCGCATGCATCTGCCACGACATGTTCGAGATGACCACCGCCGTGCTGCCAGTGGTCAGAAAAATGATAGCGATTATGAAAGAAATGGATTTGTGGGAGGACGGCAGGGTGTAGGGATTGGGATGGCAGAAACCTGAAGCCCACCCCCCCTGCATTCTCACAATAGTTCCCTCTCCGCAGCGCCCGTATGGCTGTGCTACTTAGGACGATTCGCGGCGCGGCGCCCCAGAGATCCGACGCTCCGACAAGCATTGAAGCAGGCGGTTTTTCGCCTCCTCCTCCTCCTCCTCCTCCTCCTCCTCCGTCTTCGGCTAAGGAGGCCCTCGCTGGCCCTCGGGAGGCCGCACACCTGGCCCCTCGGGAGAGGGGTCCACGCCTCCCAGGGCTCACGAATCGCAGAAGCTTGGATCAAGGGAGGAAGAACCACCCGGACCGGACAATTGGCGTTTACTAAACGGCCCTGGGCGTTTACTAAACAGCCTTGCCCTGTTTGATTCCTTCTATGGGCGCGTTTACTAAACCCCCTCGCTGGTCGGGGTGGTTATTATGGGGGTGGATGGTTTGCCCCCTATTGGAGCAGCCGGGTGTCTGCGGCGGCGCGCGTGCCCTGTGCGTGCGCCTCTGCCACAAGAGCTTCTCCCGTTCGCTGCAGCAGCTGAGCGGGCAATCTTCCACTGCTCGCGCGCGGGATGGCGAAAACGAAGGCTGCGTGCGCCTCGGAGGGAGGCTTAAACCAAATTGCTTCTCCGGAGCAGCTGCAACATGCAGTACACACCGTCCGAGGCTCCCTGATGCCACGCAGAGGTGCCCATGATCGGGAAACCGATGGTCGGGGGGATTAACAGACATCGAAGGATCGGGCGGGGCCAAAAGGGGGGGATTGGGAAAGGGGGGGTTACGAAATCTGTTGCATGCAGCTGGTTTCGGCCCCGCCGCCGGGCCCATTCCTCGATACATGGGCGCCTCCCGGCCCCGGGAGGCGCCGGGAGAATCAGCTACGTGAGCTGATTCTCAAACCCTCCCTTTGCTATCCCCCCCTTTCGCCCAGCCCGAAAGGAGCGGTCTCGTTTGGATCATTCGCCTCGCAATCCCAGCTCCAATACAGTCACCGGGGGGGGAGGGGGGCCTTGGGGTTCGGTGTTGCTCCTCCTGCTTCTCTTCCTCTCCCTCCTGCCGCCACCCTCTCCTCCTCCCCTCCTCCTCCTCATCATCATCTCCTTCTCCTCCTCCTCCTTCTCCTCCTCCCTCCTCCATGATGGCCATGTAGCTGCCTGGTTGGATCGGAGTTACGCCTCCTCCCGAAGCAAACGGTGAGCTAGTTGCAGGCAGTTGTGAAGGTGTTCGCCCCCCCTTTTTGCACCAGGTTCAGCGAGCAGACTTTGTTTTGGCACCCGTGGATCGCCGACCTTCACCGTTTTCGCAGCGCCGTCGCTCCTCAAGAGACGACCAAACGCGAAGCCAACAGAGCACCTGGCCGTTTGACACATGTTTTGAGGCCGTACACGAGTCGGGAACAGGACGATCGTCAGTTAAAGTTTCGGAAGTGCCAGTTCGATGCCACATTTCTTTAGCCTGAGCGCTTGGCGGGATCGTCGTGGCAAGGTTCAGATGGAGGGAGTGGGGGGGCAGTTAGCACAGCGACAGAATTTAGCAGCGACACATTATGGGGATTCTTAGGGCTTTTACCCCTTGGAGGTGCCGGCAGACACGCTGTGGCGCTCGCAGGCTCGTGTGGCGCGTGCATGCACTGCGGTCGCAGACTCTCGCAGCATTGGCAAAGTTTGGCGCACTGTCGTGTCATCGAGCATTGCGGCACTCGTGCGCACGCTGCGGCTCTCGTGGGCAAGTGTGATGCCTGCCTGGCGCACTGCCGCGCACATCGTGTCGCCAGCAGGCGACTGTTTTGCTGACGGGGTCCGGCTCTCCTCGCCGTCTGCTGGTAGTGCGCGCGCACTGCGTGGCTCTCGGCCGCGCTGTGGTGCGCGCAGGCTGCGGTGGTGCTCACGGACGCACTGCGGTGCACGGAGCCCTGCGATTCCACCCGCCGCTCGCTCGCATCGCACACAGCTCCGAGACGACGACGTCGACGACGACGCCAGCCGCCGTCGCAGCCACGGCCGCCACCACCGCCGTTGCCGCCGTCGCGACCGCCGCTGTCCCAAACATCGAACGGTGTGATCTATGCCAATGCGCGGCCCCATGGGTCCCTTGCGTCATCGAACTCCTGCGTGGGCGCGCGCATGAGAGCCTACGGGCGGCTGCGGTGCACGGGAGCCTCCAGTGCGCCTGTGCTGCATACGTGCGTGGGTTTCCGCTCTTGTGCGCGCCCCCAGGCTTGCATCGGCGCCGCTGGCCATGCCCGCGCCCTCCGCCCCCCCTCTCGTTACCCCCCTCCACCATCGCCTGACCCCCCCCCGTAATGGACGTCACGGGGGGTAGTCAACACTCTCTCTTGGTTTGGGGGCGGCTATCAGAACGACAACGTAAGCAACGAGTTCGCCGTGTGTTTGAGATCGCTGTGCTTAGCGTTGTGCTCTGCTCTTTTTGTGATGAGTTGGAGGGAATTCATCAGCGAGAGACTGCGGATGAGAACTGACTAGCCAGAGGTGGGAGGCGGAGCAGGAGCTTGATTCCGAAAAGAAGGAGGACCCAGAGGAGGATCTGGAGAAACGCCAGACAGCCCAGAGTGGGTACACGTATACTACTCCAGAGAATTGCCGATCACTCCCCGACCGTTCTGCTGGGCGCTCGAGCGGGCGTGGCGCCTGGTTTATCTGCGCACCTGCTGGCTATCGGGGGTCCTCTGGCTCTTCATACCCGGTGTGGTCGTATCTTGCCATCGCCTTACCCTGTCCGATGGCCCGGCTCAGGATGTCTGAAGTCTGAAGCGTCGACCTGTGCCGGTCCTGAAGACAGCCTGTCTGTAGGGGTTCGATGCCATGCCTGCGCCCAGCGAGGGTGCCCGGGCCCCCGACAACGATGGCCTGTCGTTGTCCCCCGTTGTGGCCCTCCATCGTGCACCCCCAGCTGGCTCCCATCGTCGCAGGCCTAGAGATCGACACCAACACCAATTTCGGCGGTGTGCCTCCACCGAGGGAAGAAGATCCCGATCTCGGTGATGGTGGTAATATTCTGGCTTCCAAGGTGGCCGTACCACCGAAAATCTAGGATCATCCTCCCCCTGTGGAGGCAACCCTCTGTCTTGGTGTTGGTGCCAATTTGCAGGCCTCCGACATCGTGGCCAACCAGCGCTGCAGCGCTGCCCCCCCCCCCCCCCTATCAAGCTGCGTGGGGCCTTCTGCTGCAGAGGCGCAGTTTTGACGACACCTTCTCTGGGTTCCGCCAGCCTTCTGCAGGCTCCGTATGCGAAGGCGTCAGTGCTTTGCATGCGCCGTGCTCTGCGGCCCATTCCGCCAGCTCCAGCCGAAGTGGGGAGGTGAACCTTCCGATTCAAAGGCGGGGATCTGTTGTATCTCCCTGATCCCAGACCTCTGACATCGTGATTTGTTATGCGTGCCTTCCCCCGAACTCTCGACGCCATCCCTTGGACATGCTTTTCGCCACGGATCGTTCTGTGATGACCGAGGGCCCACAGAGGATAATAGCACATCTGTCATTTTTGTCTTTCGACGCCCAGGGGGTCTGGGTCCACTTTCGTTCATGATCAGCCGCTGGGCACCTCCTGGATACCATCCTGATCGGTTGTGGGACTGTTGGGCCTTTTGGGCGTTTCTGGGGAGATCCTGGGGGCGTGTTGGGGGTCTTGAGACCTCTACGTTGGAGTGAAAGGCTCCGAAGGCCAATTCGAGTTCACCCTCTTGGGCACCTCTTTGGGGCGTCTTGAGCGGGTCTCGGAGGTAACTTGGTTCGTCTTGGGGTCCTGTTGGGCCTTCTTGAGGCTCTCTTGAGAGCCTCTTCGTCCGTCTTGGGGCGATCTTTAGGCCTCTTGGGCCGTCTGGGGCCCTGGAGCTCGTAAGCGCGAGTACGCCGAATTCTTTGAAGACGTGGAGGGGTTCAATGGCTTTGGCCTTTCCAGGCCCTCTGGGGGATCCTCTTGGGGCCCTCGTAGGCCGTCTCGGTGGCCTCCTGGGTTGTCTTGAAACCTGTTGGTGATAGGCACTGGCATGTTCTCCTGCCTCTCCCCCGCCGACTCTCGGGGCCTCTTGGGGGCGCCTCGGGGGTCACTGGGGGCTCGTGTGGCCACGGCTGCGGGAAAGGCTCGAGACTGCAGTTCGTGTTGCCCCTCTTTGGCCCCTCGGCCCCCTCACTCTGAGTACTCCCTCCTCTTTCCCTCAGGTCCGCCGTTGCACAAACATGGTAACATCGCGAACAATCACGACCAGGTCCCTAGACCCATCTTTCTGCCCCAGCTTCCGAGCCGGATCGATCTGTGAGGGTCCTGGGGCCCGAAACTGGGCGAAAATTCCCGTTGTGGAAAAAATGGCATCGCCCAGATTTGAGGGCCTCGAGGTCGGCGTCGGACCCCAGGGAAAGGGTCGCGAGATGAAAAGCCCGGCCCGGGGAAATGGTCGAGAGGCCCGCGGGCCCAAAGCCTGGACAAACACCGCGCCGCTGGGTCTCAGCCGCCCACGCGGTCCTCTGCCGCTCGGCGGAACGCCGCCTTTCAACACCCACCGAGCCACCCCAACCCAACCCGAAGGCCCTCATTTGCCCTCCACTCCCAGTGGAGGGGGCGTCGGGGAGCCTTGACAGAAGCACCTGTGGAACCCGCACCCCGCCTCCAAGCCCGAAATGCGGGCCTTCGTGGGTCGTCAGCACTGGCGGCCCTCCCCCCCCCTGGCCTCCCTCACTCCCCTCCCCTCAGATGGGTAATCCTAGTGGGGCTCTGTAAGCCTGGATCGCATCACGAGACGAGCGCCATCCGCCTGTCTCAGCGCCTGTCCCTGTCACTTGCCGAGAAAGCCCCCCAGAGGGGATGCAGATAGCAGCCCAGGACGGCCGAACCCTCCCCTTCAGTCTGAGCGCTGGTCCCTCCCCTCCCCTCCTGCCCAGCGCGAGGCCGCCCAGAGCTGCACGCGCCGGCGGCCCCCGCGGTGCTGCACGCGCCGTGCTGCTCGCCGCCGCCGGCGGCGCCCTCCCCGGGGCCGCGGCGCCGCGGCGGACCTCCAGCCGCAGGCTCCTTCCCAGGGTCGGCGGAGGCCGAGTTCGACTGGGCTTGTGGAGGACGATCAATGGAGAGGAAGCATGTTGCCAAATAATTTCCAGATGTCCAAATTCATTCATTCATTCACCCCGCTCGCACGAGGGCGGGCCCATGAAGGGCGCGAGGGAAAAACGCAAGCTCCAGTGCACAGCTCAGGCAAGCTCCAGTGCACAGCTCAGGCACAGCTCCAGATGTCCAAAACGTGTGTTAAACATGTTGTAGACATGTAAATTATCCCGGCAAAGCAACCTAACAGCCATGTGTAGGAGCATATCTGGAAGCATTCCCCTTAAGATTCGGATGAGAATCCAGTTGTAGAATTCTGCTGTTCTCGCAGTCGTTGTCGCATTCGCGAGGACAGTCGCAGTGGCAACGGCAGTCGCAGTCACAGCCTCAGCCTCAGCCTGCAGCCTCAGCCTCCGCCTGCCTCAGCCTCAGCCTGCCTCAGCCTCAGCCTCAGCCTGCTTCAGCCTCAGCATCAGTCTGCCTTCGGCCTCGGCCTCAGCCTCAGCCTGCCTCAGCCTCAGCCTGCATCAGCCTCAGCCTCAGCCTCAGCCTGCCTCAGCATCAGCCTGCCTCAGCCTCAGCCTCAGCCTCAGCCTGCCTCTGCCTCAGCCTCAGCCTGCTTCAGCCTCAGCCTCAGTCTGCCGTCGGCCTCGGCCTCAGCCTCAGCCTGCCTCAGCCTCAGCCTGCATCAGCCTCAGCCTCAGCACGAAGCGACCCAGCTAGAAGGACAAAGCGCTGAATGTACACCGATGTGTTCGACGACTGCGTATGTAATGATGTGACGATATACAGACTGAGCCCTTCGTGAATGTCTACATGTTTTTCTGACGCCTACAAACGGCGCTGACGTGTGTGAGAAAATTGTCCGCGCAGCAAAAGCCGGCGAAGCGTGCGGGAGCTCGCATGCTGAGACAGACTACGTCTGCAGACCGCCAGCTGCAAAAAGTTGCGAGCGGCTCTTGGAAGATGTTTACGGAACGGAGCTACGGTGTCTGAAAACATTGGCATCGAAGGGAAGAGCCTCGGAGCCCTGCAACCTGAGAAACACCGCAGGAACTCGCATACTGAAAAGGAATGCATTGCAAACCGCACGCTGCGAACCCTGCAGGCTGAGAAGCACCGCAGGATGTCGCATGCTGAAAAGCACTTGTACTGCAGAGCGCTAGCATCTATCTCGGGCTCGGACCCCCCCGTCCTGATCCAGAACGTGTCCGGCCACGGCCTGAAAATGCCGTTCCAACTCCCGAGGATCAGCTGGCACTCCGGCTCTGGGACACTCCAGTACGTCTTGAGCACCTTGAGCCAGGCCCCATCTCGGGATCCCCACAGCACGCTGTACTTGACCGAGACCGTGCCGAACTCATAACAATTGACCTCCGAAGGACCTGCGAGTGCAGGCTGAGAAACACCACGCGATTGCAGGGCACGGCATTGCGTGTCACATGAGTGCAGGCTGAGAAGCACCACATCTCGTTTGCCAGAGATCACTCCCAGGTTATTTGATCCCGCAACACCAGCCACGGCGTAGCTGCCACAGGGGCCGCAGATAGCAACGGTTCGGTCACCCAATTGGCGTTCCGGTGAGTCACAATTCGCGCGTGGCTCCACGAGCCTGTGTAGCGCGATTTGCGGGGCACCAGTGTGCTGTAGGTGTTGTTGCCGTAGCAGAAGACGGCCTCTGGAGCCCAGTGCGGATTCCAGCGGACAGCGTAGACCCTGTGGACGCCATTGCGGATGACGTCGCGCGCACCTTCGATATGTGCCACCCATCGAAGCCAGTCAAATGCTGAGCCATCGGTGATGTCAACAGCACCTGGGGCAGTCTCGCCATGGTGGTAGTGCAACAGCGATTGGAGAGCGGCGCTGGCTTCGTCGCGGCCCACAATCTGGCGCGAGCAGGCTGCCTCTTGCAGGTGCTCCTGTGTGAAGAGCAGTGGGGCATCACCGCCAGTCTCGGCAGGCTGAGCAGCGCCACCGTCAGGCACGGCAGTCTGAGCAGCGCCGCCACGAGGAACATGAGGCTGAGCAGCGCCAGGCTCAGGCACGGCAGGCTGAGCAACGGCGCGTGGTGGACCGACATAGGTGGGCTCATCGGGTCGGCCGTTCTTATGGTAATGCAGGCGCATGGCTGAACCGTCTGCACGACGGAACTCGAAGAAGTGCCTGCCGTGGCCATCCGTGTTGGAGTAGTTAGGGTCGCGCTCTGTCTCGATGATGCGAAAGAGAACCTGGGCGATGCCCTGCCCGATTATGCGCTCAGCGAAACCCGGAGCGGCAGACCGAAGCAGTTGCTTCCAGTCGTAGGACGGGTCGTTTGTTACGTCTTTGAACGACAAGTTGTTGACAATGCACTCGGCGCGCAGCGCGCGCTGCCACTGGCAGGCGGTCTTGCCGCCCATCCCTGGTGTACGGCGGATGTCTTCGAGGTGAGCCTGCTCAAAGACCACGTCGACACCTGGCTGAGGAGTCGGTGCGGGCGGATCCGGCAGAATCTCCCACGGGCCATCGCACGGGGCCGGGGGTGGCGGGGGCGATGCCTTGCCGCGTGCTGGCATTGTGACAAGGCAGGCTGAGGAGCACCGCCGCGGCTGGACGGCCAGGTGAAACTCGAGCAAACATGGTTAAGGATGATGATGATGGTGTTGATAGGAAACCCGGTATCAGCGAGTTGATGTACAATGAGGTGTCCGCAAACGAGACACTGCTGTCAACGCTGTTATAACTAACCACAAACGAGACACTGCTATCAACGCTTGCACAATTAAAAAGAAACGCTGGCATTGACACTACTAGCAATACCAAAGTGGAGTTTAAACGAGGCACTGCCATCAACCGATTCAACTTCCAATGAAAGAAGATCACAAATGAGTTCACTCTGAAGTGACCCATGGGTATCAATGCGAGAAGTCTCTGCAAACTATTCACTCATGGCGACCGCCGCGCACACGCGTGTAGGAAATCGTTGATGATGATAGTGATAATGGAGTGGGGGCCAGTAATGCAGATACACTGCTGTGCATTCACTTGCTGCGAAAAGAAACTCTGTATGAATGAGTTGATATATAATGAGTTGTCCACAAACGAGACACTGCTATCAACGCTTGTATAAGTAAAAAGAAACGCTGCTATCGACACTTCCCCCAATACTAAAGTTGTCTTTAAACGAGTCACTGCCATGAACGGCTTCAACTACAGTGTAACGAAAGGAACTGCAGGCTGAGAAGCACCGCAGGCCAACGTGAACCAGTCGTGGTGATGAGGATGAGTGAAATCTGCGATGATGATAGCGATCATGAAGTCGGTTGTAGGAACCCACTTTTGTAGTAACCAACATACACTGGTATGCATTCACTTATGGTGAAAGGAAACTCGGTATCAGTGAGTTGATATAGAATGAGTTGTCCGCAAACGAGACACTGCTATCAACGCTTTTAGAACGAAGCGAACCCATCAGAACACTGTTATCAACGGAAAGAATGCTGTAGAAGGACAAAGCGCTGAATGTACACCGATGTGTTCGACGACTGCGTATGTAATGATGTGACGATATACAGACTGAGCCCTTCGTGAATGTCTACATGTTTTTCTGACGCCTACAAACGGCGCTGACGTGTGTGAGAAAATTGTCCGCGCAGCAAAAGCCGGCGAAGCGTGCAGACAGCCAGCTGCAAAAGGTTGCGAGCGGCTCTTGGAAGACGTTTACGGAACGGAGCTACGGTGTCTGAAAACATTGGCATCGAAGCGAAGAGCCTCGGAGCCCTGCAGCCTGAGAAACACCGCAGGAACTCGCATACTGAAAAGGAATGCATTGCAAACCGCACGTTGCGAACCCTGCAGGCTGAGAAGCACCGCAGGATGTCGCATGCTGAAAAGCACTTGTACTGCAGAGCGCAGGCTGCGAAACCTGCAGGCTGAGAAGCACCGCAGGAACTCGCATGCTTTCGAACACTACTGCTCGAGACCGCAGCTGGAGAGCGGCAGACCGCAGGCTGAGAAGCACCGCGGGCAGAGAGACTTGCAAAACTCAGATGTCCTGATCGTCTTGGAGGAAGTCACGCCAGTCCGGCGGCTGCCAAGAATCGATGATGCGCCTGGAGCCACCGCCCGTGCTGCCGCCGATGTCCAGGTAGTCGCCATCGCCCCTGAACAGACGGCCGTGCCCGCACGCCAGAATCGCTTGGTTGCGGATTTGAAGCAGCGCTCCGCTCTCAAACATCTGCAACACGTCCAGCTGCCTGCGCGTGAAGTTCGGCTTTGCCTGGCCAGCCTGGGCAGACAGATGGAGGGAAAGCCGCTCCCCCTCGTTGTAGCGCGCGATGGCCTCGGCCTTCTGGTGGTGCAGCCGGCGCCGCTGTTGCCGCAGAGCTTCCTCGGGAACTGCTGCATCACGGCCCTCACTGTGATCAGCTTGCAACGCTTGCGTTAACCAATCAACGTCGAAGCGCCCTGAGAAGGCCAGCACCTCCCAGATCTGTTTGGTACCGGCCACACGTTGCAAATGGCGATGCCACCGCTTACGCTTCTGGTCTTTCACAAACTTGGCGACGCTACCCAGACCTGCACCCTTGGCCTGGCCACCTTTTCCCGCAGGCTGAGAAGCACCGTGAGAACCTTTCTTACCGCCTGGCCCTTTGTTCGGACCCTGCGGAACCGCATGGCCCCCTTGTGGCGCAGACTTGCCTTTCGCTTTTCCCTTTTCGATATCCCGTTCCTGAAGCGCACGCTGCTGCCGCGACTGCTCGTACTGGTCGCGAGCTACTCTGACCAATTCCTGGCGCTCAGGCTCCGTGAGAACGTAGCGCATGTCGTCGATGTTCTTGCTCCGCAGAAAGTCATGTCGAAGCTTAAGGACAGAGAGAATGGCTCGGCCAGTCTCCTCCTGAGACGCAAAGGCCGTGTCATATTCCGAGCCAGGCTGAGGAGCGCCAGCTGGATCAGTGTCCGCTGGCTCCGTGGACTTCCTCTTTTTGAAAAGCAAGAGACTGAGATGATGGAGGACTTTCGGATCGTACTCCTCGTCGTACCTGTCGTCCCAAAGCTGCCTCAGCTCCCTGTGCAAGTCGTCCGCGCGATTCTGAACGACATCCTCGACGTAGTCGGGATCACCCGGTGAAGTCGGTGAAAGCGGAGGAGCAGAACTCGGCGACCGATCCCAATGCACAGAAGACTCGCGGTCCGCCTGTACGCTGACGTCGGCGTCGGAGACGTTTTCGACGACAATTTTCCGCCTCTTGCTCTCCCCAGGCTGAATAGCACCAGGGAGAGTGAGCACAACCGCCACCGCATCGTGTGCGTCGTTGCGCATGCCACGATCCGTAAAAGACGCGCCAACGGCAATGGAGCAGAAACGGGCGACTGCTCCGCAGACCGCGACGTGGTCGCCTTTGAGGTCGGCCGGAGTGGCATGGACCTCCCATACCTTCTCGTCGTTCTGCTCGCGCTGGTAAGCCTCCCGCGCCTCCTGGAAAGTGAGGTTGTCGTCGCCGACTACAAGCACAACGACTGCCTCGTTTAGATTCTCAAGAATCTTGGCCAGGCCGTCCAGGTGCAAGCGGAGATGGCGAACTGTCCGCTTTCGAGTCTGGATGCTCGGCGGTTTCTTGCCGCACACGATGTGCATGTTGGCGATCACCACGTGGAACTTGTCATGGCCTGGTTTGTTCACCTCAAAATGTGAAATAACAGCATCAATATCTCGGCCGCTAGGAGGCCTGTAAACTTTGCTGTCTTCGCACAGAGTCAGTTCCGCAGGCTGAGAAGCACCGCGGAACCCCCAGAGAGTCAAGTAGTTGTCGACCTCCAAGAAGCGAATGCCATCACCGAAAGGCTTACTGAGGATCTCTGTCACGTTGATCCCTGCTCGGCGAAAGCCTTCACGGAACGCACCGACCTCGCAGCCACAGACCATATCAGCATCAGCGGTCTCCACTATCTTGGCGCACAACCTTCCGAAGTTAGCGCAGTGAGTGGCCGCCTGCTTACCAGTCATCATGCCCTGCTCGAACCCGAAATTGAACGAGGCGACCGTGAAAGACGCAGGCTGCACAGCGCCAGAACCAGGCGTCTGTCCACCTTCCTCCGCAGGCTGAGAAGCACCGCGAGGCGGCGCAGGCTGAGAAGCACCGCGAGGCGGCGACACTTCGGACGAGCCTCGCGGAGCAGAGGCTGCGGATGAACGTTGGACATGGGGGTACGGCCAGGGGAACGCCATTGCAATCAAAACTCAGTGGACTGCAGTGAATGAATGTAGTGGCCAATTGAATGCAGAGGACTGCAGTGTCACTAGCAAGTCCTGAACCAAACACAGCTGTGGCGGAAGGAATATGAAGCGTCTGGCTATTCAAAATGTTGCCCGGCAATGGAGTTCTGGGAACTCGAAGACCAGGAAGTGGACTAGAGTTGGCTCTGGGCATCCAAAATGTAGCCCAGGAATGGAGTTCTGGGAACTCGAAGAGCACGAAGTGGCTTACAGTTGGCTCCGGGCATCCAAAATGTGGCCCGGGAATGGAGTTCTGGGAAATGGAAGAACACGAAGTGGCCTACAGTTGGCTCCGGGCATCCAGAATGTGGCCCGGGAATGGCGTTCTGGGATGTCGAAGAGCACGAAGTGGCCTACAGTTGCATCCGGCCCCCCAGAATGTGGCCCGGGAATGGCGTTCTGGGATGTCGAAGAGCACGAAGTGGCCTACAGTTGCATCCGGCCCCCCAGAATGTGGCCTGGGAATGGAGTTCTGGGAAGGCGAAGAGCACGAAGTGTGTGACTGTTGGTGAAAAACGAGCCCGGCTCATGCCGCCCGGAAACGCCCCAACACCTGCCCGGACCCCCCTGTGGAGTGATCTGTGAGCTCTTTTGAGACCACTAGAAACCTATCAGTCTTCGCTGTTAGGTAAAAATGTGTAAACCATGTTTAGATCTTTTTCCTTACATTTGAAGCACATTCTGAATTCAATGATCGGACTGTTAGGGTGTCCATTGTCGTGGCATCCGCAAGACTAGGCGTAGAAAGAGTGACCCTTCGCCAGAGCGACCTCCTGGTGCGGGCACGCTGGGCTCCCCCGATTGCCGAACGCGATGCAACTGTCGCGGCTAGCGCGCCTAATTGTGTGGTCACCCCTCGGCCCCCCAAAAGCTGCGCCCCAAAGGCAACTCTTACCCAGGGCCACTCTTGCGTGGAGCCGAGAAGTCTTTACGGAGTGATCCGTATGGAGTGTTCGGTCTCCATATGAGCTTATTATGTCTGGACTTGGCCTGTCCAGGTAAGGGTGCGAAGTAAGTCCATACGGAGTTTGCCCATACGGAGTGCGCGGTCTGCGTCTGGGCTTACGCCGTCTGGAATTGGCCCCTCCTGATGGGGCCCCCTGGTTTGGGAGCAGGGAGCGGGGGGGAGGAGGGACGAGCAGGAGAGGACGGGCCTTGAGATCCTGGCGGTGCAACTTTCTCACACGGGGATATTTCGCCTGGTCTCGGGCCCTGATGCTCTCACACATCAATCCGGCGTTAACAGATATGGCAGACAGATGCCGTCTAGGGCTCCCGACGTGATTCCCGGCGATGTGCATTTGTTTTGTTCTGCAGCGTCGGATCTCAGGAGATGGGGAATTATCCCAGTGCGACCCTACCTAGGATTGGAGCATGTAGGAAAGCAACATCTACATCTACACCGACAGCTACATTTACATATACACCTGCGTCTACATCTACATCAACATCAACAGCGAGACTCACGTCTACACCTACATCTACACCTACATATACACCTACATCTACATATACATCTACATCTACATCTACATCTACATCCACAGCTGCACCTACACCTACATCTACATCTACATCGACACTTTCGCATTGGATTTGATTTTGCTTTGCATTGCCTTTGCTTTTGCTCTTGCCTTTGCTGTTGCCTTTGCCTTTGCGTCTGCTTTTGCTTATGTTGTTGCGTTTGCATTGAGTTTGTGTTCGCTGTTGTTTGATGTTGTGTTTGCTTTGCCTGCGCGCAGCTATGCTATGATATCATATGCTGCGCTATGCTATGATATGCTATGCGATGCGATGCTATGATATGCTGCGCTATGCTATGCTATGATATGATATACTGTGCTGTGCTATGCTATGCTGCGCTGTGCTATGCTGAGCAATGCAATGAATTGATATTCTATGTTATGCTGCGCTATGATATGCTAGGATTTGCTGAGCTATGCTATGCTATGCTATGCTATGATATGCGTTGCTTGGCTATGTTATACTGTGCTATGATGTGCTAATGTTGCGCTGCGCTAAGCTAGGCTAAGCGAAGGCAAGCTAAGCTATGCCAAGCTACGCTAGGCTAGGCGAAGCTACACTAAGCTAAGCTAAGCTAAGCCAAGCTAAGCTAAGCTAAGCTAAGATGGGATAAGCTAAGCTAAACTAAGCTAATCTAAGCTAAGCTCGGGGAACCCAGGGGGCGCAACTGGGAGAACCGCGGGGCGGGGACTGGGGGAACCGCCCGGGGCGTTTTACACTGCCCGGCCCCTTTAAGCAAACAAAGTAAGAACCCTCTAGGCAGAGCCTAGGTAGGGAAGTAGACGGAAAAGAAAATTGAGGAACCACGACGAGAACGGTGGCGGAGGAGGAGGAGGCGGAGGAGGAGGAGGTGGAGAGCGAGGAAGGTGAGAAGGAGGATGGGGAGGTGTAGAAAGACCAGGAGCATGACCAGGGTAAGGAGGAGCAGGATAACGGCGAAGCGGACACTGAGGAAGTGGACGGATCGTTGTCCTCCTCCTCCTCATCCCCCATCTCCCCCCGTCCTCGACATCCCGCGCCCCTTCCTCCTCCTCCTCCTCCTCCTCCTCCTCTTCCTCCTCCTCCTCCTCCTCCTCCTCCTTCCCCCCCTCCTCGACCTCCTCCTCCTCTTCCTACTCCTCCTCCTCCTCCTCCAACACCTCTTGCTTTTTCGGCTGCACCTCCTGGCTCTCAAGCTGAATCGTGCTCAGGTGAACAGAACGTCGCGTGTCCTGCAGGACACGTGCTCTGCCCCCCCCCTCCCCCCTCCGCCTCCTCCCCGCCGCCGTGGGCGCGCGGAGGTGCTCCGGCTGTCGCACGGCTGCCTCTCGAGCTCGCCAAGCACGGCGTGGCCGACCTCTGGCCCGCGGAGTGACGCCCCTCTCCCCATCCCAGGAGGGGAGCTGCCACTCCCTTCTCCCAGGGGGGAGGGCAGGCTGGAGGAGGAAGGGGATGAGGGCAAGGAAGAGGAAGGAGGCCCCCTCTAGCATCATCGCCAGCAACCTCAACCTGCCCATTTCCCTCCTCCTCCTCCTGCTCCTCCTCCTCCTCCTCCTCCCCCTCCTCCTCCTCCTCCTCCTCCCTCCTCCTCCCTCCTCCTCCTCCTCCACCCCCCTCCTCCCCACTCATTCTCTCTTCCCCCTCCTCCTCCTCCTCCTTCTCCTCCTCCTCCTCCTCCGCATCCTCATCCTCATCCTCCTCCTCCTCCTCCTCCTCCTCCTCCTCCTCCCTCTCCTCCCTTTCCTCCCTCCTCATATCATGTTCTTCCTTCCCTCCCCTGCTCTTCCATCCATACCTGGGGCCCTTCATCCCCAGTGGGGCCGGCATACTCTCCGATGTCGCTTGGTCCTCCGTATCATCCCTCCAGCGGTTCCTCATCGATCTGCTGTTGCCCCCAAGGTCGGACCGAGGTATAAGATCGAGGACGGCTCGGGGAGGGTACCCTAATATTCTTGCGCCAGCTCAGCCTGCGGCTTCAAATTTCCCCGAAGAGACGAGGCAGTTACTGATCTGCGCATGCAGATCGGATCGTGCTCCGTCTCTTCTGGGAAACTTGCAGGAGCCTGGCCTTGCAAAGCGAGGAGCGACATCGTCAGTACCCACAGTGGTTGGAGTTGTCGTGGCAATCGCACGTGGCTGTTGTGCTTGGAGTTTAAGGTAGTTCGAATGCTCATGCAGACGTCTCGGCGGGGAGGGGGGGCGGGCGAAGTGGAGGAGAAATGACAGATGGAGTCGAAATCGGAGGGTGGAGTGGGTGAGGAGTGGGCAGATATGGAGGAAGAGAAGGAGGAGGCGGACCAGTGTAAACCCAAGACTTATCAACGACATTCGTATAAACCCTCCCTCCAAGTTCCATCCGCAGAGGCCCTACAATGATTATGGTTCTCCAGTTTCACGGAAGGAAGTGTCACGTTGGAAAACGAGATGTTGAACATGCATTGCGCTTGCCCACCATTCTTGGGACTTTAACTCAATGCGCGAATCACTGCCACCGTTGCGCCTTGACGATTCTGAATCGCATCATAATGTCATTTCTGGGAATTCAAGAATACGAATCAACGTAACTGATGCGCCCTGACATCCCGACATCGTGTCAAAACACAATTTCCTGTGACGTTAATGCTGGGAATCTCTGAAGCTGTTGTAATCTATTAAAACGACTGCGCGCAGCACCAAGGCGAGAGCCACATTTTGAAACAATACACTTGCAATGTTGTGGCAAACTTTTAGCACGAGTGAACGCGGCGCTGAGGCGAGAGCCATCTTTTGAAAACTACCCGCCTTCCATCCGTGAAGCTCTTGGATGTTTCGTAAGACGAATGTGCGCGGCCCTACGGCGAGAGCCAAGTTTCGAAAACCGCCCGCCCTCCATCCGTGAAGATTGGATTTGTTTCGAAGACGAGTGTGCGTGGCGATACGGCGAGAACCACATTGACAACGACTCCCCCTCCATCAGTGAAGCTCCTGTAACTTTTGAGTGGATGTGCGCGGTCCTAATGCGAGAGCCACCTTTTGACAACCACCAGCCTTCCATCCGTGAAACTCTTGGACTTCTGAAGCCCATTGCGCGCGGCGCTAAGGCGAGCACCACACTTTCAAAACGACCCGACCTCCATGTGTGGAATTGTTGAGAAATTGTTGGGTATTGTAAGCTCTAGGACCACATATGGTGAGGACGTATGAGGTGAAACGCCCGGCCCGCCCTGTCGACCGGCCTCGGGGTGCGACACGGAGGAGCTGTTAGTAAGGGAAAGAAATGGAGGAGGAGGATTACATAGCAATTTTGGTTCAAGGTTGAAGCCCCATGCTGCGGAGGCTTCAAACATCGGTTTCCGCTGTGTGCGGCAACCGTTGAGGGGGCGCCTAGAGGCATTTCTTTCTTTCTCGATCTTGCCAGCTCCCATGGGTACCACTGGCCTACCCGCTGGTAGTTCGTTCTGTCGTCGCATTCTGCAAACATGTCCGCTGCTCATGGCCACCAGAGGCGGGAGCGCTCCTCTCGCTCCCCGAGAGCTGTTCCGGAAACGCAAACGCCCAACGGAAAGGGCAAGGCTGGTCAAGGCCGACAACGTCACCCCATCGCCCTGATCACGAAGCCCCTCTCGACATCTACTCCGCGCAGCTGGCGCGCGATGTCGAGATGCTCGCCACCTTCACGTCCCAGAATCAACGCAATGATGCAGATCATCCCACTCCCCCTGGCATCCGCCAGTATGTTGACGACCAGATTGCCGAAATCATACTGGCCACCACCATGGACAAGTCCCACAAGCCAGCCAACAGTCACATCAGCGGTCTCAGCCAGCGAATCGAGCAGCGCCTGGCCCGCGTGGATGTTTCGTGGTCCAGCCACGACAAGCATACAACTTAGGCGATGCTTAAGAAAACTTAAGTTTTCGGCCAGAGTCTCGATTATTCTTAATGTTTCAATGTGAATCCTAACATTTTAATCGACATGTTGGGTTTTTTTTGTTATCCAAATTCTGAGACTCTGAGTTTCTTAACCCATGATTTCTTAAGCATTTCGCAGGGTGTATGGGCATCATGTCCAAGGAGACCGCCGACCTCCAAGCCGTCTTGCACTTCGGCCAGGCCTCGGAGCCCGCCACCGCCGCCCCGGATGCCAACACCTCCGAGCGCAAAACCGAGCCCTGCGTCATCATCTTCCGCGGCAGCAACCTCGCCACTGGGGTGAGGCCATTGCCCCGTGGCCCAGCGACGCCAACTTCATGGGTTCCAGCCGGTCCAGCGACGGCGAGCTTGCAGTCAAGCGCTTTACCATCCGCGTGCGTGGTGCCGCCAGCTGGGGTGCCAGGATGGTCGGCCAGGCCCCCAGCTCCATGCGCAATCCAGAATCGGCGGCGAGCGAGGGGGGGAAGTGAGAAGGAGAAGGCCTTCTCAGAAGGCTCGGAAGTCCCCCAGCTTTCCGAGAAGTTTCCTAAGCCTTCTCCGAAGACACGAAAAAAACCTTTCAGAAGGCGCGAAGGCTTCTGAGAAGTCCCGCCGCCTTCTGAGAAGACCTTCTCGTTCTCTCTTCCCACCCTCACTCGCCGCCGACAGAAGGCACCCTCAGCCGCCATCGGGCCCGCCTGGCCGCAGGCGGGCTCGCCGACACCTGCGCCTCTGAGGACCGGAACTTGTCCCAGGTCTGCCGTGAGCTGGCCTCCAGGCAGGTCCGCGAGGCATGCTCTCGGGCCGGACGAGAGGGGGGGACCGGGAAAGGGGGTGGCGAAATCTGCTGCATGCAGCTGTTTTTTCGGCCCCACCGAGGGGCCCATTCCTCGATACATGGCCGCCTCCGGCGCCAGGAGGCGCGGGGAAAATCAGCTGCGTGAGCTGATTCTCAAACCCCCCCTTTGCTATCCCCCCTTTTACCCGGCCCGATTCTCCAACGTCGTCACCAATCTCAGACTCTTCGCCTCGGCGCGCCTTGGAAACTTCCAGAGCGTTTCTCTACAGCTCCCGACTCCTACGTCCTTTGAGTCAGCAGTGGGGGCCTGGAAGCGATAAGACATCGGAGCCCAGCAACTATGCAAAAAAGTGCGATCAGTTGTAAACGCAAAAAACGGAGTGGTGCAAGCTGGACCCTTTTGGACACTCTTATCAAACGGATTGGTGCCCATTCGGAACAATACGAGAGCGCCGATGATAATGAATGCTGGGCGGCCCAGCGGGCGTCGGCAGCAGCAGGCAGCCACAGCAGGCAGCAGCAGCAGGGAGCAGCTGCAAGAAGTAGCGGCACCAGGCAGCGCGGGAGGAAGCTGGCGGTCGCAGCGGGCAGGAGGCGCAACAAAGAAACCCTTTGCAGAGAGCGTCGAGCTCTTATAGCGCGCTACCTGCCAGTCGCTGTCCGACCTACAGGGGGATTGAAGACGCGCTGGAAACGGATTGGAAATGCATTGGAAACAGTTTCAAGCAGGCAAGTTCGACCCATAGCCCATGGGAGGCGGCAACACCGAGGACGTCGCCGCCGCCGCTGAGGCTTCGCTGCGACTCCGACGCCGCCGTCATGACACCGAAGACGTCTCCGGCTCTGACGCGTGCTCCAGTGGGTCGGACAGTCATTGACAGGCAACGCTCGATGAGAGTTCGACGCTCTCCCCAAAAAGTCTTCCCTGAGACACCTGCTGCCTGCTGCAACCGACAAGTCCCTGCTTGACTGTGTCTGCCTTTCCCTGCTGCGCGTTGCTGCATGCTACTCGTCGTTGTTGCTGCTTGCTGCTGGTGGCCCATTACCGCCTGGCGATTGCCGGCGCGCGCTCAGACAAAGCAATGCCGGATACAAAAGAGCACGTTGCGAGGCAGACATGGGAACGATGAAATAATGGAAGAACCGTTCCCTCGGATTGGCGTCGGAAACAATAAACAATCGCATCGCCACGGACACCTGGGAACCATTGCACAACGGCAGCCAGAAGCCAGTGAACAAAAAGCAGTTTTTGAATGTTTCCAAGGCGCGCTCAGCTTTTCGCAGATAAGGGCTCTGGCACCATCACCAGCGGTCTGGAAGCCGCTCCTCTGCATCACCCCGAAGCAGAGAGGCGCCCCCGTCGTCGAGTGGGAAGAAGCCAACCTCCAGGCCGCGGCAATCCGCCGCTTCGGCATGGTGGCCGGCATCTGCGCCGCCGCATCGTCCCCAGAGGCGTTCGCCGAGCGCGTTCCACTGCTCGCAAAGTGCCTGCTCGCAAACGTCCGAAAAACACTTGTCTGTTTTGATGTAATGTATCGTAGATCCCCCGAGGGGGACCCAGGCCATTTGCGAGTAGTTACTTTGCGAGTAGTGGAACGCGCTTGTCGAGGTGTATTTCACGATTGGTTTTTGTTGGTGTCTTCTATCTGCGAGGGCTCGCTTCCGCCGCGGACACCGGGCGCGCTGCCGAGGGCGCCGCCGCGCTTGTCTTGAGACGTCTTCTCCGCGCTCCTTGTCAAGGCACCCTCGCCCAGCTGGTTGACTCAGATCCGTTCGAGCACGCTCGCTGCAATCGCTGTCGCCAGCGCGCCTCCACCATCGACCGCGCGCTCGTCGCCTGGCCAGGTTGGGCATTCTCCGCCATGCATCTGGCGCCTAAGGTCTGGGTTCTCTCAGAGACCCTTGGGCAGCGGAGTCCACACCAGACCGTGCTCCCGCGACGGCTGCGTTGCGCTCCCGCCCCCCGCCCCCCCCTCCCCGACTCTGGCGCCCAGGCGATGCCGAAACGCGTGTTTGAACAGTTCCATTTCCAAAGATACACGCGTGAGACGTGGGCCGAAGCCGACGCCGCCGAGCTTGCCCCCCCCCCCTCTGGGTCTTCGGGCTCTACAAGACGGTGCCTCGCAAAGGCGCCGGGTGCACTGGGGGCGCCGCCCCCTCTCGGGAACCCCGCGGCGCGGCCTCATCCAAATTGATCACCACGAGATGAATATCGAGGGCTGTATGGCACCAAGATCTTAACTTCGCTGGTCGTCTCTTCCATCATCCTTCAGCAAAAGAGCATCTAGAGGCGCGTGACAATGACGGAGTGATTCTCCAGGATCCTGCGCGCGATTTTTTGAAGCTGGGCGAGCTCCAGCGAAGTTGTCTCTCAACACGGCCAGGGTTTTCTTGGTCTGTTGTTGTTTTTTGCCCGCGGAAATATCACGAAACTCGAAGACAAAAAAACGGCGCCGCGGGGGAACGGCAAAAGAAAAAGCAACAGCTGCTGAAAACGGCGTCCGCCTGGCCCATCCAAGGCCCTCCAAGACGGGGAAAGTAACGGGCGCGCGCAAGCAGGGCCGGGGCGGCGGCATCCCCCCCGGTCGCTGTCGGAGGAGGTCCTTGGAGCGAAGGAGGCGCTGCCGTCTTCGACGGGCACGGGCTCGGCCCCGTCTGCGCACCCCTGTCTGAGCCGGCTGTGTCGGCAGGCGCGGGCCCCCAGGAGATAGGTTTGTTGGGGCGGTCTGCGCGCGAGCTGAGCACGCGCCTGAAGCGCGCTGAACACGGAAGAGAACAGCGGAGCGGGCGGGCAAGGGGGAGCAGCTGAGAGGTGACACTGGAGGAAACACGTTGCTCCAACCCCCCGACGCAGCCGTCTCAGTCAACTGCGCCGGCCAGCAGGGCCGCGCATTCGGGATGGTGGCAGCGCCAACAAAGCTCACCACCCACCAAACCACCCCAACCCAACCCGAAGGCTCAGATTTGCCCTCCATTTCCAGTGGGGGGGGGTTCGCGGAACGTGGAAAAAACACGTATGGAACCCTTACCCCCCCCAACCCGAAATTCGGGTCTTCGGGTTGGGTTGGGGTGGTCTGGTAGGTAGTCAAAAGCAGAACGTGCAGGGACGGGTATCCCGAGCTCATGCCCGTCGAAGACGGCGGCGCCTCTTCCGCTCCGGGCACGGTGGCCGAGGGGCGCAATCGGCCCCGAGCTCGGGCGCGCGAGGTAACCGACCACCCCTGAGGCCTCAGGGGTGGTCGGTTACCAACGCACGCTGACAACGAACTAGAAAAGAGTCGAAAACCGCAGCGGCAACGAAAACAGCACTGCTGTTACTTCCCACTTAGACGAACAAGCAACGGAGCCGAGAGCGGAAATGCAACGTGAAATTTCAAAACGGATGATATACGTAACCCCCCGCAGTTGCGGATAAGAGTGAGGGGGCGGCGAGGACGTCGTCAGTCTGCGAGGCTCTGAAGTAGCCCTCCGCAGGCGCCTGCAAATTATGCATTGAATGCGCCGGTTTCTTTGTTAAAGCAATGTGGATGGATCGCAGGGTGGGTCGCGTCGCGGGTGGGTCGCGGGGGAGGTCGTCGCAGGCTGGGTCGCGGGTGGGTCGCGGGTAGGTCACGGCGTGGGTCGCGGGTGAGTCGCGGGGTGGGTCGCGGGGTGGGTCGCGGGGTGGTTCGCGGGGTGGGTCGCGGGGTGGGTGGCGGGTGGGTCGCGGAGTTGGTCGCGGGGGGGGGTCGCGGGTGGGTCGGGGGCGGGTCACGGGGTGGGTCGCAGGGGGGACGACGCAACAAAACAACGAAGCAATAACAAGAATCCTCGCCGTGGATCCCCACTGCAGCCACGCCCCCAGGGGCAGTGAATGACCGTTCGGCCCCCTCACTCTGATAAATGCATGCATGTATGTATGTATACACATATACATATATATATATATATATATGTGGTCACACACCCCTGTGATCAACCTCCCCTCTTTTTTCGCATCCTCTTACACTGAAGACATTTAGTTAAGGGGCGCTTAGTTGAAGGGGCTCTTCATGTGTAGCGAATTACACATTCAATCCTGTTGTGGCATAGTACAAAATGTCAAATCGACTCCTTTCGTGGCGGTTTACAATTTGATTATGTTTTGAGGCGGGTTACAACCTGATTCCCTTTGTGGCGGATTACAAAAGGAATCCTTTTGAGGCGGATTACACATTTATTCTTTTTGTGGCGGATTACCACAGGAATCCTTTTGTGGCGGATTACACATTGATTTCTTTTGTGGGGGTATGTAGGAGGAAGCCAGGGGGAAAATAAACAACACGAAACATGAAAATCCATGAAAACTGAAATGTGATGTGTTTTCAATGTTTTTGATGTCGAATGTTCGGGGAAACTGAGAAAACACAGCGTCTTCAGCATCCAGAGCTCCAACACACCGTGTTTTACCATGTTTTTTGTTTCGGAAGCAAGAAAAGCATTGGAAACCACAGCGTTCTGGAGCTCTGGATGCTGAAAACGCTGTGTTTTTTAGTTTCCCCGAACATTCGGCATCACAAACATTGAAAACACAGAGCTTTTCAGTTTTCATGGATTTTAAGTTTTATTGTTTGTTTTTCTTTCTCCCCTTGGCTTCCCCCTACATGTCCCCACAAATGGAATCAATTTATAATCCGCCACAAAAGGGTGCCTTTTGTAACCCGCCACAGAAGGAATCAATTTGCAATCCACTACAAAAGGAATCAACTTGTAGACTGCCACAAAAGGAATCATTGTGGAACCCGCCACAAAAGGAATCAATTTGTAAACCCCCACAACAGTTTTTTGGAAACTCGCAACACAAGGGATCCTTTTGTCAGCGGATGGAGAGAGAGAGAGAGAGAAAAACACAAAGAGAGAGAGAGAGAGAGAGAGAGAGAGGGAGAGAGAGAGAGAGAGAGAAAGCGAGACAGGGAGGGAGCGTGCAGGCTTCGCGACTGCAAACGCTTACCGCTGCCCACCAGGGTTTCTTGAGGCTATGAAAAGGTGGGAAGTATACGCATTTGTTGCCAATTTTGGGGAGGCCGGAACACACAAGCGATGCTGCACACGTGCTCCTCCAGCCGCTCCTAGCCGCCCCCATCCGCGGGAAAGGGAACTTGAAGAGGTTGTCTTTCCCGCTTGGGCTTGGACTGGAGGGTGAACTTGATAAGGTTCACTCTCTAGCCGCGGGAACGTGAACTTGAAAAGGTTCTCGTTCCCGCTTGTGCTTGGGCTGGAGGGTGAACTTAAAAAAAAAAACTCTCTATCCGCGGGAACGTGAACTTGAAAAGGTTCTCGTTCCCGCTTGTGTTTGGGCTGGGGGGGTGAACTTGAAAAGGTTCGCTCTCTATCCGCGGGGATGTGACCTTGAAAAGGTTCTCTGTTCCGTTTGTGTTTGCGCTGGAGGGTGAATTTGGAAAAGGCTCACCTTCTAGCCGCGGGAAGTGGAACTTGAAAACGTTCTCGTTCCCGCTTGTGTTTGCGCTGGAGGGTGTACGGAAAAAATTGCTTGCCACTGCCTTCTTCTCTTCCTGCTCCTCCTTCTCGTCCTCTTCCTCCTCCTCCTGCTCCTGCTTCTGCCCCTCCTCCTGCTCCTGCTCCTGTGCCTTCCCATGAGGGAGACATGATGGAGCCATGAGGGTTCCCTCATGGATCCCTCATGGCTCCCTCGTGGCTCCCTCATGTCTCCCTCGTGGCTCCCGCACAGCTCCCTCATGGATTCCCCATGGCTTCCTCATTCCTCCCGCATGGATCCCTCATGGCTCCCTCGCGGATGCTTCATGGCTCCCTCATGGCACCCTCACGGCTCCCCCATGGCTCCCTCATGGCTCCTTCATGGCGAGGACGCTCAATCGATTCCCTTTAGCCTCGCTGCGAACATATTTGTTTCCAGTCGAGCGATTCCGATCGAATGTGCGTTGGTTGCGAAGGTCCCGTTCCGATCGATTTGCAAAATGATGTCATCATGCAGCCGACCCGCGATCTCGCCGAGCGCCGATCAGATCGGATAGATGGTATCAAGACACAAGCCGATATCCAAATTCTACGCGCCGATCGGTTTGCACTGAGAAGTTCGCATGCGAGCAGCTAAGGACTTGATCCGTGCCGCACAACTCCTCGTGCTCCAGGGCCAGGGCCAATTCGAAGGCGGGATTGGAAGCCAACCGCCAGGAAACATTTGGAGAATACCAACGTGGTGTTGCATACCGATGGCGCCCGGAGTTATCCGCGACAACATTGTGCATTGCAAGAAAAAGGCCGTCATTCAAGGAAAGACAGTATGGGTGAAACCGAACTACTCGGAGATCAAGAAGAACATCCTTCCTGACGGGCAGAACCTCTTTGTCAAAGCAGGCACGCAGATCATCGATCGTTTCTGGTCCCAGTTGGAAACGCACCTGGGCAGGCGCGTACACATGGTCAACCACAGATCCACGTGGAGACGTGTTCGTTCTGCTCAGCGGACGTAGTGGGAGAAAGGCCAAGACCTGTGGGTGCGCACGGGTGAGATGCTGCGGACCAATGCTGATACTCAGCCGCGTAGGTACTTTAAGGCGCTGCAGACGCACGTGGAACTTGCGCGTGATGACATTGGTGGAAAACCAATGGCGCATTATCACACCGCCACTGCGGTAGTAAAGAAGCAATGCGGTCGATCACAGTGGGGTGGGCATATTTATATGTACATATATATATGTATGTATGTATGTATGTATGTATGTATGTATGTGTGTATGTATGTATGTATGTATCATATATATATATATATATATGTGTGTGTATATATGTGTATATACACTTATACACACTCTGACCGTTTTCATGGGTCATCGCAGCCGACCGCCTGCTTCTGCCTGTCAGACAAGGGCAAAGCTTCGCAAGCGGCTGCGACGCCCTGCCCGGCGCCCCGGACTGTAGGCCCCCCTTTAGCCACAATACAATACCCGCCAACACCCGAGGTGACAACGGCGCACTCCTCCTCCTCCTCCTCCTCCTCCTCCTCCTCCTCCTCCTCCTCTTCCTCCTCCTCCTCTTCGTATCCTCCCTCCTCCTACTCCGCCTTCTCCTCTTCCCCCTTCTGCTCGTATCACTCCTCCTCCTCATCTTCGTCCTCCTCTTCCTCCTCCCGCAGCGCAGGCTGCCATAACACCCCACTGGGGTGAGATCTATCTGCCCGGGGAGATCGACGAGCGCGCCGCGCGCGCGTGTGCCTCGGGCGCATCCTCCCCCATGAACGTCTGAGACTTAGCTCTCCTCGATTACGGGTTCTGAACGGCGCCGCCTCCGCCTCGCCTCTCCGCCCTGAGGCCTGACGGGCCACCCTGCCACGCTTTCTAGAGGCTATCTTTCCCCGCCATGTTTTTTTTTGTTTTAGGAAAAAATGTGGTTGGGTTAATATTTGTTGTTAAAAAAGCGGTGATGCGCGATGTGGTGGATCCGAAACGGCCAGGCCAAGCCCTTTGGGCGCGGCTCTCATCGGCATGTTCGCCCCGAAGGGTTCCGAATGTGAAAGTTGTTCCTGAGGCTGCACCAGGGCCACCAAAAGCTTCACAAGTTTTGGAAACACAGTTATCATTTGCATTGTCGTCCGAATGCCGTCGAAGCATCTTCTCATTATCGCGAACCTGATCTACAGAGGCTCTTTGCCATCCATCGGTGGCAACATCATTGAAAACGGTGCGTGGTAAAGGATATAGGCACCGCAGCCTTTCGCGACCGTGGCCAAGCCGTCCGTGCTCAGCCCTGATTCGATTCGCAACAGGCATTCCCAAGCGTTGATCACGAGTGGGTTCGCTGGGCGTTTCGTCATTCACGTCTTCCGCGCGCCCTGCGCTGGTTCCTCGCGAAGCTGCCGTGGTGCGCCCAGTGCCTCAGCTCGACGGGTTCCGACGTGGAGTTGCTCTCGGTTTTTCCTACATCTGCCCAGGTATCGCGTTGGAAATCATGCATTCGCGTGTGTAGGTCCCGACGAGAAAACTAACAACGCAAAACAACGACACATGTTCGGGGTTTTTAAATGATTTTTTGGTTGTCATACCAGTTGATTTCAAGAGGGAAACAAACACACAGACACAATTCATCGTCGATCCCCAGGAAAATATGGGAAAATATTGGAAATGGGGCGGATGACGAAAACCCAGAACATATGAGAACATACGGGGGATCTTGCTATTTGTGTCTTCTTGTTTGTGTGTCCCTGGGCCCCTTCATGATTGCATTGTTTGCAATTGCCATCAACGACGTCCTCGGCTTCTTACCCTGGCAGTCCTTCTCCCTCCGGCGTTCTCGGCCCGACTGCTCGCCGTCCTCGGAGACCCCCCTTGGGGCGTCGAGCCTCCGGGCCCGATGGCCGATTGCCCCTCTTGGGGCCCTCGGGCCTCTTGGGGCCATCAGGCCTCCAGGCCTGTGTCGGGCCGGTTTTACACCGGCCACGGGTAGGAGGAAGAGGAGGAGGAGAAGGAGGAGGAGGAGGAGGAGGAGGAGGAGGAGGAGGACGAGGAGGAGGAGGAAGAGGAAGAGGAAGAGGAAGAGGAGGAGGAGGAAGAGGAGGAGGAGGAGGCGGAGGAGGAGGGCGTTCGTTTTGCATTATTTGCTCTGCGCTGAAGAAAGGCGGCAAGAACTGACAACTACAGTGACGACAGCAGTGAGGGCGAGGAGCAGCCTTCGACCAGACAGCAAAACACGTTAAAACGATTATGATCCACAGCGACGGGCCTAAAAACGCTTCAACATTGATCTAGCGCCACTACGAGCACCGTCGCGTGTTCTAGCCGCTTAGCTGGTCAAGAGCCCAAAGCGCAAGCCGGTTTCGCAGAACAGAACAAAGAAAACAGCAAGAGTGCCCAGGGCGCTACCAAGAAGAGAAAATATCCAGAGCGGCATCGTCCAAGGGCTGCCCAGGTCCTGGCTTCCATGTCTAGCTCGCGGCCGACCCGCTCGCGCAAGACTTCGACCACGGCTACAACTTGCGAGAGGTTAGTCCGGCGATGGCCCTCGCTGACGACATCGGCGCCGCCATCCAGCGCGCGCGCGCTGCCCGTCTTCCCCGCCAAGAAGACCGCTGCTCTGATGGCGAAAGCTTCTGAATGCAAGATAGCTCCTCTTGGTGACCCTTGCTCATCAGATGTTGTTGACAGCTGCAAATCTTCGCTAGCTGCTCGCGTCCCCGAATGGTCCGCCTTCGAGGTTGCCCGCGCAAGGTGCGTCGGCGTTCTGAGCAGCGCGGGCCAGTTCGCGCCCCTGCCCGCGGACCTCGGCTGGACTGAACCCGCCATGCTTGCCAGACCCGTGGCGCGCGGCCCGCCGCGCCCTCCCGCAGGGGTGGGGGGGCGGCTCAGCCTCTGGCGATGGGGCGGCCCTAGTTTCCAGTGTGTTCGCCTCCTCGCGTGCCGCTCTCATCCGCGCGGGACGAGCCGCGTTCGACGGCTGGCGCGCAACGGTTCCAAAACTCAGAGAAGCTGCTGAGGCCGCCCTGCCCGCGTCTCGGGTCGCCACCGGCCGGTACCGGTCTGCTTTCCCCTTCCTTCTGGCAGCAGGCCTCCTCCGCAGAATTCCTAGAAGCCGCCCGTGCAAGTTTCCCCAGGACCGTCGGACAAGGGCTGATCACCTCTCCCGCCTCGATCGACCACCTCCCTCGCGCTGCTGCGACTGCCGTTGACTCGCCCCCCCACCCCCCTGCCGCCCAGCCCTGGGCAGCGCGCCCAAGTCTCATACCCAGCCGCGCCCTCTTGGGCAGCGCGCCCAAGTCCCATACCCAAAGCGACATCGCATCGGGCATGCTCTACTGTTTGTTCCTCGGCCCACTTCTGCGCGCGTTCTCGACCCGTCTGGGCAGCCAGCTTCCTGTCGACGAAAATCAGATCAATCGGAGCGTTGCCGTGGGAGGACGTCCGTGAGCGCTTGCTCGCCATGCCGTTCTCACAGCGAATGCCGCCCTAAAGCGATTAACCAGTTCACGGCTGGACTACAGACCAGCGCTGCCAGAAGGGGTGGATTGCCTCCTCGGTTGCATCCCGTGCGGGGTCGGCTTAGCCCGTGATCGTCTCTATCAGTACTAGTCGTGCTCACTTTTTCTCCTCCTGCGTTGTCTCGTTCTCCAGGTTCGCTCCCTCCCTGGCTGTCCCATCCTGCGCCCCGGCCTGCCCGACCCATCCGTAGATTCGCTTGTCATTATTCCTGCCGCCACTCTTCTTTACAACCAGCTTAACTAAATCCGAGGATTTAAAGTCCATGAGGAGCTCACCGCCCGCTCCATCGCCGCCACGGTGCGGTTCCAGCTCGCGCGGCGGTGATGCAAGACGCGTGGCGCGCGGCCACGTGCGAGGGGAAGGGGGAGGAACGGGAGGTGGAGGAAGACGCGCGCAGGATGGAGAGGACAACGGTGATGCGGAGGAAAACGCGATAAGTATGAAGGGGAAGAGGCGGAAGAGAAGGCGGGCAGGCAGGCAGCAGACCGGGACCGAGGAAATCACCATTTCGGCGGTCGCACAGTGGCGAAGGGAGAGGTGTCATTCCAGTTGTTGGCGCAGGTTTGGATCTGCCAGACGTCACCCACGTGATCAACTACGAGGTCCCCTCCGCGATTGACGACTTCGTGCATCGCTGCGGCCGCTGCGGCCGAATCGGGCGGGGAAGGGACGGCGGTGGCGTTCACGACGTTTTGAGCCCGAG